>CM028759.1:18085830-18685830 GCA_016801395.1 Leptodermis oblonga
AAGATCAGGCACGTGAGCTCTACAACACATCAAAGGCTCAAGGTACAATTTGTATTTACATATTATAATCGAGAATCCGGCTCATAAATTCTAACAAAAAGTGTATTATAAATATAAAAAAGGGCAGTCATTTGAAATGATGAGATATTAATATAAAATGCAAAATTTCAAAAGCATGCTAACAAACAAGCTCTAATTAAATCGGAATTGCAGATGAGTTTGGCAACCCCATACTCTGCTGCATAAGCCTTAGCTTCGTTCACTACCACATAACGGGTTCTTTAAGGTTGTTTGACCCCTTTAGCACTGGTTGTTTTCTTTTTTCATTGCGGTGTGAATGATAGGTGGTGGTAATGATATCGGATTATCAACACCAATTATTCTGGAACCAATGTTATAGACCGCGGATCTTCAACACAGGTTTTCATTAAAAACCGGTGTTAAATTCTTTAAAAAAAAAAATTAAAAAGAAAAAATAAATAGTGAGATATAAAAGAATTAAAATAATGATAATACAGAATGTGCAAAAGATAGATAAAAAATTAAAAAAAACAAATGTATAAAATGCAATATTGTATATTGAACTTTAACATTTTACATTTATCAACCTTTGTAATCTCGATTACAATCTAAAATGATATAATATATTCATCTTCTCCTTCATCGTTTCATCTATCTAAAGATTTATCTTCCTCTTTGTGTATCAAGAGTGTCATCTTCTTCTACGTCTTCTACTTACATGATATCATATTCCACTTCGTCTTCTACCACTGTCATTTTCCTCTTCGAAAACGCGCCCATTCTTTCTAAATGCCTTTGAAAGGTATGCTCATCTTCTCAAGCAGCCTTAGGTTGTTGTCGAAAGGGCATTGACCCCCTTAGCCTTTATCATCCTCCATATTCTCTAACATTCTTCAATACCTCTATCTATCTCAAAAAAATATAGCATCAGTAAAACAACTTAAGGCTCAATTGACCAATGGGGCGTTGATAGCAGGCCTAAGGCTTTAATGGGGAGCGGAAAAATAAATTTTTAGATAAAATTGAGCGTTAAGCCTCAATTTAGTATTGATTGGTTCTCGGTTTTTCAAAGGCGACCATTTTATTAAATATTGATTGCCCTCCATACTAAGATTGTCTAAAAAGGAACTATAAATATTTTTTTCTTATTACTTGGGACCTGTGAAAAAATGTCCTTACCTTCTTCGAAAATAACTCATGTTGTGGTCATTTTACGGGAGTGGGAAAATAAATTTTTGATAAAATTGAGCGTTGCGCCTCAACTTAGTACTAATCGGTCCTCGTTTTTTAAAGGTTTCCCTTTTCATCAATATTGATTGTCCTCCACTCTAATTTTCCCTGAAAATGAACTATAAATAATTTTTTATTCCTAATCGGGAGTGTGACAAAATTTCCTAACCTTGTTCGAGAATCTCATGTTTGAATAACTTTACAGGGCCAAAAAATAATTTTTTGGACAAAATTGAGCGTTGCACCTCCACTCACTACTGATTTTTTCCTCGTTTTTTCAAAGGATGCATGTTGATCATAAGTTAATTCCAGTAGACTTCATTAGTTAATTGGTTCATGCAAGTTTGTGCATAATTAATAAAAGAAATAACAAATATATAAGAAATAAATTAATGATTTAGAATTAATAATGCATAATCCAAAAATAAAATAATTAATAAGGAATAGATTAATTATTAAAATCAATCATGTATAATTCAAAAAGGAAATAGATAATGAAGAATAAATTAATGATTAAGAATCAATCATGCATAATTCAAAAAGGAAATAACTAGAAAAAATGAATACTATTAAGCCCATAATTAAGGAAATAATTAATTATGCACTCAAGGGTAATAAAGTAAAACATAATATAAAGATTCTATTATGTACACAATAATTTGCACATAATATGTGCAAATAACGGCATCCATTATAGTTATGTAAAAAAAATCATTACTAGATAACAAAAATAGAAGGAAAATATTTAATAAATTGAAAACAAAAAAAAATGAAAATGATAGTTCTGTTATAAAATTATTATGATACTAACTATAAAAACATGTAGCAGATAAATAATTAAAATGATAAAACAAGAACAAGAGATTAGAGAGAAATAGAGGTAAACATTTCTATTATCTCATTCATCATCTCCTTTCATCATTTAAGCTTCTATTTATAAGTAAGAATTGTAGGTTACATCAGACTCTACATATTACATTAATATTCAGTAGTTGCATGAGTAAGAAGTAGGGGAATCAATAGGGTAGTGGAAAAGGGGTAATAATAGTTACAAGAAGTGTAGATATTTACCAAATAATATTCATAATACTCCCCCTTGAATATCCATCATTAAAAGAAATGCCTCATTAAAAAATTACTAGGAAAACCCTGTGGAAAAGAAATCTAGTGAAGAAAAAAGAGTATATTTTCTTAGTATAACATTGCCTTGTTAAAAAATAAGAAGAAAATTCTTGCCACCTTTATACTCTCTACTCTTGTCTTGCTTTCATATTATCTACTTATACTTTTAGCCTTCTATTGATATTTTACTATTACTGTTCTAGTAGTGATTTTATAACAAAGTTCATTATTTAAACAAAGATGATTGTAATTTATTTTAGCAAAAAAAAAAAAAACAAAAAAGGAATAAGGCAATAAAAACAGAAAGGGAATAACGAAGAGAACGAATAGTATAAACAAAATAAAATAAAAAAATAAATTTTAAAAAACTACAAAAAACAGTATAAACGAAATAAATTTTAGCCAAAAAAGGAATGAGGCAATAAAAACAGAGAGGGAATAACGAAGAGAAAGAATAGTATAAAATAAAATAAATAAATAAATTTTAAAAAAATACAAAAAACAGTAACAACTTCATAGGGAGATGGGGAAAAAAATTAGAGAAGATAAAGGTTAGAACTCGAGAGAGAGAAAAAAGGAGAAGAAGGCGTTAAGAGTTTTTTTGATTATAATAAAGGGGGAAAAAAATATCGCTGCACATAGTAAATAAATTAAAAATATGAAAAATGACATTTACATGCAAATTAACTAACAATAATTCTAAGGGCAAATTATATATTTGCCTCCTTGAACTTTGTGTTTAACTACGAAATTATTCATATTATTTTAAAAGTTAAATTTACCTCTCCCAGCTTTGAGTATATTTATATATGAAGTTAACTTTGTTTTTTAAAAATTATGATATACTCTTTTAAACTTAAAGATTGTAAAGAAAAATTAAAATATAGTATAATTTATCTGTGGAGAGAAAGGGTGTGAAATGGTCAACCCAGTCATATAAGATGAAAAATCCCACTACAATAAAACGGCTCTTCAACATAGGTTATTTGAACATTTAGTACCATGTTTTGCACTTTTTTAGTTCCAGTGCAAGTAATTTGCTGTGTTAATTATCTCGGCTCTTCAACACCGGTTGTCTGAAACCCAATGTTAAGGGCTCCGAATCTTCAACACCAATTATTAATAAAACCGGTGTTAAAATATAAATATTTTTGAAAAAAATATAAAAATGTCACACATTATATAAACTGATTAAAATAACGATATCATATTACACAAATACGAATAAACTGTACAAAAAATAGTTTAAAAACCATTCAACTAAGTAAAAATAATTTTTAAAATGTAATAATGTATATTCAACTTCATAATTTTACATGTATCAATCTTTGTAGTAACAGAAAATGCAATATTCGTATTACAACCTCTGTGTCACTGCGATTTTACCGTGAATTCTAAATTAATGGTATTCTTTGTTCTTTCCTTGATTTCTTCGAGCATTCAACATCAATTTTGAAAATTATTGATTAGTAGGTACTCCCTCCATTCTTTGAAAATAGTCATTTAAGCTAAAAAATTTGTTATTTTAAAAGTTTCATTTCAATAATTTTCAATGAAAAAAGTAAGAAAATTTTCAATTCTACCCTTATATCACTTTATCAAACCAACATAATTAATTCAGACTTTTCAAATTTTAAAAGGATCATTAACTACTCCTATAATTAATTTTATCTAGGAAGATGTAAAGCACTCTTTCATTTTTCAAAATGGTCTTTAACTAGTCAGTCTTTTGGAATACTCAAGAATCAAAATGAACTCAAATGCTAAATTAACTCAAGTATAAATTAGTCCAACTAATAACTGAACGTAAGCATTTTTCATCATTCGTATTTTTCTTCAATTTTCCTTTAAAACAGTTCAACTGGTATTTTTGTGAAATTTAAATTATATTCTTAATCAATTCAATCAAGGAAAAAATTATCTTCTTTACCTTGGAAGATGAATTTTTGGCACTTTTTAGTTGTAATTAATTATTTTGGTAAGTATTCTGTCAAGAAAAAAAAAAAGTAAAAGAAGTATGATATTAACAAAACAATAAATAATGGAAAAAATGCAAAAGTGGTCTACAATCTTTACCCCTGTTGCAAATGTAGTCCACAATCTTTAGTAAGTAGCAAATGTAGTCCACAATGTATCCATTTTGTTGCAATTTTAGTCCAAAAACGGAAAATTGACCTTGACTAACGGTCAACGGGTTTGACCGTCAGTCAAACCGGGTTTGACCATCTAAAACCACCCCACCCCTTCCTTCCAAAACCATTTCTCCACATCAACACCACAATTCGCCACGTCACCCGCGCCACGTCACCTCCAGGAAAATGAAAGGAGAGGCTTCATAAAAACTTCAAAATTTGCTCCGTTGGGGGGTTTCGAACCTGTGACCTTCCGTCTGTGCGCGCGAGAGACAACCACTAAGCTGCAGTCGTTTGTTTGTCTTTAGTTGCTGTTCCATTCAGTTATATAGAATCACACTTTTCTTTCATACTTTATACACAAGGCCGTATTAAGACTTTCAAATTCCTTTCCATGCCGTCAAATTAATTAACTTATTTAATTAAAATTACTATTCTAACCTTATTAAATAATGTCAAACATATAATTACCTCTAATATATATTTTTAACTCTTTCAAAAATCTCATACGAATTAATTCAACATCAACAATAATATATTTTTAACTCTTCCCCTTCCATTTATGGGAGATTCCTATTTGGAGAAATAGTTGATGTTGAAATAGGAATCTCCCATAAATGGAAGGGGAAGAGTTAAAAATATATTATAGTTGATGTTGAATTAATTCGTATGAGATTTTTGAAAGAGTTAAAAATATTAGAGGTAATTATATGTTTGACATTATTTAATAAGGTTAGAATAGTAATTTTAATTAATAAGTTAATTAATTTGACGGCATGGAAAGGAATTTGAAAGTCTTAATACGGCCTTGTGTATAAAGTATGAAAGAAAAGTGTGATTCTATATAACTGAATGGAACAGCAACTAAAGACAAACAAACGACTGCAGCTTAGTGGTTGTCTCTCGCGCGCGCAGACGGAAGGTCACAGGTTCGAAACCCCCCAACGGAGCAAATTTTGAAGTTTTTATGAAGCCTCTCCTTTCATTTTCCTGGAGGTGACGTGGCGCGGGTGACGTGGCGAATTGTGGTGTTGATGTGGAGAAATGGTTTTGGAAGGAAGGTGGGGGGGTTTTAGATGGTCAAACCCGGTTTGACTGACGGTCAAACCCGTTGACCGTTAGTCAATGTCAATTTTCCGTTTTTTGGACTAAAATTGCAACAAAATGGATACATTGTGGACTACATTTGCTACTTACTAAAGATTGTGGACTACATTTGCAACAGGGGTAAAGATTGTGGACCACTTTTGCATTTTTTCCAATAAATAATATTAATTGTGTAGGGATTCCAATGGTAGTTTGTTAATAGTAGAGTCCTGCACAGATTACACTGTAGTATGTGGGAGGATAAAAATTACCATTAAATAGAGGTAATTAGGTAAGTTACATAACTTCCTTAATTTGTGTAATTTTTCCTCCAGATGGAGTAAGTGCTTAGTAAGGAGGGTTTTTGTTTGAATTCTAGATAAACAGTTTACCGGATTCTACTTTTATACAATTTTTGGATGAATAAAACGTTAGACAAGAATAAAACCTTTTATTTTATGGAGGGTAAATTTGTCAGTAATAATTCATTTAAAACATTAATATATTTTTGTGCCCTTTAAGGAATTCAAAATTTTATCACCCTTCTAACAAATTTGACATCTTATCTTTAATAAGAAATTTTCAGAAAAAATAGAAAAGTTGTAAATATATAAATATATACATATATATGGTGCTTCCATTGAAAATTAATTTATAGTAACAATAATCAGAGTAATATTGAATTCAAATTTGTGTAAGTTTTAAAACTGTATACTGTACAATTTCGTAGAGTATTATACTCTCTCCGTCCCACTCAAAGAGTCTACTTTGAAATGTGTACAACTTATTATGGGTTGTAAGGTACAACACCTAAAATAAGTAATTTACTACCATATTTTCCACTTATATTCTTACTTTAAAAGTAAGGATTAATTGTGAATCACACATTATTATATTAGTAAGGGTATGTAATGTAAATAAATTCAGAGTAGACGCTTTAAATGGGACAAGATTTTTTTTTTAAAAAATGGACTCTTTGAGTGGAACAGAATAAGTAGGTAATAATACTAGTTCAGCTTATATCTAATAATCTTTTGTTTGATTAAATTCATTAACTGTTATTTCTAACAATGAAGTACATATGCCTTCTAGAAAAACAAACAAGAAAAGACAATGAAGTATATATTTGCTTCAAAGAAAAAACAAAATGGTAAAATAATGAAGTACATATGATACCCGTTAAAACAATAAAATAAAATCAGTCCAGGCTTGCTCGTCACGTGTTCACACGTGAAACCAACCAGACAACGAGTGTGGAACTGTGGATAGTGCGAATTGATATATGGCCAGTAATTAAAACCAAATCCTTAAAATTAACATCGATCGATCCGCTTTTGTGTGCTAGCTGTTCCCTTTCCCTTATCCCTTGTATAATTTTATTATTCTAGTGTATGTGCCAGAGGATGTGACGCTGAACAATTCCATTTATTTAGAAAATTCCACATTGATAAATATTTTTTGTTTCAATAAAAAATCTATTTTTATTTATTTTGCTTCCGTTATCTTTATTAATATAATCATTTGTGGTCCACAATTAATCCATATTTAATAAGTAAGATATAAATAGAATAAATGGTATCAAATCAACTATTTTAGGTGTTGTACCTTGACATTCATAATAAGTTGTATTCAGATCAAAGTTGACTCTTCCAATAGAACGAAGAGTGTGGGTATATTTTTTTAATACTTTGTTTAATATCTTATATCTTGTAGAGAAAATTTAATAACTTGTCCAAGATGCTAGTCTGCTAATAATTAATACTGATTCCAATCACAATTAGTTAATGTGATTAATTTACTGGACAGATCGTATCATTGATGAGTTGTATCATTGTGATCAATAATTTGTTAATGGTCATTAATCTGTTCTTGTGATTAGAATTGTCTTTTTTTCTTCTTCTTTTTTTTTTTGTTGAAAAAGAAAGGACCATTTTAACTTATTTAAATATTATCACAACAAATAAACACACTTTCAAGGTGATGCACGACTATTAATGGCACAACACAAAAATCTAACATGAAAAAGTCAATGGGTTAAAATTGGGTTGAATACAAATTTGGATTGATCAACCTGTGAGCTCACCCTGCTCACGTGTTTAACCCATTTAATAAATTTCTAAGTAATTAAATTTAAATAGGTCAAGCATTTGGATGTATTTAGAAGAAATTGTATGTATCTATTTATTTTTAAACTAATAGGTCTTATTTTTTTTTAAGTTATATAAGTGGTTTTGGTTAAATAAGTATTTTTTGGGTAAGGCTGCGTTTTCAGGCTAATTTTTTTTAAAAGAAGAATACATAAGTGCTTTTGACCATATATATTCGTGTTTAAGGTTTTGATACGCGATAGAAATTGTATATTGAACCCGTCAGTAAGAAAAAATATTTGGGGTTAAATTCGAATAATGAGAACTTATATTTAGTTATCCTGAAAAACGATCGACACAATATATAACTGTGATTATTGATATGATAATTAATAATCATACGTAAAACCACTATATGGGCATGTTCTTTACGTTTTGGTTTGAGTTTTAATTTTGATTTTAATAGTAAATTTAATATATTATAATCAAATTTTATTATTTTCAATACAACTTTTTACTGTTCAGTTATACCTCTTTACATTTTCATACACTTTTTACATTATAAAATTATTCTCTAAAAACCAAAACTCAAAGCTTCAATAAAGAAGAGGGCCTAAATGATTCCTATTAAGGCGTTACCAATTTCCCTATCTCTCGGCCGCCTCCTCTCTCCAAACCCTAAAATTTATCTTCTTTCCTCATCCTCCTTCATTTGATGAAGGAGGATGAGGGAAGCAGTTCTACTTTTGCTCCTGCGATTCTTTATTTAGTTTGCTTTCGTTTTATTTTTTATCCATATTTATGTTATTTTTTTCTCCGTTTATGGTGCTTCTCTCTTCATGAATGGTGTTTATCTATCTATATATGGTGTTTCTTTCCATCTATGGTGATTTTCTTCCTCGCTATGGTGATTCGATTCATGGCCATGGCGTATGGAGACTCAGTTGAAGATTTAGTATTGAAACTTTCATCAGCAATTAGTGGCAGATCCATGACTATCGGCGCGAGATTTGTTCAGCATTTTATTTCAGCTATGTTCAGATCTATACTACATATAAATTTACAGTTTAATAGAATAGATACACTGTTATGGCTCAGATGTGTTAATTATCATATCAAATATATTGTAATCAGTTGTATTAACTGCATCTTGGTCTTCTTTCAATCGCAATTGAACGATTCCAATGCCAGTAATAAAATTCTTAATTTTCAAAAAAAAAAGAAGAGGCTCTAAATCTTCTCAACCAAATATATTTACAGATCATCTAACTAATTAATATTAATCCATTTTTCTGAATAAATCCTGAAACCAGAAATAGATCTGATCATCTCACGTTTACTATTAATCATTCAATAAAAAAAATTAAATGATTTAATTTTAACATGAAAAAAGATTGAGACTCTCCCACTTATTTATGTGGAAAATAAGTCCCACCAGCTTATATAACACCCATGGAGTAGGGTTATGGAAAAAAAAAAAAAACTAAAAACTAAATAAAGAGGGGGAGAAAGATATATATTGGAAAAAGTAGAGATATAGTTATGAGATTTAGGAGAAGATAGAAAGGAAGAAAAAAAAGTGAGAAACTAGACCACTAAAGTATTTTTACCTAGTGTAAAATTGTTGAGCTTAGATCGAATAACTAGGGTTGAAAACATACGCCTCTGCTCGAGTCAGGCATTACCAGGGTGGCTCTCAAGATGAATATCTAGGGCTCTCGAAGATTTTAGGATCATAGTTTTTATTTTTCTAAATATCATAATGACGCGGTTTAATTAAATGTTTGAAATTGTGTGTATAAAACTGAAAGTAAGTTGTCGTTTTAGATAAAATGAAACTTATTTTGAAAATAAAAATAACTCCATAAAATGAAACTTTATTGTGAAGAGAGGAAATACATGCATTATGCTTGTATTGACACGTGTGTCTGTGTATATATATATATATATATATATATACACAGAGAAATCTTCACTTACCCTCAGGGTCAGTGACCCTTTCTTATGTAGATGTACATGTCAAACGCCACATCTCTCTCTCTCTCTCTCTCTATATATATATATATATGGAGAAATTTTCACTTACCCTTAGGGTCAGTGATCCTTTCTTATGTGGATCTACATGTCAAATGCCACATCATATATAAAATCCTTAGATTCTATCGTATTTAATTTGTTGTAGTAGATTATATCGTATTTAATTTGCTGTAGTATAATGGATGCACACACAAGTTTCAACGCAAAGTTCAAATAAATTGGTATAAATCCAAGAAAAAATCACAACTTTCTATATCTCTACTATGTAGAATGATCTTAGAAAGTCACTTTAGAACTTTATATATCTTTATGCCTTCTTCTCACTTTTAGATATATTTACTACATTTTTTCACTTTAGATATCTCTCATCTCTTATTCTTTAGATATCTCTTGTCTCTCTCTTTCCTACAACTTATGTTTTTTTTACTATTCTTCCAAATCACTGCAATCCTCCCATTTGATCCTTGATAATTTGATATTGTCTCAATTTTTCATTTTTTCTTCTTTGAGTAAAAAGTATTTGACTTTTTTCCTTCTTTCTTTATTTTCTAATGCATTCGATCTTCTTCTATTTTAATTACAACAGTATTATAATATGTGGCAAATTTGCTGCAGTATAAATGAATATTTATCTACATTTAGAAAAATGTTTCGTCTACATATTCATGATTTAAGGGGTAAATTGTTAAAATTAAAAGTTTATGCGCCAATTTATAATTTTATAGCGGTTTTCTCTTACCCGCCATAGAAAGTCCTGCACTTTCTATGGCGAATAAGAGAACCGCCGTAGAAAGTACCAAATTTATATTAAAAAAAAGAATTAAAATATTTTGTTTTTTTATCTCTGCATTCAAAATATATATATACAAAAAACAGCCAACCTAAAAGTTGAAATAAACTATTACAATAGAAATTAAGAAAAGACGTACAACTATTTATCTGCAATATTAATAGTCATATATACACATAAATAAATAGTAATGACTAAGGCATTCAAACTTCAGAAAGTTAAAAATCCAATCTCAACCTAATCAATTTTGAGAATAAAACAAACCAAAATCAGTAGGAAAATTAAGCAATGGAACATACAATAAACCACACTAGTTCCTTTGTTGCAAGAGATCTTGTTAGCTCATGCTTGTGCAGCTTTTTTTGAATTGTGCCCTGAACCTACAAGTCACATGCAATAACAAAACCAACAGTCGAAGAACAACTCACAGATTATGTTTTATGCAGCAGCTAAGTTTTTCTGCACAACAAACAACCAGAAAAAACAAACACTTGACAGAGCAACTAGGGCCAGTCAGTCCTTCTCTTGCATCTCATCCATTATAATGTTTATTCGTAATGCATACTTAGGAAGCTCGGGAGGAGCCTCTGGAACAGGAAAATTAAGATCTTAAAGCTCACTTGGAAACCCATAAAGGTAAAGATTTTCCTTCTCTGAAAAATATTAAAGTATTGAACACAACGTATAGAGATAAAAGTGACACAGAAATAGCATTTGTGAGAATTTCTTTAGAACAGCTTTCACAATCCAAACAATGACAGATTTAACACTAATCAAACCCAAATTTAATCATTCCTCATCTCACCAAACCCGAATTTAACACTAATAATAAACCCTAGGCCAATTGCAATAATCAAGTAACAATAAAATTTGTAAAGCTTAAATAAAGTTGAAACTATTCGATATAACCTTTTTTATGATTTGCCCAACAACAAGGACCTATTGTGGTGAAATTTTGGTGGGGGATTAACTCCAAATGGTGGGTGATGGCCGATTAAGAAACCATCTCCGAAGTTGGGTGACGGTGGGTCTGGTTATCAACGCCGCCCAAAGAACGGCTTCGGGGGAAGACAAGAGAAAAACCGGCCACGAGAGGATGGGCGCCGGCGACGTTCCTTACAGAAGATGAAGGGGAAGCGGCGGTTGGCTGGAGATGGAAATAGAGGGAAACAGAGGAAGCTCACAATTTTTCCCTTAAAATTCAAACACCATCTTTGAAATCAAGTTTCGCCATAGAAATGCACTTTCTACGGTGATTTTAACTACAACAGCCATAGAAAGCCCGTCAAATATTGGGTTTTCTATGGCGGTTTATCTTAAAACGCCTTAGAAAGTGTTGGAAAAAATTGAGAATTCCCGCGCGTTCCTCTATTCCTATTAATTTTTAGTTTTTCTTTTTTGTAAATTAACCCTAAAGTTTTTTAAATTTAATAATGAATATGCAATTTACTATTTATCAATTTTTATAGTAAAATTCATCATATTTATTAATTATATACAAACTCCAGCCTTTATGTTATGATAAACAATAAATAAATTTCAAATTTTTAGTTGACGAATCCATTATTTTAGGCCCTCAAAATTTTTTGAAGTATTGTTACATAATAATTATAAGAAAACTTCAAAAATAGCAATTTTCATTGAATTACTAATAAGATTTTTGAAACACACTTTCTACGGCTGTTTTTGTTAAAACCACCTTAGAAAGTGTCGGAAAAAAATTGAGATTCCCGCACGCGCCTCTATTCCTATTAATGTTCTAGTTTTTATTTTTTGTAAATTAACCCCAGGATTTTTTTAAATTTAATAATAAATATGCAATTTACTATTTATCAAGTTTTATAGTAAAATTCATTATATTTATTAATTATATACAAACTCTAGCCTTTATGTTATGATAAACAATAAATTTCAAAATTTTTAGTTGACCAATCCATTGTTTTAGGCCCTCAAAATTTTTTGCAGTATTGTTACATAATAATTCTAAGAAAACTTCAAAAATAACAATTTTCATTGAATTACTAATAAGATTTTTACTTCTGAATTTCTATCTACTTATCACTATTTAAATAAAGTAAATCAAGAAATTCAATTATGTGAAAATAAAAATTCATAACGGCACTTAATACTCTTCACAATTGGTTACAAGTATAACTCAATGTCGTATCCATGTAAAGTCTTAATTAATTGTCGATCGTTTCTGTATCTCTCATATATAGGCTAGTTACATCTTCTTTTGCATCTATATATACCTTCTTTTATTAGAATTAAGAGTCGGAAAAATATAAAGAGGTGGACGTGCGTAATGTGCCTTACCCCTGTATACAAAATTCAGATGATGCAGATAATATTTTTAAATTTGAATATTACAAACATCAATATTATTGGAGTTTTAAACAACTCTGAACAAAAAAAAGTTCAATTTTACTGGCGGTTATAAATTATAAACCCTAAACCCTATGCGTATATTCAACAATGGCGGTTATAAAAACCACGCCATAGAAAGCAATTTTCCATGGCAGTTATAAAATCCCGCCATAGAAAGAAATTTTCCATGACGGTTATTTGAGAACCGCCATGGAAAGGCGCTTTCTATGGTGGTTTTTAACCAACAGCCATAGAAAATAGCTTTCTATGGCGGTTATTAAGAAACCGCCATAGAAAGTAGGGACTTTCTACTTTCTATGGCGGTTTTTTAACAACCGCCATAGAAAGTTACTTACTACGGCGGTTGTCAAAAAACCACTGTAGATAATGGCTTTCTATGGCGGTTCTATATAAACAGCCGTAAAAGTCCATACTTTCTTTTTAATGGCAGTTTTAGTCTCTTCCGCCGTTAAACTACAACCGTTGAATCTACTTTTTGTAGTAGTGATCCTTGTAAACACATCTAAAAAAGTCCTAACTCAAGAGTTTGAGTGTAGGCAATTTGTATTTGGTAAAGTCCTAACCTCTTGAGTAAAGAGTTAGGCAAGAAGAAAGGGGGAGCTAGAAGAGAAGGAGAGACCCAACTCAGGAGGTTGAGTTTGGGCAATTGTACAAGTGCCAATTTGAGGTAAGTTGGGCATTGGGGTTAAAATCCTATCCAAGAGTTTGGATGAGGCAAAGGGTAGAGGTCCTAGCTTAGAGTTAAGTTAGGCATTTGTCAAAGTCTTGATTAAGAGGCTGATCAAGCAAAAGTCCTTTGGTTTAGGCAAATGAAGTCTTGAGTAAGACCTCAAATCCTTGAGGAAGGATAGGGCAAAAGATCCAATTGCTAACCTTAGGCAAAGGAGTCTTAATCTAGAGCTAGATTAAGCAAGGGAGTCCTAGTCTAGAGTTAGATTAGGTAATAGGAAAGTCTTAAGATTAAGAGATTAATCTTAAGCAATTGTAAGGGATTGAAACGCTCCTTTAAGTGTTTCCTAGTTGATTAGAAATCTCAAGTTGTAGAATTTGGGGAGTGGACTAGGATTCAAGGGGAATCCGGTGTGTTCATGCTTTGATTGTTTATTTGCTTTCATATTTTGCAAATCACTAATCACACACTTCACTTGGTAAAATTCTTTTTTACACTTGTCTTTGAAAAAGGTTTTTCAAAGTTGCTCTTCTTTGTAGAAGAAATTTTTAAAGGGTCAATAACCTAATTCACCCCCTCCCCCTCTTAGGTTGCTATTGAAAATTGGGATTTCACCCCATTTCCATTCCTATTCTCGTGCGCCAAGAGCACCCTTAAGTTTTTTTCCGAAGAAATCCTCAAACAAGAAAAAAAAATTTTGAAAAAAAAAAGAGAGCAATCAGAAATAGGAGGGAAGAGAGAAGAAATAGAGAGTTAAGATAAAAATAAGACTAAAAGAGAAATAGAAGGCTATGAACTCTCACATTTGAAGAGATAAACATAACACTACTAATGTTATCCATGTCATATTTTTTATTTATTTAATTGCTGATGTGTCTGCCACATGTGAAGAGGGTCACTCACCATGAGGGTAAGTGTAGTACTCCCATATATATTCTCCCCATGTTTTCTAAGAGTTTTTTGCCAAAATAACACTTTTTACAAAACTAATTGTCAAAATAACACAAACTCAAATTAAATTACCTAAATAACATCTTTTTGCTCAGTCAGCTTTTAAATGCCCAGTCAGCTTCTTCTTCTTTCCCCTCTTCTTCTCCTTCTCACCCACCGTCGCCGCCAGCCCCACAAACTCTCATCTTCTTCTTTTTCCCTTTTCTTCTTCTTCTTCCTCTTCCTTCTTCTCCTTCTTCTTCTCCTCCTTCTTCTCCTCCTCCTTCCTCTTCCTAAATACTATTTCTTTGGGCAAAATTTTTTCTTTGGGCAAAATCCTTCCCCTTTCATTTCACCATTTCTCCACGCCGCCACTTCCAATCCATCACTTCCGGCGCGGAGAAGAAGAGGAGAAAGAAGAAGAAGGGAGAGGGAGAATAAGAAGAAGAAGAAGAAGAAGAAGAGAAGAAGAAGGAAGGGGAAAAAGAAAAGAAGGAAGAAGATGAGACATGGTTTGAAGATGAAGAAGAGGAAGGAGAGGAGAAGAAGGAAGGAGAAGAAGGAAGAGGAAGAGAAGAAGGAAGAAGAAGAAGATGAGTCGTTGGCGACGGCGGCGGTGGAGTGGCGGTGGGCGGCGGAGGTGGGTGGCGGTGGGAGAGAAGAAGAAGGAGAAGAGGAGAGATGAAGAAGAAGAGGAGAAGGAAGAACAAGAAGGAGAAGAAGAAGGAAGAAGAATAGAAGAAGATGGAAGAAGATGAGAGTGATGAAGATGATGAAGAAGAAGAAGATGGAAGAAGATGAGAGTGATGAAGATGATGAAGAAGAAGGAAGGAGAAGAAGAAGGAGAAGAAGGAAGAGGAAGATGAGAGTTTGTTGGTGGCGGCGGCGGCGGCGGGCGGTGGTGGGTGGCGGTGGGCGGCGGTGGGTGAGAAGAAGAAGGAGAGGAAGGAAGAAGAAGCTGACTGGGCAAGCTGACTGGGCATTTAAAAACTGACTGGGCAAAAAAGATGTTATTTAGGCAATTTATTTTAAATTTGTGTTATTTTGGCAATTAATTTTGTAAAAAGTGTTATTTTGGCAAAAAACTCGTTTTCTAAAGAGTATCATCTTAGAGATTTGCACACAAATTAAGAAAGTGAGAAAAATTCTTCTTTTACCCCTATTTATATCATCTTGTTTAATTACAACTTAATAGGAATGTGTGTTTGTATGTACATCTGGAAAGATAATGTAATTAATAGATGAATTAAATTATTGGTAAAATAGAGATTGTATTAACTTTTTGCACTGAAATTTGAAAATTGACACTTTTTAAGAAACAAAAAAAGTTGTTTAGTTTGTATATATAATTAATGACCTCCATGTTACATGTATGTAGCTGGCGTGTATTTTATGCAACTTAGGGGGGCTAAACACATGATAATGCAGGTCATTAATTAATGTCTGCATTGAAAACTCAGCAAATTAAATTATGTGTGTGTAAGAAAGCACTAAGCACTTTGATCACCTTTATCGTTTCATCGTGTACAATAAATTATTAAACAAAGAGGAACGTGCCCATGAAAACACGGTATATTTGGTCAAAAAAGGCCCTCCTTCTCCATCTTTTTAATCTATAAATACTCTGCTCATTCCCATCATTTCATGCACCTATCTTCGGAAACAAAGAAAGTACTAGTTCACTGCAAAAGAGTGAGCAAAATGATGAAGTTGAGCCTGGCCATGAAATTGATGGTGGTGCTTGTGGCCATGGCACCATTAATATTTGCACAATCCGATCAAAATCCTGCAGGGGTTGAGAGATGGTTCAAAAGGCTTCCTAATGCAAGAGACACTAGTGCAGAAATGGAGATAGGAGGCGGGTGTATATGGGCTTTGGAGACGGGTGCCGCATGGAGGCACCCGCCTAAAGGGAGGTGCCCGCACCCGCCTCCATTGATCTAGTTATTGGAGGCGGGTGCACTCCAGTAACTAGATCAATGGAGGTGGGTGCTCTTTTACACCCGCCTCCAAACTATTTATTGAATCGGGTGCTGTTACCAAAATTTTATTTTATTTTTTTCCTTTTTCTTCAATTTATGACTTCGGTAGGAATCGAACTCGTGCCTGCAGAATCACTTGACTCTTGCACATTAAATTTACCACTAGGCTACATATACTTATGTATTTAAAGTTAAAATCGAAAGAATATATTTATATATTTCCTTCTAAAACTTGTGATTTTTATTACGTATTAATTTATCGCTTTGCTCGAATCTCGACAAAATTTCATTTTCAACTTTTAACAGTTCAAAACAAAAAGAAATTTTGAAACATTATTAAAAAATTTGCTAAAATGCTTTGGAGGCGGGTCCAATGCTTAGCAAATGCTATTGGATGCACCCGTCTCCAATAAGTGTTTTGGAGGCGGGTCCATGTTGCACCCCCCCACCCTCCAATAAGCTTTGAAGGTGGGTGCATCTCTAATAGCATTTGCTATGCTTATTGGAGGCGGGTGCAACTCCAAAAACCTTTGCCGGCCTCTTTGGAGGCGGGTGTTAGTGCACCTGCCTCCAAAGAGGCGCCTCCTTTAGCACATTCTGTGGTCTCTAGAGAAGCTTACCAAGCTTCATTTTTACTTTCAGGACATTGTCTCTGGGAAGACTCTGACGGCGGTGGAATTTGCTTGGGCCAGCATCTCCGCCACATCGCCAACATTTTTCGGGATAACGAGGGTATTCGATGACCCTTTAACAGTCGGACCCTCACCCGATTCAAGGACTATTGGTTACGGGCAAGGAATCTACTCTCTGACCTCACAAGAGGACGTGAGTTTGCTTTTCACCTTCAACTTTGTATTCACAGAGGGCAAGTACAATGGTAGCACTCTTAGTAGAGATGGCCACGGTTCCAGTTCGAACCTGAATCGACCCAGAACCGGACCGCCAGTTTTGGAACCAGAACCGAAATCGTGGCCCCCGGTTCCAGAACTGGACCCGCCTCTGGTGGTTAAGGTTCCGGTTCCTCTTGTCGGTTCCAACCCTCTGGTTCTAATGTGAGAACCATAAAAATAATAATTTTTACATTCCTCTTACACATATTCGAACACACGACCCTTTGTTAAAATTGAAAGGCTTTAAGCAAAGTTGATTAACCACTTCAACTATTTGCTTTTTTTGAACTTCTTTCTTATAATTATAATTATATTATATGTTTAACATAATATATATAAACTATTTTAAATATATATCATAATAATATATAAACTAATAGTATACTTTATATATATATTATTAATATAATATAAATAAGCATTAAATTAAATTAAAATTAATTAACTATTAAATTAAATTAGATCCAACCGCAACTTCCGCAAATGATAAAGATGAATTATATTAAATATTCAAGATGTATTTATTTTGTAAAAGTTTCAATGCTTCAAAGTTCAAACTGTGATTTCTCACGATTTATAACAAGGCACGACTCTCTTGATTTTTTATAAATAATATATTGAGGTATTATTCATCTGTATATTGTGAATTGTTTAAATGTATGTACCGTCGCTACATATTTTATTTTATTTTTGTAATTTTAATTATTTATAAATAATTGAGTTATTAATTGAGTCAAAATAAAATAACATTTATAAGTTAAAATTTTTAAATAAACGAAAAAAATAGTTAAACAAACGAAAAATATTGGAATCGGAACAGGAACCGTGACAGAACCAGAACCGTGACAGACTAGAATCGAAACCGTGACAGAATCGGAATTGGAACTGGAACCGGCATGGAACCGTTCCCCAAGGTTCCGGTTCCACTGAGTTATGAACCTTCCGGTTCCGGTTCCACTGATTTATGAACCTTAACCGGCGGTTCCGGAACCGTGGCCATCCCTAACTCTTAGTGTTCAGGGACAGAACCCTTTGGAAAACAAGTCCAGGGAGATGGCCGTAGTGGGTGGCTCTGGCGTTTTCCGGCTGGCCAGAGGAAGCGCAGTTGCCTCAACTTACTGGGCTAATGCCACCACTCACGATGGCATCGTTGAATTCACCCTCTATGTTCTGCACTACGAGAAGCTTCCCTATGCTCATGGTACATGTAACTCTTTTTTTTTTTTTTTTTGGCGTTTAATTTAGTCATGAACCTCAACTGGTCCGGTTCGCAGTGTCGTTTCATTTTCACGCAATAATGTGTTTGACGTGAGTCGTGTTTTACTTGTGAAAATTAGTTGCTGTTTGGCAACATGAAAGGAAGGCTAACTACTTCCTCTTTCATCTTCTTTAGAATATCACGATCTGCATTTTTTACCAGATAATTATATCTATAGTCTTCTGATGGATATCAATCAAAGTGATTAAATTAATGTGACAAACAAAATAAACATCTATCGCTATAAATGATCTCACATCAAATATATAATAATATAATAGTACTGCTATTAATTAGAGTATTAATTAATTGTTATCTTACTGTATCTCTTTGAAAGCCAACCAGATTTCAGTTTTCCAATTTCTTCAGCTAGATGAAGAACAAAATTAACCAAACCCTACCGTCTACATTATTATATCTACGGGCTGTACTGCTCCCTTTATTCGTTTTGATCCAATTTCATGAGCAGCTCAGTGAATTCTAAAACACTAAAATTTGCGTTGGATGGGCCATACCGTCCAAGTAAGTTTATTAGTATGCGTGCAAATTTATTTATTATTGTCTTAAAAACAGGTAAGCATCACGTATAATATCTGATGTATTGTGTGTAGCTTATATTTAACATGTGATTGTATATTTCTTTGAGAAAAAAAAAAAAGGTATGTGTGTAAATTTTGACATATCATGTATTGAACTTTGATTTATCGATTGTGTTGATCAATGTGTAGCTTGCTTCTACAACAAAACAAAAAGTATTGTCCGTAGTGAAAATTAATAAGGGCAAATTATCTAAATGGCCACTAAACTATTGCTTGTGCACACTTTTGACCATTAAACTATTTTTAGCCTACTTTTAGTCACTAAACTATTAAAAGTGGTAGCCAATGGCCATTCTGTTAGTTAAGCTTGTTAACTTGGACGGAAATTTTCGTGGCTCCTCCAAAATCTGGTGAAGTTTGGATTAGAATCAAAAGTAAACTACTTGCTCTGTTCCAATTTCTTTGAACTTTATTTCTGCTATGCTACTGCTTGTTATCCCAGGATATTGGGTCATGAAGCTGTCGGGTAAACCTTGTTCACTCTCAGTTTTCTGTTTGTGCATTCATGTGAAAACAAATTAATAAGAATACAGATAAGACTAAAATGATTCAAAAGGAATGAAAACAAGCTCCCCCCTTACATGGCTCTCGCGGTTTAACACAAGAAATAGTCATAAATGGATTTTTCCTTTTGCCACAGTATGTTTCATTAATGAAGTTTCGTTCACCTTCAACTTCATAGATATATTATTCCAAATCAACTAACCTGATGGACCTCAATGAGCTTGGCTCTCTGTTTTTATTTCAGAGAATCCATGTCCAGCCATGAAAGTTAACATTACCACAACATCACATTCAAATCAATGAATAAAGATTTCATTCAGAAATTCAACTACTCTTTCAATGGCTTAGCTCAAAACACACACATATATATATATATATAATATATATATATAGACACACATAAGATCTGAACAACAGAAAAATTAGCCAGAGATCCATCGAGCAAAGAAGAATAAATAACCAAAGAGCAGGAATAACAAAAAAAATCTTAATTAGTTCTGTAAATGAAAAATATAACTGAAAGTTCGTTGTTCAGAACAATAACTCCAATATTTTTCTTTCAACAATTTCAGAAAAGTCAAACAATGAGCCACAAAGAAAACAAAATTATAATTCCTTGCCAACAACTAACCTTCAATGAAGGGCCTATTTAAAAAAAGACCTTCAATCCTGCAGGCACTACTACAAAAATGACTTTTAATGGCGGTTTTTAAGGGCTTTTAACGGTGGCTTTCAGCCTTTTTGAACCGCCATCTATCCGGCAGCCGTAGAAAGTTTACGGACCGCCGTAGAAAGTTTGATTAGGAACCGCCGTAGAAAGTCCGTACTTTCTTTTTAATGGCGGTTTTGGTCTTTCCGCCGTTAAAGCACCGCCGTAGAAAGTCCATTCTGTAGTAGTGAGGAAAATTTAGGCAATTGTTCCTCTTCTACGTTGCACAGTCGAACTCTTCAATTGTTTCGTTCGCTACCTTTCCAAGCTTTCCATCGGTGGTGGTGACGTGAATGATGAAATTTGAGTTTCATCTAGGGCCAGGCAGACACGCCAACAGTTGTTCTCCCCCTGTTTTATTTCTCTTCTCCTTTGTCTCTAACACCCATTCCTGATTTCCCAACTAATTAATTTCTCGATCGTAGAATAGTTGAAGCTCGCTTCTTGTAATTCCACTATGAATTTGAAGTTTCAGCCATGTTGGTGAGTAGAATTGGAGCTCGTTCTTCACATACCCTCTTGATTCAGTGCCACAGCTCATTGCCATTACTGCTTCGCGAAGAGCAACCGATTGCGGCTGCTCCCACAGTCTCCAATCAATATAACTAGTTCGATTTTTTTTTTTATCGGAATGGATTTGATCCTTCTTATAAATTGTGGATTTGGCATGGTGAAAGTATTGATGGTTTACCTGAGCAAAGACAATCTCATGCAAAAGGAGATGATGGGATTACTAGAGATCGATTAGATGACATGATTGAGGATGTGGCCGAGGATTTTGCTGATAAACCGAAAGTTCTTGCTTCCATTTTGGGTGACAATGAGAAGCCTCTATACAAGGGTTGCACTAAATATACACGCTTGTCTAGTGTTTTGAAGTTGTTTAATTTGAAAACGGCAAATGGGTGGTCAGATACTAGTTTTACAGCCTTATTGAGGGTATTGAAAGATATGCTCCCAGAAGATAATGAACTTTCAAATCGAATTTATGAGGCGAAAAAAATATTGTGTCCAATGGGTATGGAGTATAAGAAGATCCACGCTTGCCCAAATGATTGCGTCCTCTACAGGAATGAGTATAAGGATTTATTGGTTTGTCCTAAGTGTAAAACTTCACGATACAAAAACAAGCAGCTGTGTGATGAGGTTGAAGACAGTTCTGATGCGCAAAAGAAGGGGTCGCCGGCTAAGGTTCTGTGGTATCTTCCTATAATACCGAGATTTAAACGGTTGTTCGCTAATGCAAAAGATGCAAAACTTATGACATGCATTCAGATTGGTGTATTCCCAGTGATGATGACAAGGTGATAATGCATACATCAGACTCAGATCAATGGAAAAAAATTGATTCAATGCATCATTCTTTTGGGGGAGAAGCCAAAAATTTGAGGCTTGGTTTGTGTACTGATGGAATGAACCCGTTTGGCAGTCTGAGTAGCACACATAGCTCATGGCCGGTGATGTTGGTTATTTACAATTTGCCGCCTTACTTGTGTATGAAGCGCAAGTACATACTTATGTCTCTAATGATTTCAGGCCCACGGCAACCAGGAAATGACATCGATGTGTATCTTGCTCCTCTTATTGAAGACTTGAAAAAGTTATGAGATGAAGGCGCACTTGTGTTTGATGCATACCATGAAGAAATGTTCACATTATGTGCCATGTTGTTCTGTACCATTAATGATTTTCTTGCATATGGAAACTTGTCTGGGTGCTCTATTAAAGGGCATAAAGCATGCCCAATATGTGAGCAGAGTACAGATTTTTGTCAGCTTGCACATGGGAGGAAGACAATATACCTTGGGCATCGCAGATTTCTTCCCGAGACTCATCCGTATCGCCGTATGAAAAGAGCATTCAATGGATTTCAAGAGTTCAGAAAAGCTCCAGAACCCTTGAGCGGGCCAGAGGTGAAAGCTCGTGTGACGGACATTAATGTGGAGTTTGGTAAACCTTCGGAGTCCAGCAATAATGATACATGTTGTTGGAAGAAAAAATCCATATTTTTTGAACTTTCATACTGGGAGAACTTGGATGTCAGACATTGTCTCGACATTATGCATATTGAGAAAAATATTTGTGAAAGCCTGTTAGGTACGCTCTTGAACATCCCTGGTAAAACTAAGGATGGTTATAACGCGAGACTTGATATGGTTGATATGAACATAAGATCAAATTTAGCACCGGTAGCTCGAGGACAACGCACATATCTACCCCCTGTCTGTCACACTTTGTCCAGAAAAGAGAAAAAACAACTGTGTTCAAGTTTGCGTAGCATCAAAGTTCCATCCGGATATTCTTCAAATGTAAGTAGACTTGTTTCCTTGAAAGATTTAAAACTGGTTGGTTTGAAGTCTCATGATTGCCATGCCTTAATGCAACAATTGTTGCCTGTAGCTATTCGCTCGATATTGCCCAAGCATGTTAAGTACAGTATAACAAGACTTTGTTTCTTTTTCAATGCTATATGTAGCAAGGTTATCGCGCGCGAAAGACTTGATTAGTTACAAGATGAAATAATTGTTGTCCTTTGTCAATTAGAAATGTATTTTCCACCCGCCTTCTTTGATATTATGGTGCATTTGGTGATTCATTTGGTTAGAGAGATAAAAATCTGTGGGCCTGTTCATTTGCAATGGATGTACCCATTCGAGCGACATATGAAAGTATTTAAAGGGTATGTTAAGAATCGTTATCGTCCTGATGCTAGTATTGTTGAAGGTTATATAGCTGAGGAGGTAATTGAGTTTTGCACTGAGTACTTGGCCGATACAGCATCAATTGGAATATCTAAGAATCGGCACGATGGGAGGATTACAGGTATGGGCACAAGGGGAGGAAAAATGTTTATGCCTTCTAATGTTGAATTGATGAAGGCGCATCTCTACATACTGCGCAATTCTGAAGAAGTTGCGCCCTATGTGACAGACCATATGCGTTCAATAAGAACGTCTTATCCTGCTTGGACGGATCAACATGTGCTCAATGAACATATTCGGACATTTGTCTATTGGTTTGGTAATGCTGTCATGGGCAAAGACGTTTCGGAGACATTGAAATGGTTGGCGTTTAAGCCCAACCCTGCGGTACGAGCATTTTCATGCTATGAAATAAATGGATATTCATTTGCTACTAAGAGACAAGATGAGAAGAGTACGGCACAAAACAGTGGTGTTACATTAATCTCGGAGGCTTTACATGTTTCTAGCAGGAAGGATAAAAATCCATTGTATGCAAGCATGGCATATTACGGGGTGATCGAAGATATTTGGGAGCTTGACTATGTTTGTTTCAAAGTAGCTGTATTTCGCTGCAAATGGGTTGATAACAATAATGGGGTTCGAACTAATGATCCATTGGGTTTTACCTTGGTGGACCTTAATCGAGAGGGTTTCAAGGGGGAACCATTTATACTTGCATCGCAGGCGAAACAAGTTTTTTATATCACCGATCCTTGTGACGAACATTGGTCTGTTGTTCTTCATGGTAAACAACATCACGGAGTGGAAGGGATTGATACAGAAGAAGGGCTTTATGAGGCGGGCCCTTTCTCTAGTGGGTTACCTGAATCGAGAGCAGATGAAGAAGATAGGGAACTTGATAAATACATACTTCGTGATGACCACAGCGAAGGATTATAGTTCGAGGATCAAGTGTCCCATAAGAGAAAGAGAATAAGTTAAGAATCATTTTCAGGTATATTGTTTGTTTTTATTAAATTTTTTTTTCTATGGGTGTGTATGTGTGTGTGTGTGTATTCGTATATGTTTCTTTGATTTTAATGAAACGAGGTGGACATAATTTTATAACAACATTTAGTTTTATCCTTCGTACAGTCTAATTGAAACAGGTCACAACTTGGATGAAGCCGCGCAAGCAAGGGATAAAATTTCCAGGGACTTCATATAGCAAAATGTTTATAAATGAATATGTTATTGTTGGAAATTGTGTGAAGCTTCTGTGTTGATGTTATGATGCCAAAGTGTTTTGGTCGAAAACAAGCAGGGGAGATTTTGTCTGAATTGATTTGAAACTGAATTCCGTATTATTTGAAGTAGTTGGAATCTTAATGAAGTATTTAAGTATGTGCATATCCTTGACAGGGAGTATGTTACATTTATAGGGGAGACTTTGTCGAATTTTCTGGCAAATTGATTTCCTTGTTTCTCATTTATGAATAAATGTCTCATGTATTTTTTATTTTTTTTCAAGGAGTAGTACTTTTGGTAAAATTTACAGGGGAAGCTATACAATGATTTTTGTTTTGATTTTATATTTAACTCTTCATAAATTACTTGTCTGTGCATCGGAAAAAAGGCATTCATTTAGCGAGGTTGGGTATTGACCGCTAAATGAATTAATTATTCGTTTATCGATTAATAATGCTTTATTATTTTATAAAATATTCAATATATTTTATATTGAGGCGCGCTCCATACCGGCGACAACCTATTTTTATTTTACCTTAACATCATTGTAATTATTGCTTGCCTTTAATTATTAAAATAGAGATAATTATTTAAGAACAAATAAACTGAATTTTGCGCGTTTACCTAAAATTATTGTGTAATAGTACCTGAAATGGTTCGGTGGAATGTTGCATGGGAAAATTGAAAATATATTTAGTAAAGCATTTTTCATACAAGTCTTGATAACATAATTAATAAATATAATGTAAATTGGGTATGTAATATTATATGTACAAAGTTTTGGGGTTAATTTATGAACATGAAAAAACTAGAAATGTTTAGGGTCTATGCTTCATAAAATGAAATAAAAATAGAAATTTATGCGCGCGCGGGAATTAATTGGCTGAATTTGTTCCCACTTTTCTACGGCGGTTCATAGTTGAACCGCCGTAGAAAAAACTTTCTACGGCCGTTCTTCATTGAACTGCCGTAGAAAGTCATCTTTCTACGGCGGTTTGTTTATGAACCGCCGTAGAAAAGTGGATTAACGGCCAATTCCCGCACGCACATAAATTTCTATTTTTATTTCATTTTATGAAGCATAGTCCCTAAACATTTCCCCTGCTTCTCCCCTGCATTCCCCTGTAATATTGGATATGCAATTTCATAACGATCAACCGGTGCAAGTAAATAAAATACATTATATTTTGATTCACACTCAATTTAATGTATTTCAGTATACATAATTGATTACTGTTATCGTCCGTAAGTCCAAATATATATATATATATATATAAGGTCATGAAATCCAGTAAGTATTTCTTTTTTTTTTAATTGGGCCCTTAAGAATGAATTTTTCTTATACTACGTACGTAATGCATTTATCGATTTGAAACTGTTTTCTTCCATTCGCCCAAGTTGAGAATGCGGAAAATTTAGATATGATAATGAAGCTTATTACTTTATCACAGCTTACATGTAATTTTACGAAATTTACTAATTTTAACTTATACCTAAAATTATTGTGTAATAGTACATGAAATTTTTCGGTGGAATATTGGTGCACGGGAAAATTTGAAATGTACTTATTAAATGTTTCATAAAAGGCGAGCTTCTGTAATTAATAAATACAATGTAAATTGGGTATGTAATATTATATTCACAAAGTTTTGGGGTTAATTTATGAAAATGGGAAAAAAAAACTTAATAGGGAGGAGGGTTTAGGGTTTAGGGTTTAGGGTTCAGAAAATGATATAAAATAGAAAATTTATGCGTGCACGGGAATTGGCTCCAAGTGAAACTACTTTTCTACGGCGGTTCAACCGAGAACTGCCGTAGAATCAACTTTCAACGGCGGTTCATTTTGAACCCGCCGTAGAAAGGTTGCTTTCTACGGCAGTTTATTTTTGAACCGCCGTAGAAAGTATTTTCTACGGCGATTTATTTCTAAACCGCCGTAGAAAGTATTTTCTACGGCGGTTTATTTTTGAACCGCCGTAGAATAGAGCGACGTTTAAATTCAAATTTGTTGGCCTAGTGTTTAGGGTTTAGGGTTTAGGGTTTAGGTTTTAGGGTTTACAGTTTTGGTATAATATCTAATTTCCCCACAGTTCCCCTGATTCTCCCAACATTCTCCTGTAATATTGTATATGCAATTTAATCATGATCAACCGGTGCAAGTAAATAAAATACACTATATATATTTTGCAGCATACTAAATTTAATGTATTTCACTATACATATTTGATTAATATTATCGTAATTGCAAATCTATATATATATATAAGACTTACTTATACAGTTGTCTTCAAGTCTTCAATTCTTCAAATGAAAACATTTTATATATGTAGTGGATATTTACAAGAGATAGCAGAGAGGAGAGAGTTGGATGATGTACGTACAAGAGGGGAAAGGAGAAAAGAGGAAGATGTTTATATATATATATGTATGTATGTAAGGTAATGAAATCCAGTAAGTATTTAATTTTTTTTTTTGGCCACTTAACCATTAATTTTTATATTACTACGTACCTAATGCATTTATGGATTTGATTATTTTATCCCGTTCGCCCAAGTCGAAAAAGTAGAAATTTTAGGGAAGATAATGAAGCTTATTACTTTATCGACACTTACATGTAAATTTACGAAATTTATTAATTTTTATCTTTCACCTATAATTATTGTGTAATAGCACGCGAAATTTAAATGCAAATGGTTCAATGGAAAATTTGAAAGTAATTATGAAATGGTTCATAAAAGTCGAGCTTGTGTATATAATTAATAAATATAATGTAAATTGGGTATGTAATATTATATTTACAAAATTGTGGGGTTAGTTTTTGAAAATGGAAAAAAAAAATTAATATAATAATATGCCCGCGCTGGAATTGGCTTCAATTTTTTCCCCTCTTCTAGGCCGGTTCAATAAAACTGAGAACATTCAACGGCAGTTCAACCGCGAACCGCCGTTGAAACAACTTTCTACGGCGGTTCACGGTTGACGGTTGAACCGCCGTTGAACCACCCAGCCGGTCTAAGTTCAAGAAATTTGAACTTAGACTTATTTCCTTTCTTTCCCTCATTCTTTTCCCCTTCTTCTCCCCTTCTTCTCCCCTATTTCCCTCCCCCTTCTCTCGCGGCGGTTCGGGTTCTTCGCTTTCTATCCCGTCGCCTGCGCAACCTGGCGAGCTCGGCCCTTTCCCGCACTTCCCGTTGGCTGCAGCAAGGGCCGATCGTACGCCGTGGACCATCGCAGCCGATCGGTGTGTGTGGCTTCACTACCCCGGCCAACATTTCTCCATTTCCCCCCTCCAATAGTTCGGGCTTGGTTATAGGAGTGCACACAAAAGGTTTATCCACCTTCTATGCTTGCATTTTAAAACTTTTGCAATGTTACCTTCCATTTTGTAATTGCTTCCCATTGCACTAGGGTTTTTGTGCACAATATAATCTTCATTTCGGGTTTAATGCTAGTGATGAATGATTGAAATGCTTTGGGATTTAATGATTGTTGGTTGCATTGGTTTGGTTGTTGAATTTCGTGTTTTGTCTTACATAAGTTGAGAACCTAGGTTTTTGATTGGGATTTCAATTAAGTACCCTTTCAATTCGGGTTTCCTTCATTAATATGAGAAACACAAATGTTGATTTCGGTTTTGCTTGATTAATTTTAGAACATTGGTGTTTGATTTCGGTTTTTAGTAGATTTAGTGTTCCTCCTTTAGTGATAATGAGGAAAATGCTTTGTTGTTGATTCCACTATGTGGAATTTAATCTTTATAGGGTTCTTTCTTTGGGGATCCCTTGTTTCAATGTCTTGAAATCCCCTTATATGTTGAAAGTAAAGATATCTTTGCATGAATGTGAAGCCTTTTTATTGCACAAGCACTAAGTACCTTTAGGGAAGGAGAGTATTTTTAGGAGTGAAGTACTCCTCCTTGAAGCTTTTACCTTCCTCACTAAATTTGGTGTTTTTTCCTTTAGTAGAAATTAATGATTGTTCTCATTAGTTGTTGGTTGTGAAATGTGAAGTACTTTATCAATGGTACCCTCTATAAGTCCACTTTGTTGGGTGTCCGTTGGTTTAATTTGGATAATGGGACTTGTGTATTGCAAATATCACTATCTCCTCTTCGCTTTCCCTTATATTTGTTTGAAAAGCGTGAAATATGCTTTGGGAGTCATTCTCCTTGATGAGGGGGATTTTTTTTTCCATAAATGTAGAGTTTGAAATATCACTTCTCCTTAAATCTTTTACCTTTTGCGATTTGGTGTTTCTTCTTTAGTGGAAAGGAGGGTAATGCTTTGTGGTTGAGTTGAATGTGTGTTCCTCCATTGGTTTAATGTCATGAATGCCACTAATATATTGAAAGTGAGGCTATCTTTGCATCAACAGTGTAAATCTTCTTTATTGCAAAAGCACAAAGTATTTCTCTTGTGTTAGGGAAAGAGAGTATTTTTAGGAGTGAAGTTTGTGAAATGTACATTGCCTTTTATATTTAAACATTACAAGCATTCTTGTTTTTGAAATTAAAGATTTTCTTTAATTGCAAATATGTTATCTTGAATTCTCTTTGTATGTACATGAAGTTGAAGGTAAGCTAATGGCCCGAAAAAGAAAACGCAATGAGGACCATAGTGATGAGGGAAAGAGCAATGGAGATGGGTCTTATACTAGAGCTAAAAGAGGTACAGGGCCTACAAATTGTAACGATCTTTTGGAAATGCGGATGAAGAGGAAAACTCTTGAGATTTCGTTTGATTCCAAAAATGAGCCTAAAAATTATCATACAAAGTGGATTACATTCGTAGCATTCACAGCCCGGAGCAAAGTGGACATTATGGAATATGCATCATGGCCCAAAGTTCCCGACGAGATCAAGAAGAGAGTGTGGATGGAAATACAGGTACTCCACAAAATTATAATGCATTGTTTGTTTCTTCTTTCATACAAATGAACCCAAATTTACCTAAATTTTTACTTCTATTGTTTACTGTAGGCATTATTTGTTTTTGAATCAACGGAAGAACTCGAAATCAAGTGGATTTCTTATGCCGGTAAACGTTGGAAAGATTGGAAATCCTTTTTAGGTAGATATGTAAATGGTGACTTGAAGGGTGAGGACCCATGCCTTGAATATAAATATCTCCCTAAGGAGACATGGATTAAGTTCAAGGCTAGCCGCGAAACAGAAGAATGGCAGGTGGGTTTTTGAAATTCATTTCCTTCTTGTTTTTGGATATTTGAAATTGCTCAGTTTATGCCTTTACATTTTTCATTATATTTTTCTCTAGGCAATTCGTGAAAAAGTGCAAAAGAATGCCACTTTAAATTCTTTTTACCATAATTTATCTCGCGGTGGCTACCGACTGCTAAAGAAGCAGTTGCATGAAGAGGCTTTGATTGCATCAGGGAAGAAGCCTTCAGAGGACGGTCAGTCCGAAGAAGAAGGGGAAGAATCTTATGCAGGGCCAGGCCGGCATCTACTTTGGAGACAGGCTCACACAAACAAAAAAGGGGAATACTTCACGCCAGAGGCTGGTCGTGTTGGGATTGAAATTGTAAGTTTTGCACCATACATTTTCTTATGTTTCAGTTCTTTAAGCTACGCATATATTTAAAACTATATATAATTGATCTATTTACATTTCATATTTTTGGCAAAACATTTAGGAAAATCTATGTTTCCGCGAGTCCCAAGGAGAGAAAGTTGCATAGGGTAGGAATGACATTCTTGTCAAGGCAACGGCAAAGACCGATCAACCCGGTCGTGTTCGCGGCCATTCTACCAGGGCATTTATCACAGAGGTTTTCCCGAAAACAAGACCGTCGCTTAAAGATGAACTAGATTTAACTAAGAGAAAGCTTTAGAAAATCACTGCCCAGCTCGATGAATGTCAAACACATCTGAAGATGATGGTTGGGTTTATATGTGGTCAGATGGGGACTGACTATGATACAGTAAGAGCCACTGTCCTCAATAGTGCCAAAGCTCAGAGCTTGAACCCAGAAACCTCCGGAATGACCCCAGAGATGTTTGAGGTCCATGGTAGCAATGTTTCCCCTGTGAGTCCGACGCTACACCCTAAAGAAACTCGCAGGCAAGATTTTTCTCCTCTTATCCCTACAAGTTTGCCTGAGTTACATATGATACATGTTTCATCTATGAACCCGATCAAAGCCTCTGATGTTCAGAATAGCCCTATTGCAACAAACTTGGAAGATGTGAGTTCTTTAGGCGAATACAAGATACTTAAAATACATTTATGTCTTTCATATTTGTTTGTATAATTTCTTTCATATTGTCACTTCTAAAGACGCTTGACTTTGGTTGCATGATTACACTTGGTTTGTTAAGTTAGCGGAAATAGTTGAGTAATGTTCATTCGCTTGCCTATTATCTCAGGACGGGTGTGAATGTCATCTGTTCATCTCTGAGGATACATGTAAGAGGCGTAAGCTTGTGGCGAAGGGAAATGTTTATAAGCAAAGAAAGCACCACGGCCGCGAGGTAAGGAAAGGTTGCACGAGGGTTACAATTAAAATTTCATATGATGACTTTGCCCCGCTACCATTTCCTGAGGAAGAGGCTTCAACTGTGGGAATGGCCCGATCCTTTTTCGTGGAATGGCCTATACATTTGATTGAAATTATTCGGCCGGATCCAGTAACACAGGTATATTCTTACATTTATTTGTGAATTATTTAATATCGTTTTGTATATTTAATATTATTTCAAATGTTGTTAGGTGGATAAATGTTTAAAAAAGAAAAAAGGCCGTGTGAATTCTATGGATGATATAAAATCTCCTTCGGCGACGGTTCCAAATGAAATGTCATCCTCTTCGACATCTGATCCACTGCACGAGTCACAGCTCCGAATGGAGAAAGATTCGAACTTCAATGGCTTCTTGTTTCAAATGACAAGAGATGTCATAGGTGTGGATCATCTTATTTTGATGGATCGAATGGATGTCGGAGAATTATTGTCAAGAGAAAGCATGGTCACAAACTGTTTGATGCAATTATTCACCAAGTGAGTTTCTACTTAATTTTATAACCTATTTCTAATTATTGTTATATATAGTATGCATTCCATATGCCTAGACTAACCAATGATGCATTATAATGTAAATTCTTTAGAGCTTTACATGATTTGGTTGAAAGGAATGACCGGAAGGGGATAGGGTTTCTCTTAGCTGATCATGTCACGGCCCTAGGAAACACATATGAAGATAGGGTACACTACATTGCACGAAACTTGAAGGATCGGAATAAAGAAATTTATCTGGTGCCGTATCTTCAGGGGTAAACACTGTAAGTGTTTCTCTAATTTTTAAGAAACACTGATTTAAAGATCTGAGGTCATTAAATTTTTTGTTTGCAGTGAACATTGGATGCTTATAGCCATTAGACCGATTGAAAAGGTTGTCTACTGGTTTGATTCTTTACAAAACCCATAGAAAGAGGAGGCAGTAATACTTATAGACGAGTGAGTTATATATATTAACTAATGTTAGAATGCATATATAATTTCTAATGCCAATCATCTATATATATGTTGCTAATTATTTTCATTCCGCTTTCATTTTTATAGGGTGATGTTTAATTATCAAGCTTTCTTAGGATTGCCCAGAAATGTGCATATGCAACCTGAATGGATAGTAGTTAAGGTAAAATTGGTTCTTATTGAATTTTTTATTCAACGATGTGCTGTATAAAATTGTATGATCTTCTAACTCGTACACTAATATTCATTAGCATAAAAAGCAAACGTCTAACTGGGAGTGTGGCTACTATGTCATGCACTACATGTACCAAATCACAATGAAATCCGACACATTGGCACTCGAAAAGGTATTTGATTTCTCATAACTTACTTGACTGTATTTCATTTTGCTACTCAGTTACTTTTTAATTTCAAAAATTCTGTTGCAGTACTTCAAGCTCGACCGCACTCCATTAAGCAATGTGGATATAGATGCTATGAGAAAAATATGCGCTAGTTATATTGTGGAGCATTAGCCGTAGTTGATGGATACTAATGAAACTTGTTCATATTATAGTTGTACAAATATTTTTGGATATGCCCCTGTAATATAATAGCGATTTCAATTTGCATCTTGGTGATATTTGTATTAAATTTAAACTTTTAGCAACAGGTTTTGCTTTAAACCAGATTAATTTTCTCTTTTTTATCGCGGTTTGGGTCTGAAAAAGTGGCCACTTTCTACGGCGGTTTAGAACTAAATAGCCATAGAAAGTGTAGACTTTCTACGGCGGTTCAGAACCAAACAGCCGTAGAAAGTCACCACTTTCTACGGCGGTTCAAACTTGAACAGCCGTAGAAAGTGACCACTTTCTACGGCGGTTCAAACTTGAACAGCCGTAGAAAATGACCACTTTCTACGGCGGTTCAAACTTGAACCGCCGTAGAAAGTCCGTTAACTTACTACGGCTGCCAGATAGATGGCGGTTCAAAAAGGCCAAGAACCGCCGTTAAAAGCCCTTAAAAACCGCCATTAAAAGCCCTTTTTGTAGTAGTGAGAGGATAAGTTTTCTATATCGAAATATAAGTTTTCTATAACTTATTTTCAATGTACGAAAATTAGCTTTGCTCCCCAATATCATGTTTTACTGCATTGTTATGTGGGTTGAATTCATATTATTGTATTATGTTCAGTATATATATATATATATTAATTAGTCAGTCACCTCACCCTTCTGGTTTTCCGTAAAGAGCCATCTTTATATATTTGAAATGAATATTTTACATGGAATTGATTTAGCTTTCTGTGGATTTATTTATTATTCTGCAGGACGATCAAATTAAATATGGATCGTAACACGATTATATCTGGTGATCGAACCACGCCAGCCTACCTTGTAGTGGTTGAAAAGTTTCTTACCATCACGTATAAGAATGTTGACTATGCACTATGTCCGTGCAATACAAGAATGTCGACTATGCACTATGTCCGTGTAGAGACTGCAGAAATCAAGCAAGACACAGGGACCCTGATGTGATACGAGAGCATTTACTTCGGAGGGGATTATCTCCTTCTTAAAACATGAAAATGGCATGGGGAGAAGCCAACAAGTCATGTGAATCAAAAACCGAATGACACCCATGAAGAAATGACTAAGAGTCGTGATGAGTTGGATGAAATGGTTGACATGGTCGAAAGTTTGCGGAACAGCCATATGTCCTTGCCTCTTTAACGGGTGATCGCGAATTGCCTATCTATAACGGTTGTTGAAGGTATACCCGTTTGTCCAGTGTTTTGAAAATGTTTAATTTGAAAGCCGCACACGGTTGGACCGACACTATTTTCACAGCCTTGTTGAAGTTATTGAAGGATATGCTGCCCGACAGTAATGAACTCCTAGATTGCATCTATGAGGCCAAAAAGATCTTGTGCCCTATGGGTATGGAGTATAGCAAAATACACACTTGTCCCAATGACTGCATACTATACCATGATGAATATGAGAAATTGTCAACCTATCCCAATTGCAAAGCATCCCCATACAAAAAACAACATAATTATGGTGACGTCGAAGACCAAAGGGATGGATAAAAAGGGGACACTGGCAAAGGTCTTATGGTATATGCCAACAATTCTAAGATTCAAATGGTTGTTCACCAACGTATCAGATGCTAAAAACTTGACATGACATACAGATCGACATGTTCCTATTGATGACAACATGATAAGGCATCCAGCAGACGCAGACTAGTGAAAAACCATTGATTCAATGTACCCGTCTTTTGCCTGTGACAGCAAAAATTTGAGACTTGGTTTGTGCACAGATAGAATGAACCCGTATGGCAGTCTTAGTAGCCAACATAGAGCTTGGCTAGTGATGTTAGTTATTTACAATCTACTTCCCAGTTGTGCATGAAGCGCAAGTACATACTTATAGCGTTGATGATTTCAGGTTCAAAACAACTAGAAAAAAATATAGATGTGTACTTGGTATCCCTTGTAGACCTGAAGAAACTTTGGGATGAATGTAAAATGGTTTATGATGCACATTGTGATGAGTCCTTCAAATTGCGTGCCCTGCTCTTTTGTTCCATTAATGACTTTCCTGCCTATGATAATTTGTTCGGATATACAATTAAAGGTCATAAAGCTTGCCATGTTTATGGAGAGGATACAGATTCTTGCCAGCTTACTCATGGAAAGAAAATAGTATGCCTCAGGCATCACAGGTTTCTTGAATACTGTCATCATTATCCTCGCTTCAAAATGGCGTTTAATGGCTGATAAGATTATAAAAAACCCGTGAAGCCTTTGTCTGGGGGAAAAAGTTCATGCACGGGTGAAACATATTAAAGTACAATTTGGCAAAACGAAGAAATCGGCCTCCGAGGGACCCACCAAATGTTGAACGAAAATGTCCATATACTTTGACCTCCCATATTGGGAAAAATTAGAGGTGAAACATTGCCTCGATATTATGCACAGAGAAAAGAATATTTGCAATATTTTCCATGCATTTGGTTTTAAGTGATCAGAAGTTTTGCCATAGCACAGAGACAACTGTGGGGAGAACCTTACTCTCCAATTGATCCTTTATTCTTATGAATGTATTCGTTTCCAGTTATTAATTTCTTTTCTAATGAGGTTTAGACCAAAATCTGATGGTGCAGTACACTTAGTATATTCAACTATTGTGCCAAATGACATGGTTTGTTTGGGAATGCTATGGATGACGTATCCAATTCGGTTGTGATGTGGACCAAGGTACACATGTGAATGAATTGCCAAGGAAAGTCTAATTAAGCGGCGTAGCTCGTATAAACTCTTTACTTACCCGAAATTCAGATCACAAAAATAAACTAACCTAAGCTAATTTACGTAAAGGAATTCGAACCAAGTAAGAAAAGAGGTGAAACATGCGAATTTAATTAGGTAGAGCAAATAACCTAATTAAGCTAAGTTTCATGCAATATATAAATCACCAGTATGCAAAATACATAAAGCAATAAATGGAGAGTTCTCAAACTAATAGTTTAAAGATAAGAATACTGATTCATTATGGAGAATTCGAGTGCCTATTTATAGAGAATAGGGCAGACAAATTCTTGACCTAAAAGCAGCAGGAAAAGGAAATAGAATTGGAAACCAATCAAGAGATTGATTTCCTTTACAATACCAAAACCTGAAAGAAGTAGGTAATGGAATAAGAAAAGGAAATTCGGTTATCTTAAAGATAAGGGCAGCCGAAATTACTAGTGGAATTCAAGAAGGAAAAGAATTGGAAATCCTACTCCAAAAAGGAGATCAAGAATGGATCCTTTTTGGAAACTAACAAACTAAGGGCAAAATAAGGAATATGCACAAACCCTTATTTTCCCCCAAACCCTAACCCTTATTTTGCAAACCCTAGATAGGTAGGCCTTGCGTGTGGGCCGCTTGATGGGCTGGCCGAATTTGGTGATGTGGAATGGACTCCATGGAGGTTCTGCCTATTTGTTGATAGCGCATGGTGGAATGGTGTAGGGAGCTTCCAGAATCTTCTGGAATCTCCCAGAATCATTTCGGAATCAAGATTTTCAAGATTCTTCAAGATTCTTCAAAATATGAAATTCACGATTTTCAAGAAAATCAAGAACTTCAAGAAACATCTCTTTAAAGTCAAAGAGTCTTCCGGCGTCTTCAAGAACTTCAAGAAACAGCCTTCTCTTCATTGTGGAATGGTGAATTGCGCCTGTTCTTCAAGAATTTTAAGGAGAGTTGCAATTTGAACCTTTCCGGCTTTATTCTCTAGGGCGTTGGCTTCTACTATCAATTGAACATCATGTCTGCAAGCTTGCACAAGGTTGTTGAGATCCTTACGAGCTCTTCTTTCTCTGCTCCGCGTCATTGGCCTAATGATATCTACAAGTGGATTCCTTTGATATGGACTTGGATCCTGAAGCATTGTTAGGCCTCAGTGTAGAACCCGAACCTCCTCAGTCTCTCTGGATTCACTTGTCTGTGAACTTGTCAATGGACTAGGGATGCCCTCATCAGGTTGCTTCTATTTTTGATTGAAAGTATTCTGAAAGGAGAAGGGAAGAAATGTGAAATGATTTCTTCTTGAAGTGTTGAAGATGGTTATTTTATGTAGGGGGATGGCTGTTCACATTTTATGTGTGAATGTCCTAATGTTTTCACGTCTTTTGATATTGAATGCATAGATTCACTGATTGATTACTATATAAATCAAGCAAAGGCAGTTAAACGGTGGCGTAGTGTTAAACACAGTGAAGTCCTACTAGTGCTTCAGGGAAAGACTGCAAATTTGACTATTCTGCCTGAAGAAGCTGGTATTAGGGTTATAAACGAGACGAGCTGGGGTCTTATCGAGCTGAGTTTAATAAAAACCAGTCACGCTTAAGCTCGGCTCGAGCTCGATCAAGCCTAACTATTTGGGCTCGAACTCGGCTCGTCCAAATTATAATAGGTTCCAGCTCGGAGTAGAGCAAGCTTTTGAGCTCGAACTCAACCCTGAGCTCGACTCGAGCTGGAATTATTTTTTTAATTTAAACTAAAAAAATATAAAACTATTATAAAATATATTATAAATTTATATAAAGGGCCAGGCTCGATAGGATGGACGAGCCCTCGAGCCAGTAGTAATTGGGTTCAAGCTTGGCTCAAATATTAAACAAGCAGGCTCGAACTCTACTCTAGCTCGAGTTTGACCAAGCTTAAGCCAAGCTTTGGCCGAGCTGGCTAGGCTTATTTACACCCCTAGATGGTATTATCTACTGTTGTGCAGTTATCTTTTGTGAGTGTATTGTTTGGCATTCAAATATCTTAAGCTTTACTTTTTGCTAGACAGGACTTGAGTACTCAGTACTGATTGATGATTAGAATGTATATATGGGGCGAAACTTCCTATGCAGCTTTTTCTAAATACTTGATTCTTTATTACTATTTTACTTTCTAGATTTGGCAATATTGTTTTCAATCGTCATCTCATTTTATAAATTTCTTTTCAAATTCCTTTTTGATGGATAAATTGAAATTTGAATCTCAAATTTCCAGTATTTGCCTACGACACAATTCTTGTTATTCCTAAATGGGTTGATTTGAAATTCTCCTTTCAAAAACAAAACTAGCTTTAGGAAAGAATAAGCCACTTTGTCCTTTTTTTTTCCCCCCCCTTTTTTCCTTGTTCCTTTCATTATTCAATCTGTTCGTACTACGTCAACATTTTACAAAACATGTTTTACTAATATTTTTTAGTATGTCACATCAGGTTAGATGATCACTGAATATAAATGGGTGCTATTACATTGATTTTACTATGTTAATATGTTTTAAATTAATGGAGACGATTGTTTTCAAGGTCTGCGCAATGGTTTAAGCCATTGAAATTCAAATGTTCAGCATCTGTTGTGCATAGGTCCCCTGTTTCTGTTCCCTATGAAAATTTGTTTTTCTTAATATTTGCTTGTTTGTTGTGCATGTAGGCAGCAAGGCTATGAGTAGGAAAAAAGGACAATGGGCGCGTTCCAAAACTGACAGTGGCGATTCTGGCGAAGACAATAACACAATAGTTCGGAGGGGCCAAAACGGAACGATTATAGATAATTTACCAAGACAAGGGAATAAAGAAGCAATATTATTTAGTGAGGAAGGCATAGCGACATTCAATAGGAGGTTCTGGATTAATTTTGGGTGCTCAACAACTTGCGCCCATGTGAAATTTGTTCAATATCTGACATGGCCTGAAGTCTCTCAATAGCTGAAGGAATCAATTTGGGAGAAAATGGAGGTTTGTAAAGTTGAGATTTAAAGTTGTCTTATTTTTTAAATTTATCGAACACCACTAGTTCACTGTAATACCATGAATAGTTAAACGTATAATGACTAAATGTTGTTGTTGCATGTTGTAGATGGCATTCATTTTTGAGGCAACTGATAAGGGGAAAAACCAGTTTCTTCACTTTGGCGGCAAACTCATTACAGGGGTGGAAGAATAAAATTACATCTTAGTTGATGGGGAAAACGAAGGGTTGAACCCATGTGAGAAACATGAGTTCTTTATCCCGAATGTATAGGAGAATTTCAAAAGAGCACAGACGGCAGAAGAGATGATGGTAATAAAATACTTTGGTGCCTGATTTCCTAGTATTTTCCTTTGGTGCCTTGCATAATTATCTAATGGTATTATGCTTTTATACAGAGAATTCGTGCCCAAAACAGTAGCAACACAAGGATGAATAGAACCCCCCTCCCCCCCCAACTCACATGGGGGCTACGTCATATGCAGAGGCAGATGTTGTAATGTTTGCAAAGAGAGAAGGTGAAGCTGTTGAACTACCCCCGCCTTTCCCAGTAAGACGGTCAGACCAGTTCCTTAAGGTGCACACGCGACAAAATGGTGGATATACTACAAGCATAATTGAATGATCTGTGACAACATAGAAAGTTATAGAGTGAACAACATTTAATATACTTTTACTTTTCAAATGTGTCCGGTTTGGTACCTAAACTTTTTTTTTAGTCACGAATGTACCGAAACTAATTTTAACGGGCCAGGAAGGTACTTTCTCTGTTAACCTCAGCTAGAATTGACGGAAATACCTTATTTAAGGGGCATTTTTGTCGGTTCACTATTCATTTTCTTTTTTTATAATTGTTCATCTTCTTTCCCCTTCAAATCCTTCTCTTCTGGCCTCTGCTTCACACCAACCTTCAAGCTCACAAAAGCACACGAAATCTCCCCCTAAATCTCATTCGGCTGCGCTAGCACCACCATCCCTTTTAACACCCATTCCAGTTCTGGGATCCACCACGTCTACTTCCATCATCGCAATAGTCTTCACGCTCTGTCTCGCCTTCAGCCTCGCCCTCTCCGTCACTGGCAATTTGTTCCAATTGCTCTTTCGGAATTGACCATTCAATTAAACAATTAAGACTGAGGCTTTCTTCCTCCGCGAATCTTCGTTCAGAGGATAGTGGGTCTGCGTTCTTACCCCAGATTTTACGGTGATAGGTTGTGCCCTCTAAAGAAATTGATTGCCGTTCTACCAGATCTACGTGTGAGAGATTTGATTATGATTCACGGATTTCTCCCGGGAGTGTGGGTTTAGGCAGAAAGTTGGATTGGATTCACAAAGAAGATAGGTATACCGATACTATCAGTTTAGAAATGCTTCATAGTGCCAAAAACTATTCCAAGCTCTGCGGATATGGCCTCTGTTATTGCAGGAGGAGAAGACGATGATGATGTTCAAGACACCGCCTCTGCTCCGGGGAAGCACATGAAAGTGATTCTTCGAATATTAAGCCTAAAACTATAGATGGTAGTGTCGATTTCACTTTTGTGTGTGTGATTTGTGTGGATAAAAACAATCAAGACTGACTACTAAAATCCCTTTGTGGCAGTGAACCACTCCTTTCAGCAATTGAATTAGGTTGGATTGAATTGGGCAAATGTGATGGCACATGAATTGGGTTAGATTGAAAGTGAACGGGAAAGGAGAGAGGGGAAAAGAGAAAGGTTAAAAATTAATGCTTTTGTGAGCTTGAAGGTTGGTGTGAAGTAGAGGCCGGAAGAGAAGGATTTGAAGGAGAAAGAAAATGAACAGTTATGAAAAATAAAATGAATAGTGAACAGACAAAAATGCCCCTTAAATAAGGTATTTCCGTCAATTCTAACTGAGGTTAAACGAAGATAGTACCTTTTCGGCCCGTTAAAATTAGTTTAGGTATATTCGTGGCTAAAAAAAAGGTTTAGGTACCAAACCAGACACCTTTGAAAAGTAAAGGTATATTAAAGGTCGTTCACTCTAAGTTTTAAATGTGATTTGTTTGTATAAATGCATGCAAACAATCTGTTTGAAATATGTTTCAGTTTGCATATCTTTGGGTTTGTTGGTAAAGTAGCTAAGTTTGTTAGTTTATGTGGTACAATGTTAAAACAATTGTGCTTACTTAGATATATTGACTGTCATTCATTAGAAGACCTTGACACGTCTGGAAGCAGAAGGAAAGTTCATAACAGAGGGAAGAATGTGGACCTCCTTGTCTATGCTACTGGAAAGGGAGATAAATATGGTCGGTATAGGGGATGTCCACTTGAAGCAAGTATCAAATATGCTTTTCCCCATCAAGCATAGAAGCGAGAGAGGACACAGAAAGACCATTCTGAGGTTCGCAAGTGAAGATATGCAGCCTTGCCACCAAAGGTATCATTACATTTTCTTGAGAGGGTATCAGATGAACCGTCTCAACCTGTGACATCTAAGCAGGCAAGCCATAGTGAAGAGTTAAGACAAGATGTTCACAGTGGTAGCTTGACTGGCCTGCTTGATGATCTAGGATTATACAAGGTATGTATTGTAGTATTAGAAATTTGAATATTCAATTACATCAGGGTCTTCATTCATTGGTGGTTCTGCTTTGCGCATGGAGGGGAAAAATGTAAACTATTTATATTTTTGCCTTCCGATGAGAGGTTTCATGTCGTAGATGGAAAACTGACATTAATTGCAATGCATCACGATTACCCTATGAAAGAATAGTGTGCAAAGGTGTCAATCAGCAAATGTTCGGGTTCCTGATGCTCTACTCCCAGTTCCAGACCTTGGTTTCCAAACAGTAGAGGCCACACAAGGACTGTTTATCCAATGGCCAAAGGGGTTGGTTATGAGAAATATAGATCTGACACCTGATCAGGTTTAAGTTATATTTCCGTAATTACACATTGCATGCTTTAGAAATATGAATTTATTTCCTGATTCTCTATTGCTAATCACCATCAGGTCCCAAACAAAGGTTTCCCACAGAGGTTGAGTAATGGTTTTACTCCTGCTAAAAATGATGCCAGTGGAGAGGAAACTACTGCAAGAGTGGATGTAAACCTAGATGACCTCCCAGGCTATAAGGTATTTAAGCGGTCACTTGCACAGTGAATTAACTACCAAGCCCTCACTGATTTATTAATTTGCGGTCAAAAGTAGGGGGAAAATCTATTTGTAACCAAAAAGGTGAGTGATAGACATTCTGGGGCAATGATAGGTGCTATCAAAGGCACAAGTAGTTTAAATGTGAACGGTCGTAGTGTTGACCAAGCAGGACATGAGCTACGAAGGAGTATGGTTGACAAAATAGAGTATACTTTTAATGAACTGTTGTAAAGAAAGTTGCACTTATTGGGGAAAAGCTTAAATTGTCGAGCTTGTCCTTCAGTATTATTACAAAATGTTAAGTGGTTTGTTTTCTTCACTGACCTTATTGGTACACTCTCCCTATGCCTGTAGGAATGGAATCGGTATCGCTTTCATTTTATAAGTACATACTTGACAATGGAACCTCTTATATTCATTATATTCTTCCATCTTCCTTGCATAAAGGTTTATTTGATTTTAGTCTGGAATCATGGAGAATGGAATGTATTGTTTACTTGATCTTGTCTTTTTAGTTAAGTGTTTTTAAGAACTTTTTCGAGTTTCTTGCATAACATAGGATAAAAGCCTAAGTGAGGGTTCATCAAAGAGTCAAACGATTTTATGTGAACTAGATGTTAGTGAACTGGATGTTAGTGGAGATCTGAAGACCCTGTATGACCTGACTGTGGTCCACACCCTCATACACATGTACAAGTTCAGTACGTCATCGCAGCTAGTATGAGTGGATTTGGAAAGCAGTCTGGACAAGACTGAATTTGACAATTTATGTTCGTACAAGGAAATTGAGTGTGGATGGATTAACTTCTGCATCAAGTAAGTAAATTATTAAGTAATTGCATATACCTTAGTAAAGGCTTATATACTTATGTTTTGTGTGGTTAGTCGAATTGGCATGCAAGGTATATATATATATATATATATATCATAATTTGTTATTTGTACTTGTTTGGGGGATTGAGGAGAGTTTGGTTGAAACTACTGATACAAGACAATTTCCTTTGTGTTTCTTCACGCCAGATAGGGTTTCCATGATAGGGACCTCAAAAGAGGAGATAATAGAATACATATACGATAGAATTTCGAGCACAAAGCCACCTAAATTGTGCATTATGCCATATTGTGAGAGGTAAGCAGGTGCTATATATTTCCTACTAATTATTGAACTCATATTGAAACCGTATACTAACAGATAGATTGAATGGTTGTAGCTTATAGTAAAAGCTCTATAAATTAATAACTTATTAATTTAAAGAGTGTTTTCGATCTCCGTAAATAAATATCTAGATAAATCAAATACGTACAATATCTACTAGTTTATTATATTAATAAGCGTTAATATAAATTTCAGATTTTCAATGTACAAATCAATTGTATCTATAAGTTCCTTGTACATGAAAATTAAAAACATCCAATATGTTCATTGTACATTAGAACTAAAAACATTCTATGGGTTGTACATCAAATTTTTTTGTTGCAATTCGACAATTCAACACCAAAACTTTTTGATGCAGTTAGAAAAATTAGAGATGAAATTTATTTAGATTTAAAATTTAAGACAAAACAAACAACAATGTATTCTTATTTTAATAAAGTATCATAGTTATATTTGTAATTTATAAGGATTATTAATTTATGAGAGGACTATATATTTATAAAGAGATATTCCAAAAATTATTATCTTATTATTTTATTAAAATTTGTAATTTTTTGAACTGGCCCAAGTCAGGACCGAAAAAAGTATTAATTACCGAGTATTAATTTATAGAGGTTCTACTGTATATTAGTTTTATTCTGTTCATAGGGGTCCATCGGCAGCCCTTAGCTTTATGATGAATGGGTAATTTCTAGACACAATATGCTTTTTATATTAAAACTGAGGTGTGGTTTGATTAATTTTGCTCCAATTGCGTATCTGACATGTTAGATTTAATGAATTGACAAATTTAAATGTTCAGGAGTTTGCTCAAATATAATGCAACGCGACCAAACACGTCAGAGGGGTTCATATAAAGGTAACAACTGTCTTTTTTATAGTTTTTAACTAAATTTCAATGTGTTTACACTATAAACTTGGGTACAACATAAGAGACAACCATATAATTGAGAGTGTGCCTACTATGTCATGTACTACATGAGGGAAATTGCTAACCTACAAAGGACACCACACACAAAATTCAGACATGTATGATCGTGGGACTCAATTATTATTATTCTTCTCTAGACACTCTACTGAGGTGTTCACATTATATTTTGGAATATGTGGGCTCGAACTAATCATGTGATAATCGTGGTTATTGTCTTTCTTATTAGCGGTTCCCATGGGATATGTTGGCTTTGACCAAGGACGAGTTTAATGATGTGCGAGATTTTGTAGCCTCTTATGGATTATCTCATGAGATTGAAGACTATTTGGTGTCAGATTGATTTGTATAAGATTATTTGGACATGAATTGATATGTGTAATTGGGACAACGACCCCGAATGTTTGATATTTTGATGTTATTGTGCACTCTTGGTTTATAATATACATGATGGTTCCTTTTTCCTACATAGTAAACTGTGAATTTGGAAAATTGTGGGTATTAATAATATATACATATAGTCATGCGTATCCATTATTTAATAGTGATGACCGCCAAATAAAATTAGGTGGGTAGGGAAACTCGGCGAAAAGGAGAACCCGCCTCTAAAACTCCGAGTATTGGAGGCGGGTTTCCCAGCACTCGCCTCCAATACTCCGAAAGGATTTTCGAAGGCGATTTATAAACCCGCCTCCTTTGCTGCGCGGCTATTGGAGGCGGGTGCCGGATCTCAAAACCCTCATCCAAATGGGGTTGAATACCCGCCTCCTTTGGGGTAATCTGTAGTAGTTTTTGGGTCGACAGGTTTTGTCACACAATTTGTAAAGTTGAACTCGTCAATAAAATTTTATATTTGGGTAATTTCTTATAATGAGAATTCATGTAATCACTTTCGTACAAACAAAAATACTTTTCCCGAGGATAAAAGGTATCACTATTCCATCACAAGAATGCGTTGAACATTTTAAATATTGAATAAGGGGGAAAATCGCCCTTTAATTTGGTCCATTTTATATATCCACTTTTGGTCCCTTTATTATGCCTTGTTGCATTTGTGGTCCCTCTTCTTTTATGTGTTGGTACTTTTAATCTCTTTGACCGGTCGTAAAAGGTTTTACCGGTCATATTGGGGGTGGTTGTATAAATTTTAAAATTTAATTTTTACCCCAAATGACCGATAAAACTTTCTACTGCCGGTCATAGCGACTAAAAGTGACAACTCTTGAAAGAAGATGGACCACGAGTGCAACGAGTCATAAAATAAGAATCAAAAGTGTATCAATGGTATAGAAGGGGAACCATTTACTGGCGACTCAATGATCACTTTTTATATCTTGTCACTGAAACTTTTATAGTTGACCATATTAATGTTGTGACGATGTCAATTCTTGTACGAAATGGGGTCTTTATTGAGATTTCTTCTGACAAAAAAAAAAGGTTTTTGTCACTAATGCTCAATTTTCTTGTAAAGCCTTATGTTTGGATATTTTACTCTTTTACTCCTAAGGTGCCATTGACAATGCTAACATGTTATAGCAAGTTGACCACTCGTACCAAAAGTGTAACAAAGTACAAACACAAAAGGTTCTTCTGCAATGAATCAAATGTGTAAAAAGCTAAAATATAAGTGGTTAAAAGTGCAATATTTTCATTTTCATAGCTAGTTAAAATGAAGTCCATTATTAGCACACGAGAGAACTTATGCATATGTTATGCATTCCTTTCCAAACACCCATCCATCCCCATGCATCTTAAATTCACAAAACTAGTAAAAAGTAAATATTTTCACGACATTTTAGATTCACTAATCTACTTCTGAAATTAATTGGATTGGTCAATTAATTTTAGGACATTTTAGGGAGCAGTACAGCACGTAGATAATAATGTAGACGGTAGGGATTGGTCAATTAATTTTGTTCTTCATCTAGCTGAAGAAATTCGAAAACTGAAATCTGGTTGTCTTTCAAAGCGATACAGTAAGATAACAATTAATTAATTCTCTAATTAATAGCAGTACTATTATATTATTATATTTGATGCGAGATCATTTATAGCGATAGATGTTTATTTTGTTCGTCAGATTAGTTTAATCACTTTGATCGATATCCATCACAAGACTATAGATGTAATTATCTGGTAAAAAATGCTGACCGTGATATTCTAAAGAAGATGAAAGAGGAAGTAGCTAGCCTTCCTTTCATGCTGCCAGACAGCAACTTATTTTCACAAGTAAAACAGGACTCACATCAAACACATTATTGCGGGAAAAATGAAACGACACTGCGAACCGGACCAGGTTCATGACAAAATTAAACGCCAAAAAAAAAAAAAAGAAAGGAAAAAGTTACATGTCCTGAGCATAGGGAAGCTCCTCGTAGTGCAGAACATAGAGGGTGAATTCAACGATGCCATCTTGAGTGGTGGCATTAGCCCAGTAAGTTGAGGCAACTGTGCTTCCTCTGGCCAACCGAAAAACGCCGGAGCCACCCACTATGGCCATCTCCCTGAACTTGTTTTCCAGAGGGTTCTGTCCCTGAACACTAAGAGCGCTACCATTGTACTTGCCCTCTGTGAATACAAAGTTGAAGGTGAAAAGCAAACTCACGTCCTCTTGTGACGTCAAAGAGTAGATCCCTTGCCCGTAACCAATAGTCCTTGAAGCGGGTGAGGGTCCGACTGTTAATGGGTCATCGAATACCCTCGTTATACCGAAAAACGTTGGTGATGTGGCAGACATACTAGCCCGAGCAACTTCCACCACCGTCGGAGTCTTCCCGGAGACAACGTCCTGAAAGTAAAAATGAAGCTTGGTAAGCTTCTCTCTTGCATTAGGAAGCCTTTTGAACCATCTCTCCACCCCAGCTGGGCTTTGATTGGGAAGCCCGGATTGTGCAAATATTAATGGTGCCATGGCCACAAGCACCACCATCAACTTCATGGCCATGCTCGACTTCATCATTTTACTCAGTAATTTTTATGTAATCACTCACTCTTTTTCTCCGAAGATAGGTGCAGGAAATGATGGGAATGAGCAGAGTATTTATAGATTAAAAAGATGAAGAAGGAGGGCCTTTTTTGACCAAATATACCGCGTTTGTCATGGGCATGTTCCTCTTTCTTTAATTTAATGTACACATTGAGAAGATAAAGGACAAGTGCTTAGTGCTTACACACACTACTGTACTTAATTTGCAGAGTTTTCAGTACTCAAATTAATTAATTAGCATGTGTTTAGCCCCCCTAAGTTCCCAATAATTTGGATAGCTGTCGATATGTCCTACTATACCATTTGAATAAAGTAATTACTCGGCCACCGGTGAGGAATGTGAACCTAACATTTTGACAGAAATAATATTCATCCACGCCAGCTATATGTAACATGTATGTATGCATGTGTTTCCTCTCGATCTTCACAATATAAGTCTTATTTTAAGGAGTTTTTATTTCAAAATAAATTTACTTTTTTTACTTTTTTTAAAAAAAATGAAAACTACTTTCAAACTCTTAATAAAATCTCATCAGTATGAAACTCCCTTCGTTCCAAAATAAATTTTACTTAAGTCTTAAAAAAAATTTCTCAAAATAATTATGTCATTTTCATATTCTAAGACTAAATTGTACTGATTTTTTTCATGTTTACTCTTATTTAATACCTTGCTACTACATTTTCAATGTGTTTTGAAAATAATTTTTTATATAGAAAATATGAGGGGAATATTATTCTCTTTTTTCTTTAATTTTAACTAGCAGTGCTATTATTATACTCCTACACCTAGACAATGTCCATCACTTAAAAAAAGTTTTGGGACAGTAAAACATTCTTTTACTAACATCTATAACATAGTAATAATTTAAATTAAATTAGTCTAATATAGTCATTTTAGCACTTTCCTTAACTTGTGTGAAAAGTGTTTAAGTAACACTTATTTTGAGACCGAGTGAGTATTAAAAGAAGAAGGTAAAGAAAAAAAAAAAACATACACACACACACTTACCCACCCAGAGATGCTCATAAAATATGTTGCCCATCAAAACCTAAACTACCCAACGGCTGCGAGCCGTAACTCCGGATATTCATCTAGAGACCACTCTGATAGTGCAGGGGATCACTGGATTGCAAAGGTGTTTGTCCAAGTCACAAAACAGCCAGAAATAGAACTTCTGCATGCCAAAGGCTGATTTACTAACGAAATTAATCAATCAATTATCAGAGGTCATGTGTATTTTCGACCTTATTCATGCATTGTTTGTTTCTATGTTTTCAAAATTTTAAATTTAATACGTTCTCCGTCTCATTAGAAGAGTTCACTCCGAGAAATATTGTTTTGTTCCAATAGAAGAGTTCACTTTTAAATATTTTATTCCCCATATCCTTACTAATATAATCATGTGCGTTGCATAATCAGCTCATACTTAATAAGTAACGATATTAGTGAAATAAATAATGTTAAATTAATTAGTTATTTTAGGTGTTGTACTTGACACATAAGAAGTTGTACATTGGTCAAAGTTGATTCTTCTAATGAAACGGAAGAAGTATTAGTTTCTCATCCATTTTAATACATAGTTTTATATTTGCAATTCACTTTTCCTAATTTAAAATTATTTTTAAAATCAAATTTGAAAGCATGTTTCAAAACTATCCAAAACAAAAAACATATTCAATATGGAGATCAACAATTTTACCCTAGCCAAAAATACTTTAGTGGTCTAGTTTTTCATTACTTTCTTCATCTCTCTGTTCTCCCCTCTCCTATCTCCCATTTATTTAATTTATTTAGTTTTTTATAACCTTTTTCCATGGGTGTTATAAATATTTACACTTTTACATTAAAAGTTTGTGTACTTGAATAAGCTAGTGGAACCTTTTTTTCACATAAATAAGTGGGAAAGTCTCTGTGTTTTTATGTGAAAAGTTAATCATTTGAAAGTTTTTTTAATCAAAAATTAATGATACATTCGAGATCATATCTATTTCTCTTGTTACACGATTTATGCAGCATAATGGATTAATAATTAGTTAGATGATCTATATAGATCATGGTAATGCAGTAAACGTACAGAAGAGGAGCGATTTTTGTGGAGCAAGAGATGAATAGGGTTCGCGAGTTTCGCTGAGGGGAAGGAGTTCCGGGAGGGACTTGCAGCTGTCCCCCCTGGCACAATGGAGGGCCGGAAACCGCCAGCCGGGCTGAATTTTGTGGCGTCAGTGGCGTCTACACACCGTCTGCCACCCCTCCCCCCTGGGTGGCCAATTGATCGATCGAGAAAGCAACTGACTGAACGAAAAGGGAAATTGACACTTGTTTTTAGGGCGTGTTCATTACATTTTGGTTTTAGTTTCGTTTTCAAGTACAGTAAATTTAATATATTATAATCAGTTTTCATCATTTCAAATACAACTTTTTACTGTTTAGTTATACTTTTTTTACATTTCAAATATACTTTTTAAATTATAAAATTTTTTGCAAAACTTGTTTTCAAACCCATTAAAAAGAACAGCCCCTTAATGATGATGAAGACATGGATGCGCTGGAGGCCCCCCTCAAGAGGGCACTCATTGGAAAATTTTCAAAGGGCTCGACAAGCCTAATCTCCGCACTGATTTCTTGACAGCTAACTTCGATGGTGGATAGAATATTGTGTTGATCGGTCAACATTAGGTTTTAATTCGGTTTGAGGAGGATTCAGATTACCAGCGCTGTTTTATACATGGGGTCTATAACTTCAGAAGTTATGCCCTGCCAATCATCAAGTGGGCAGCCAACTAGGGTCCACGTGCTGAGTCTTTGATTGTTCAAGTCTGGGTCAGACTGCCAATGTTACTGTTTCAATTGTATAACCAGTGGTCCTTAATGGCAATTGGGGATGTGTTTGGTAGAGCGTTGAAGGCGGATTTCGCTTCAGCCACCTTATCACGACCGCGGGAGGCTATGGTTTGCATGAAGGTGGACCTCCTGGGTCACCTCCCCGATTCCGTCTACTTGGAGGTTCGGGGGAAGGAGTTCCTCCATAAAATAGAATACGAACGTCTTCCATACTACTGTACAACATGCTTGAAGGTAAGGCACCCCGAATCGATATAACAAGGGGAGGAGAGAGAGGGGGGTGGGGGGTGGCAAAGGCATCGGATACTAAGCAAGTAGCTAGGATTTTAACAAGGGAGGAAAATGGGAAGGGTCCGATGAGGGATAGGCTAGGAAAGGGGGAGAATAAGGTCCGACGCCGGTGGCGGGACCGGTGCAGGTAGTGGGTCGTTTATACACCAAAATAACCAACTCACTTTTGATTGAAATTCAGTATAATGTATGAGTATGGTCGTCTCCTCAGGGAACAGAATCAACTACTTTCTTTCCAATTAATTCGTGAATAATGTTTTAAATGGCTTGCATCCAGAACTTGAACAGACAAATTTTAATTAACACAACTTTAACAATTAAAATTCCACTAATGAAAACTCCAGCAACGAATGAATTCACACCGAATTAAGTAATACGATCATTGACTCAAAAGTATGTTTACAAGCAGAAATCAACCAGTTATGGTTACCGGCGACGCGCCATGCATATCCTCATTCCCTCTTATTTTTCCGATTGTTAGGATGACACATCTCTAACTAATCTCCTAATTAGTTAGTAACCTAGAGAGACGCTCTACTAAATTATCCAGCTAACAGCATTAAGAAAGAAGGGAACCTGATTTTAGCCAAAGACTCTGACGCAGGGCCATTCGACTACCCTATTATTCTCCCTACCTGAAGGTAGTCTTACCACTGATCGGACTCAAAGAGGACGCCTCAATTTACCTGATTGGATTCCCATTATTACAGTTTCACTTAAGTGTGATCAGAACCTAAGAAACCTGTTATAATGCTTGATCTATCATAGAGAATAATAAGAATTTCTATTTGTAAACTGAAAACCCGTTTAGGTCTCACGTATAACTTAATTCAGTGCTCATTACATCATTGCTAGAGAAAAGAATCTAGCCACTTACCATACTGACGAAGGCTGGAATTAAAAAAGTAATCATACTTGAAACACAATTACGAAAAAGAAGACAAAAGAAACTAGAATAAAACTTCAGACCCTGAAAAACGTAAACCAGAACATCATATGCACACTAGGTGCATCTACAGAAAAATACTGAATGGAAATACAAGATACCCGTTTCGAAGTTCTGAACTCGCTGCATTGCGAATTCACTTGCGGACATCTAAAAAAATTACAGAGAAACACAAAGAGACTGTCTAAATTCTTGACAGAAAAAGTACGGAGCTTTTAATCAAACTCTCTCCTACTATTTATATCCGAAAGAAAAAAACTGAAAAGCAAACTGCAACCATCATGGAACTGCATCATCCCACTCCTCCGACGCTTGTATCCGACAACTTCCTTCAACCGTCGGAGGTTCTTTTCAAGCTTCCAAGTCGTTCCTTTGGCAACACCGAGACTCAACTTCTTATCAGCGATTCAAATCCTCCTTGATCGTATCTTGAACTGCTCCTTAGCAATCGCTTTTCAATTTCCTTTGAGTGAGAGGTAGACTCCCACTTTTGCTCCGATTCTGGCTCTTAAAGAAACCAATTTCAGCCAAACTGCTCCTCACGTGTTAACCTGCCTCTTCATTCTGTAACTGCAGAAAAACATATCACATAAATGTAGAAAATGTCCAAAAAGCCCTTGAGCTTCTACGAATTACAACACAAAAATCCGCCTTATCAGCAGGTAATGGAGGTAGGAATTGGGTCAGGATCAAAGTAAGGATATAAGTGAAAAATATATCATCAAATTATTGATATAAGGTGTTGTACTCATAACTCATAATAAGTTGTATATTTTTTAAAATGAATTCTTCAAATGGGACGGAGAGTATCTATTAACGTTTCCTACCATTATTATTCTCAAGCGCCCCCACCTCCCATCCCCCGTGTCGTGTCCCTGCACCTTTGGTATAATTTCAGTTACCATCTTTCTCCTCCTCCAATCCTACCTACTATACCTGATTCCACAAATAACCAACTTTTAAATCAATTACAAAGGATTAAGGAGTAAAAATCATCTACAACCCCTCAAGGTTTAGTAAAGTGACGACCACACCCCCTTTAGGTTTCATTAAAATGCCATGAGATCCTTTTAGTACTTCTTCCGTCAAGGTTTTCGTCAAAATTTTATAATTTGATACTATTACCCTTATTTAAAAAGCTTTTACAATATTAAATTGTACCTCCGCATCCTTTGAAATTGAATGCAACATCTTAAAAGCCATTTTTTTTAAAATTTATATATATAACTCATCATCAATTTGTTTAAATAGGAAAAGTCTACATTACTATTTTTCCATCAAATAAAATGTATTCAAGTATATGTACAGTAGCTCATCTGAAGTGATGTTTTTAAAAATATATTTTTCGAAATTTTTGTCAAATATAATAAAAGTGTATTTAAAATGTAAAAATGTAAAAATGCACAATTAAATATTTTAAAAAAAAAGAAAACGATGAAAATAATTACAAAATATAAAATTGATTGTAAAACATGTAAACAAAACCAAAACAGAATAAAAAGGTGAGATAATGAACAATCAAAAGAGTTTGTCTTCATTCTTGTTTACTAAAAAAGTATTTTAATTTCCGTAAAACATATAATTATAACAAACAAAAGAGCACCTAAGCCACACACACACACACACAAACAGTAAATTAATTTGCATGAATATTATGGAAAATTTCTTTTTTCGTCACTTTACATGAAATTTCACATTTTTTTGGTCAATTTACATTAATATCATGATAAAATGAGAAAATAAAAAGATAAAAGAAATAAATGTATTAGTTCAAAAGAGTACACAAGCCAAACAAAAATAAAAGGAATTTTTTTTTTGTCAATTTACGATAATATTTGGTAAAATGAGCAACAGCAAAAAAAAAGTCTCATATCATAATAGTACTAAAGACAAACAAAAATAAAAGAATAAAAAATTCAATTATCTGAATATTGTGTTACAATGATTATAAAAAAAGAAGTAATTACATTAGTCAATACGATTCCTAACAAGATATTGATAACTATAATACAATTTGTTTAAAAAAAATAAATAAAACTTACTAAAATGAGCAACACATTATTAATCAGCAAAATTTCAATGAGTTTTTATTTATCTATTTTAGTATGACTGTTTTACCCTTGAAAATAACAAGAAAGCTAACAAAAAATGAACATAAGGGATTAAATGATATTTAATCAAACTTGAGGGGTGTGGTTATCCCTTTACAAAATTTTGAGGGGTGTGAAAATAACAAGGAAGCTAACAAAAAATGAACATAAGGGATTAAATGATATTTACGGCTCTTTGGGTTTGAAACAATGTTTAAAATTTAGTTTATAAAAATAATTTTATAATTAGTTTTTATTATTTTTAATACAACTTTTTACTATTCACTCACATCTTTTTTATTTTAAATACACTTTTACATTATAAAATTATTTTTTCAAAAATGAGTTTGAATTTGAAATCCAAGTTAAAGAACCGCCCTTAATCCAACTTGAGGGGTGCGGTTATCCCTTTACAAAATTTTGAGGGGTGTGATGATTTTTACCAATGGGAAATGGATTAAGACCTAAACGGGTCGAATCCGGGTCCAAACAATTCAAACCCATTTACCTGCTCTTCTCGTGCTAAACCCCCTGGGAAGGGGAAGAAGTGAAGTGAAGTGAAGCGGGTTGATCATGGAAGTCACAGAAAAGTCATCCGAGACCACCGTAATTGTTCGCTTTTTCACTATAAATCGTTACTCTTACTTGTTTAAATTCATTCTCATTCTGGGTTTTTGGGTTAGGGTCATATTCATTGAAATTGTACTTGGACAGAATCGGACCTTTCTAGAAATCAGTATTATGTTATGGTTGCGGTTAATGAACTTATTTGGTTTTCAGTTTTCTCTGCTTTTCGACTTTGGCTCATATTTCCATTTGATGTTTAGAAGAATGATTGTTATGTATGTTTTTTATGATGTCATTTATTGGCTGGTAAACAAATTATGTTCTTTGTTGGACATGGGATTGGGGAATACATTTTATTGATTCGGTTAGTAATTTCGAGGTTTAGTTCTGTTTTTTTATAAAATCTTGAATTCATTTCAAAATTTCGAAGTAATTTTAAGGTTTAGTCCTGTTTTTTATAAAATCTTGAATTCATTTCCAATTTTCGATCATGGTTTACGGCTATCCTTTAATTTTGGAAGATCTTGAATGGCTTTTTCATAGTGAGGGACGGCTATTCCTTACTGAGGACTGGCTATAAATTGACATTACTGAACTTCTTGTACCATGCACAAGGAACTCAGTCAAACATGTGAATTTGATACAGACTAATGCAACTCTGCTGCTTGCATATGGGGAAGGAACTGTGTACCTTGTTTAATTAATAGGAGTGTAACCATTTCTTTTCTCATGACAGGAGAGCCCGAAGATGGCAGGGACAGTAAACTGGGGAACCGCAACTGTTATTGGAATTTTTGCCGGGATGTTATACGGAGGTAGCAAGGAGGCATCTGCTTCTGTTGTGAGTATGCTTCTTTAGAGATTTTATTTGCTTTTTGTTTTTAATACTGTGATGCCTTAAAATATATTGGCTTCCCTAAGTTGTGGAAACTATGTGACCTATTAATCACAAGATTCTGGGTTGGTAAAAGGTACCTACTTAATTAACTCTGATTGTAGAACATTTTAAAGGTGGAAGACATTGTGGTAGGGCAATATTTTTGGAGTTTTCAACTTTTTCCTGGAAACTTATGTGACTCTTGCTCTTTTATTGATGGAGAACATGTTTAGCTTTGTGGAACCCGAGGAGAAAAAGATAATTTCTTCTGAGTTTCATGTTATGACATCAAAAATTTTGATATACATGAATCGAAATTCTTGGTTTGTAAATTGTAATCACGTCCATCTGAAGCTTGGCTTGCCAATAAGGTAGAAGTCGACAATGTCAACAGAGTTGTATGCTAGCTTCTATTAAACTGAAACATATTGGATTCTCGGTTCATCCTACTTTTTTCAATAATCGCAATAATCCATAATTAGTAATCTTGGATATCTTTTGAAATCTGGTCGAATGCATGCTTCTGATAGACTGTAGTCTAATTTCATAGCTGCCTGTGTAGAATGATGCTGCATCATTCTTCTTTTAATACTTCTGGTACCCTTGTGTCAATGATCATTCTTCAATAATCTTTGTGCAATGCAATCTACTTAGAATGTTTTATGGTTTCTGTGATAGACTTTTAGCCCTTTCCCTCTTGTTTACCCAGAGTAAGGATGCTGAAGTGATGTTGAAGCTTGGCAGTACACCTGATAAACGTGAGCAGCATCGACTGATGCGAGATGCTATGGAAAAAAGATTCATCCGAGTTACTCGTGGCTCTATCGTTGGTGGAGTTCGCCTTGGAATGTTTACTGCTTCTTTTTACGGTTTGCAGAATCTACTTGCTGAAGAAAGAGGGGTGCATGATGTTTATAATGTTGTTGGAGCTGGTTCTGCTACTGCTGCAACATTTGGTTTAATTAGTGAGAATCCCATTATCTCTTCTTGCTGGTCTTTTTCTTTTCTTAGTCTGATTTTCCATTCCAGTGGTTTGGGTGGGGGGTTTCTGGGGCTGCAGGGGCCACACAATGTATTTTTCACCTGTGATAAATATAGAGCTAGTTTTGTCTTTTCATTTTTTTTCTAGAATCAATTATGTATTTATGCATTCCTTCTTGAAATGTAGTGCCAGGTTCGCTCCTCTGGCGCCTAAGGAATGTGATGCTGGGATCAGTTTTGGGTGCAGCATTTTGTTTCCCTCTTGGTATTACAAAGAAATTTGATTATCATAGTTTCTAGTTACCTTCTAATTTATGGTTGATATGTTTAATCATTTAATGCTGACTGCAAACTTTGGGAAACAGTGAAAAAGCTTCAAAAGTTACTTTAATTGCCTAGAATTATTATGATAAGCACCAGTGACATTTTGCTAATGGCTGTACGCCTGTTAGATATTTAGTTTGTGAATTATGATGTTCAATGTTTCTGCACTCAGTTCATTAGTGGAAAGGTTCAAAGGAAACTGAATTCGGCTGCTCCCCATTTTTGAACTTTCTCCTTTTTTGTCCTTCGTGCTTTGGTGCGTTCTTTAGCTATGGAAGTTCAACTTTGCTTTTACCATTTGTGAATGACCATCATCCTGTTGGAAAAGAGGTTGAAAATGTTTGCTAGAAGCAAATGAAGCTAACTAAAAAATCTGAAGTATTACTTTGCAACAGGTTGGCTTCATTTGAAGCTTGTCGAAAAAGCAAACGAGGAAAAACTGTCTGCTGCTGGTGATGCTGCTGGAGCAAGGGGCGGTGTGGGTGGTGCTATTGAAAGGCTTGAGGGGCAGTTAAGTAAATAACGCACTAATTTGGTGTTGTCAGCAGTCAAGCCTAACTTTGCCAAAGCTCTTCAAGAGATGTAAAGGGTTCAAACCAGCTGCAAGTCTAAGCATTGTAATCCTCTTTCTTCTGAAGTTTTATGCTGTTGAGGGGCAAAATAAGGCTCCTACCTTGGCCACTTTGCTTATTTATTTCTCTTTGGGAAATATTAGTTTTTTTTTTTTTTTCTTCTCAAAATTATACAATTTGGGATTGTTCATGTGTCCTTGATCAATCAGTAGGTGTAAAACATAAAGTTTCAATGATGTAGATTAGATATTTAGACTGATGGGTCTTTTTTTTCCCTCCATGCTGAAGATGGTTTGTATTTTATACTTGGTAGGTTGTACTCTTTTTCTGAACCAGTACACTGTCTCTCACTGTTGAGTTTCACTTTAAGGATTTCCACACTTTCTCTATCAGGAATTACTTCAAACTCTGTCGCCTCTTCTCTTCTATTGACTAGGCTAAGTTTTTCTGGTATGCCTATTAGCAGCACATTCTTCGGAGGCCACTCGGGCAATTGTTTTCTGAGCTCACTTTTGGTCTCTCAACTAATGAATGACAATAAATGAACATTTCGTTCGTAAAAATGTTACACTAGCTGAAAAAAACTAAATAGAGACTATGAAACCTACGAAAGGGAACAAAGGCTCCTTTGCCCTCCATCAAAATTTCTCCATCATGTTCTCTAGAGTGTCGAGGTTTGATGCCTTGGGAGCCACTCAGCTCTTCAACAAATAATTTACATCATTTCCTTTCCTACCATTTGGAAAGGGAAAAAAGGATCAATTGGGTATGAGGTACACACTTAATGCACCAGGTACAACAGAGAAATGCTAAACTTTTGCAAGCAATTGCTAGAAAACAGAGAGAAAAGGATACAGAATGAAATGAATGAGAAAACTTTGTAGGTAGTTAGAGGCTGAACGTATTTATTGCTCATGGAATATGGACCTGCAAACATCCTCTCCACAACACCCAAACCCCCCCCCCCCCCCCCCCCCCACCCCACCCCACCCCAGCCCCGAAAACAAAAAAAAAATGAAGATTAATTAATCCTGTAGTAATGGAACAAAGTTACTGAGTTAGCTGCAATTCTAGTAATGTGTTTGATGCTAACAAGTTATTCTCTAACTGCAAGAATACAGTATACGTATACGAAGCTAAAGGCAAAAATTGGTACGAAAGCCACAAGTTTTGCATTATTTTCTCATTTCTTTGTGCCTTTTGAGCACTTCTTTCTAGTTTGTACATTGTAACAAATCCCAGTTTCTCTCTTCATGCAGGAGCTGCTGCTTACCTACCAAACAACAGCCACATATGTATCTTTGTGAATTAAAATAAATCCTGAGGAAAAGAAAAAGAGCTGTCAGATCAGAATATTCAAGTGATCTCACTATTTAGTTTTTATCCAACCATAATTCCAGAGGTCAGAAAACCTTTTCTGCAGTTTGCCGAGGATGTCATTCGTGGGATGTTAAAGGTATTTAGGCTAATGCATCCGTTAAACATCAGTCAATTTGAGGTTATTTGCTTTATGGTTTATCCTTGATTCTTGTTACTTCATTCTCTTATTTTGCTTGCATTTTTCTGTCAAAAAGACATCAGCTGAGAGTATACAAAGAGGACAAGTTCCCATATATATAGTGACAAATAATTTCTGCTTGTTGAAGTTGTGTACATATTTCTGCTTGCATTTTTTTTCTTGTTCTTTCAGGAATATGACCGTCATGCATGATTTCATTGAGAGGCTAAGGCCTATTTTAGGCTTAAAAAGTTGGGATTACTTTGTGATTTGGAGATTGAATGAAGATCAAAGGTAACATCCGCAAACTTTCATTCTCTATGACCTAGCCATAAACTGTCTCTTCCTTTGCTCTTTCCAATCGTTTTTAACTTTTTATATAGGTCCCTTGAGTTGATGGACTGTTGTTGTGGTGGAACTGAGAATATCCACAATGGTGAAGAACTTTTTCTTGTTTCTTCTGCTATTCCTTGCAGAGATGTCAGCTTTCAACATACCAGAAACAAATCTTGTGAGTTGCTAGCAGAGCTTCCATCTATAATTCCATTAGATTCTGTGTCAGGGTAAGGCTTTCTTGTAGATTTCCATTTCCTAAACCAACCAACTTCGTCACAAGTTATAGCCAACTAAAAATGTGCAAGTTTTGCAGAGTATATGCAGAGACTTTGATTTCCAATGAAGCCAGATGGTTTAACTTTTCACCCCTGTTTGGTTCAAATGTCTCCGAAGTGAGATTCATTTCTTAATATTTTGAAACACTTCATGAAAGGAATTAAACAGCCTTAAGATCTTGTAGAATAACTACTTATATATCTCTGTGATTGATATATATGACTTCAGGAATCAATGGGAACAAGAGTTTTGATTCCATTGCCCGTTGGATTGGTGGAGTTGTTTGTATCTAAGCAAGTAAATTTCTTTTGTAATCTTTCCCAGTTTAGAAGCCTAACATCATTTCAAGAAGATCCAGTGCATGCATGATGCAGATGTAAGTATGTTCTTTCACTTTTTGTTCCATCTTCTCTCGTTTACAGGTGCCTGAAGATCAGCAAATTGTAGAATTTATTACAGCACAGTGCAACATCTCTTTTGAGCAGCAAGCAATAATGATTCATTCAGACACCTTAAATTCAAGCTTCTTAGTTAATGTCAATGGATTCAGTGAAGCCCCTTTAAAGCATACTGCATCCGATGACAGCGATGACAAGGAACCGTCCCACGGGCTTTTCAACTCATCTATCAATCCCACAAATGGGAGACAAAATCAGGAGTTGCCATGTGATGTATCCCTAGAACAAGTTCATTTGAACCATTCTCCAATGAATTTTTCGCAACACCTAAGTACTACTAGTAGTTCAGATAAGTCAGGAAATAAGAATGATATGATGGTTTTTGAAGGAACACAGGAGTTGAATCCTTTTCTGTCTCCTATGGAAAATGGAGGCCCTGAATTGGATGCATTGCAGAAGCACATGATTAGCCAGCAAGGAAACATGCTTATGCAAATGATGGACCCCTTATCTAGCAAGGATGATCAAGGGAATGAAAATGATTCTTACAAACAGGACAATGCTCAATCAAATTCACCCTCTGATGTCAGTGATCCAAATGATGATGATGATGATACAAAATACCGAAGGAGAACAGGAAAAGGGCCTCAATCCAAGAATCTTATGGCTGAGAGGAAGAGGAGGAAGAAGCTAAATGATAGACTCTATAAACTTCGATCCTTGGTCCCTAACATTTCGAAGGTAACACTATTAAATACTCCATCCGTTCCAAAAAGTTTGACGAAATTTCTATTTTAGCTGTCCCAAAACAGTGTCAAACATAAAATATTTGTTGGAAGACGTGTATCCTGATTAGAGTATTGATATGATGTTTGCTTATTTTTCTTGTAGTTCCAAAATTAGACAAACATTTTTGGGACGGATGGATCATGATCCTGAAATCGCTATATGTTAATGCTACAGAAATCTCTTAGATATGATGAAGCTTGTAAATTATGATCTGATTGTATTACAGTTGGATAGAGCTTCCATTCTAGGGGACGCAATTGACTATGTAAAGGAGTTACAAAAGCAACAAAAAGATCTTGAGAATGAGCTTGAAGACCATTCAGATGATGAGGATCAAAGCAACAATCACAACATTCAATCAAATCTATTTCAGAAAAGTGGAACAACTTATAGAACTAAATCTGAACATGAGAATATCTCAAATGGACATCCTAAAGGGGCATCAGGTAATGGAAGCGCAGTCATTTCACATCGGAATCAGGAACGAGAAAACAATGATGAAAAGGTCCAGCAAATGGAGGTAAATTAAGCATAATTAATGCAGATTTCAAACATCAATGTATCTATTTTCTGATTAACTAATTTAGAAGCATCAAATGGTAATGCAGCCACAAGTGGAAGTCACCCAACTGGATGGAAATGAGTTTTTCGTCAAGGTATTTTGTGAGCATAAAAATGGTGGATTTGTAAGATTGATGGAGGCTCTGAATGCTCTTGGCCTGGAAGTGATCAATGTAAATGCAACCAGGCACACATGCCTTGTCTCATATATCTTCAGAGTGGAGGTAACTTAACTGTCACCCAAATTGGGTAATTTTTTGGGTTCGATTCATGGTTTGGTTAGTTCCTTGTTTTTAACATTGTTCTTTGGCTGTAAGCTTAATGTAAAAATTTAATGGCCATTTGTTTGATTTGATTACAGAGAAAGGACTGTGACATGATCCAAGCAGATGATGTTAGGGAGTCCTTGCTTGAACTTACCCGGAATCCATCTAGACCTTGGTTTGACATGACTAAAACATCAGAAAATGGTGACAAAATGGATCACCTGCACCAAGTCCATCACCACCACCACCACGGCCGCCACCATACCCACCACCAGCTTCATGGCCACCAAATCAATTCCCACCACCTCCACCATCAAAACTAAGCACAATATATACTATAGGATTTCTCCACCTCTTGGGAAGACACATTAATGGTGGAGAAAGATACATGAATAAAGCATTTGCGAGTTTCATCAATGTTCTGATCTTGAATAAGATGAAGCTTCTATATATGTAGTAACCTTGGTTGTCGGTCTGAAACTTTGAGCATGCAATTATATGTATTGAAATTAACTCATTTTACAGCTTTTCTTGCTAGTATAGTCAAGCCTAATAAGTCTTTGGATCAATTGGTTAATTATAGTTAATAATCCTAAAGATAATACATATATGGCAAATGATCGATTCTACCTAACCAGTGTCTATAACAAGTCCAACTAATTTTTTCTCAATGAGAAAAGAAAAACAAAAAACAAAAGAATCCCAATTAGTTTTAATAATTTTTTTAAACAACTTTTTTTTTTTTTTTTTTGAAATAATGGCCTAACTATGATGTGATTTTTGGCCTTAGGAATTGGGAAAGACTGCGGCTGCTGATCTGGTTGCGATTCTTTCCATTTCTTCTCACCAATTGTTTGACAGGTTTAAGGAAGAAATCATCAGCCCCTTCTTCCAAGCATATCTTAGTCCTCGAAGGCTCGTTTTCAGACGACATTACTACTACTGAGATGTCCTTTAATGGTGAAGATTCCTGAAAAAAAAAAAAAAAAAAATACTCAAAATGGATTTCAGTAACTAATCTAAAATCCTTACAAATTCCTTAAATTTCAGACAGTAAGAGGGAATTAATGCTGACCTTAATCATTCGCAACAGATCATAACCCGTCATTCCTGGCATGCAGTAATCGGTGATGATCAAATTGATTTCCACATTCTGCAATGGTAAAAAGCAAGATTTTGATCAGTCATCAGGCGTAAACAAGAAACACATGGTGGCGCGCGCGGAAGCTGTTTGATAGAATGCGGAAAAGAATCTTGATGATTAATTACATTGTGATTACTGCAGCCAGCGTTTTCTTTTTCGTCATCTTGTAATCCCAGAAATCTTAGAGCCTTAGCCCGAGAATCAACAGCAGTAACTTGAAAGGAAGAAGTCTTGAGGAGCCTCTCAATCAGCTTCCGGTCAATGACGCTATCATCAACAGCTAAAACATGAAACTTGGAATCTGTACTACAGGCCACTGCTCCCATTGTTCAAGAAGGAACCCGAAAAGATAAATTTATGGATTCGATAGAGAATCGTGCCCAAATGAAAAGGAATCGATCTGAGTGAAGAAGGATGAAGGATGACTGGCGAGGTGGTGAACTTATATGAATTCCGAGGGGAGAAGATACAGGAAATATTTGACAGTTTGTAAAAGGAGATTCCACCATGATACTGTTGAGGATCTCTGAGATCTTGATCTTCTTTGTTGGTATTTGGAGTATATATAAGATCAGAAGGTACGAAGCTGCCCGTACAATATAATAATAATAATCATCATTAAAACCGATTTTGTTTTGAAGAGGTTGAATTTGATTTGAATAATCGGTGGAGTTCTGTGCAAGAACCACAGTAGAAAAATGATATTGGGATAGGATTTCAAAGATCTTCTTATAGTTGATTTTTGAAGAATGGTGGGCTCTGGTCTCTTTCTGTTCTTTTCTTATCACAATTAGAAAAATATCACTTTTTTCTCAAAAATATTATACAAAGAAATAACATTCTTTTTACTAAATTCAAAATTCAAATTTTAAAATTTTTTTAAAATTTTCACTCACATAAATTCAAAAAAAAACATAATCATTACACTTTTTTTTGCCTTTGTTATACAAATTCCCAGAAGAAATTTTCTCCAAAACAAATTTCTTCCCTAACCAAAAAATTTCCTAACCAAGTTACTAAGAGAACGGAGCCTAGTAACATAATCAGGAAAAGTATCATTTTTTTCTCAAAAATATTACATAAAGAAACAACATCATTTTTACTAAATTACAATTCAAATTTTAAAATTCCCTCTAAATACTCACTCACATAAATTCAAAAAAAATATAATCATTACACTTTTTCTTGTCTTTCCTACACAAATCCCTAAAAAAAATTATCTCCAAAATAAATTTCTTCCCTAACTAAAAAATTTCCTAACTAAGTTGGCAAGAGAACAGAGCCATGTGAAAACTAAAAAGGATTTTATTTTTACGGAAATGTTATTTACAGGCCACATCTTACTAAATGCAGGCCACTTTTTTAAATATTAGGGTGTGAAAAGACCAAACAGCCCTCCACCTTATTAAGGTAAAAAGCTTTCCTTGGCCACATTCTGCTTTGCTTGCTGCATCGGTTGGTTGCTGCTTTGGTTGCTTCGTCCGTCTCTCGGCTCTCAGCTCGGTGGTTGCTGCTACTGTTTCGGCTTCTCCATTTCCGGGCGCCTTCTTCCAGTTCACGGAAGCTCCATTTCCGCCTATTCCACGCTCACGGAAGCAGCTTTAATTAGGTGAGTGGGTTTTTTTTTTCAGTTTTTAAAATGTTTGTGCCAAATGTTGGAATTGAAGTGAATTGGTTGTTGTTTTGTTTATGGGCAAGGTTTTGAATTCTTGGTTGCTGCGTTTTTCGGCCCTTTTGTGCGTAATTAGAAGTTTTGTGCATAATTGGATGTGTAATTGGATTCATTTTGTGAAGTGAATGCAAATTTTGGCATGAAACTTTAGATTGCATTGTTTTGGTAGTGTATTAGTTACTAATTTACGTTACCGGCTGTGATGTTACCGGCATCGATTGATTTGAATTGAAATGGGAGTGTTTTGGTTCTGGAATCGGTAGTGTTTTGGATGGATTTGAATTGCATTGAACTGGAACGGCTGAGGGTGGCCGAGAACCGCGCCTCCACGAGGCGCGGTTTTCTCGAAACAACGCCTCGTGAAGGCGCGGTTTCTCGGCCACAGACGCCTCTATTAGGCGTTGGTTGCAGAAAACCACGCCTCAACGAGGCGCGGTTTTGTCCATCCAACGCCTCATAGAGGCGTCGTTTTAACGAACCAACGCCTCAACAAGGCGCGTTTTTTACCGAACCAACGCCTCAACGAGGCGCGGTTTTCTCGAACCAGCGCCTCATTGAGGCGCGGTTTTAGCGAACCAGCGCCTCATTGAGGCGCGGTTTTGTCGAACCAACGCCTCTTGGAGGCGCGGTTTTATGGAACGAACGCCTCTTACAGGCGTTTGTTTCTGGAAACCGCGTCTGTACAAAGGGTTTGTTGAGGATTTGTTTATTTCTTAAAGTTGTTTACATATAAAATGTTGGTTGTTTATGATTTTCTTTTACTTCAGATGGGGGACAGATTTAAAGGTAATATATTCCGTAGGACGGGGAAAAGATCCAAGTCCGGTAAGAGTAGTAATTCGGAACCATCACGGGAGACTGTTAATCCGGATAATCAAGAGGCGGAAAATGGCCCGCGTATTCATCCGACGGCATCTGAGCGGTCGAGGAAGGTGGTTGCACGATCGCGTGCATCTTCTACGACAGTGAATGTCATTGCTCCTATAACCGAAGACTCATTTCATCATTCAGTGTCTGGACATGAGTACAGTGGGGCGTCCTTCACAGAACAACCATTCGCCCCACCATTTTCAGATGTTGAGATGTCCCACGATGACGGTGATGGCGAGGGGGCTTATGGAAGAAGTGATGCTGAAGGGGCAAGCAGCGAACCAAGTAGAAGAGGTGGGAAAGGACTCATGGGCAGTGAGGCTAGGGCAGCGATTGAAGGGTGGAAGGAATATAAGGAGCTGGACCATCCGCTAGAAGGTGGTCCTGTAATCCCTGATTTGCTCTTGAGTTTCAAAGGCCACACTGCCTACCGCGTCTGGCATGGAGAGGTAATTCTATTATATTGTGCACGTTCAAATGCGATGTTCAATGAATTAGTATTTTTGCTAATTATCTATGCTTCGTTGCTTGTGATCCGTAATGGAATAATAAAGAAAGGTTGCACGGTTTTGTTATTATCTTTTTTACAACTTAAATGCGTTAGAAATTGTATCTTCTTGGTTTAATTTGTTGTTTACATTGTGTAGGAACGAGAGATACTGAAATGTCATAATGGGGCCGATCGATTGAAAAATTGGCCGGCCGATGAAGAGATGATGAAGCATGTTGAGGGGTCCGGATTGGCCCATTTAGTCCAGTGCATGCATGATGAGTTAGACGCCGCGTTGTTATGTGCGTTTGTGGAGAGGTGGCATCCGGAGACAAACTCCTTCCACTTACCGTTCGGTGAGATGACAATCACATTGCATGATGTTGCATACATATTGCGCATTCCGCTGGGGGGTAGGCCCATTTATGGCAAAACAAAAACTTCACAAATAGCGACGGATGTTGCAGCTGTGGTGGGGAATGAAGGATTTAAAATGGATAGGCCTGGATTTGTGAAGTTGACAACCATTGAGGCGAACTGTGCTGGGAGATTTGACAAAGTTAATGCTGCATCTGGTTATTTATTGTGGGTTTTAGGACTCTCCCTGTTTGTTGACAAGTCTAAAACTCACGTTTCTGCTCAGTATTTAAGTTTTTTGCGCGATATCGAGACAGTAAGTGATTACTCGTGGGGAGCTGCCACATTGGCGTACTTATACCGCCAACTTGGGAAAGCGTCGAGGGCAGAAGGTGCACAGTTTTCTGCTTGTCTGACTTTGCTTCAGGTTTGTCACTTTACATGCTGCTTTCCTTGGCATACTTTGATATATTTTGTTACACGATATGTTCTGATTGTTCTTCTATTCATTATTACTAGAGTTGGATATATGAATACTTCCCAACATTCAGCCCACCGAAGAAGCGGTCGTGGAATACCGGATTGCCGGCGGCAATGAAATGGAAAGTTGGTACTGGGAAGAAGCGTGTTGCAAAATATGATTTGGAGGCATACAGGAGGGCCTTAGATGCACTGCAGCCAAACGAGGTAACATTTCCATTCTTTGTGATTACGAACGGTTCTTTTATGTTACTGTGCTACATTCGGTGATATATTTCATAAACGGCCAGGTTAATTGGCTCCCATTTGAGCCCAATCCGGCATTGGCCCACAAAATATCCTTGTATAGGGGACTTATATATTCTGTTAACGTTGAAGAGCCCTATATGCCGGATCGGGTGTTAAGACAGTTTGGATACGCCCAACAAGTTCCATTTTCTGTCTTCAAACCGAAGGAGTGCTATAGAGGCCCAGAGACAAAGAGGTATGCCTGCAAATACGTTGCAGATCTGAGTGGTTGGGAAATCTCGCATACAAGGCTTCTGCGAGATATGAAGAGAGCAGAGTATTATGACGAAGCAAGCGAGGATTACCTTGAGTACTTCCTGGCGCGTTCGCACATCCGCGTTAGTAGTGGTCCTGTCGAGGAATACACTCTAGATCCTACCCAGCTGTCCCTAAATGCAGTGAGTGTAAGATGATGTGTTAATTTATTTTATGCTCACATATATTTGTCTGTATTACTAGTTGCTGATTTTGCTCATCATTTTACTTCTTACAGCGACTTCATTATATAGCCTCTCGGGCAGTCTATTTTCATCCAAGGGTTGAACACGCTGTCAACCCTGAGACACGTAGGCAGGCTATTGCAGATGTTGCTTATCATGTGGAGGGACTGATGCCGGGACTGGAACAACTTGCGCTGCGACCTCCATTTCAACCTTAGTGCATTGTATTCCTTATGTTTGGCTGATGTATAATGTGATTGTAGTGCAACTCTGGATTGTTTTTATTCCCTCCCTTTTACAATAGAAATGTCGAATTATTGCATATTATTGGCTGTGCCATTGAATGAAGTGCAGAAAACAATTTGGTGATTCACTGTGTGGTATGAACAGGTATTTTGTGCTCATATACAGGGGAGACTCTGCCCAAATTTCATACCAAATTTCACAAATCTATTATCACCTAACCACAATCGTAACCTATTCCAATACAATACATCCATTTGTCAATAAATACACAACCAAGGATTTCATAAATTTGAAATCATAAAGCTAACTAATCGATAACTATTGTGGGTTCCCTTTCTACATTTCCTAAGCTAGCAATGTACAAGCTTTGATATCTATCCAATCGAGGTGATAACCTTTCCTTCAACTCATCCATCAGGTCGTCCTTATAGTATCTCCACAACAGGCTGACAGGGGGCAACAAGATTTCACCTCTCGTCTCCAAACAAATGAAATGGTTGCTCCGGATATGTCCCATAGTGATATAAGTGGTTGGATCATCACTTACAACGGACTCCCGCAATCGAAGTGGAAGGAAGGTGCAACACTCCGCTCCGTAAGTTGCGAATACCCTCTGGTACCTCGTGGCGACAAGTAGTCCAAAAATATAAGTATCGAACCAGAATGCATATGCCGCAGGACTTATGTGGTAATCCAACACTCGAATGGCTTTATGGTACATATCTGACCCAAGGACGCCAACCCATAATGACGCATACGCGTGAAGTTCATGTAACATCTCCCGCCGGACTTGCGACCAAAAGGATTCGTCACCATGTACGAATTTAGCGATTACCCTGAACCCACAGTGCCCATCACCCATTACATTTTTATAATCAACGACATAATCGAACACGAACTGTCTAACTAAGGATGGGAGGTTGAAAGGCCAGTTGGATTCGTTAGGAGTCATTCGAATACTACTGGATGATGACCCACTTGGCCTACTGCGACCTGCAAATAGTATTGGAATCATGAACAATATATGCATCGTAATAAATAAGTGAAACAAAAAAACAGTTGCAAAGGATATGACAACTATATATACCTCTGCCTCTTGACCTGCCTCTGCCTAGCCCGGCTTCCCTCTCGGCATGCTCGTAGCCAGAAAGGTCTCGCTGCGTGGAGTTGTTCCTCGGCCTTCCCCTACGTGGCCTTTGAATGGGATCTGCGAGGTCAACAATCTCTGGATGCAAAGTGCTGTGCATGACACCCGCTACCCTATACATGTCCGCAGTCGAACCCTGCGAGGCTTCCACATACATCTCATGCAGTCTGCCTTGTGCTGTCTGCCGTTCCTCATCGCTAGGGATATTCCCCTCATCCAAAGATAGGGACCTCCAAAAGAGGTCCACATCCAAGGGATCAATAGGTGTGTACGACCTGGCCATTTCAACCATCTGATGCGCACAGGGCAAGCCATAGCTGCTTCGCAGTTCACAACCACACATCCCAACATTCTGCCCATAGACTGCGCCTCGCTTTTTGTATTCTTTTAACAGCAACAGTATGGCATATTGCGAAACTCTGCCATTGATCCTACTATACAAAATGTAATTGGCTTCACGGATTGTTTTGCTTCGGGATGCCTCCATTTTACTACGTATCTCACCCAAATGCAATTTATCATCTCATTTATAGCCAAAAATATTGTAGGAAATGAACCTCTGTCGGTTTTAATTGCGCGCTTCAACTGTGCGTGCGCACTCTCAGCCCTGTATTTATGAAAGACGAACAAATGTCATGTTGTAAATAAGGGAATATTGTGTAATTGTATCATATATATGTATATATATAAATAGTGGCTTCAAAAGTGAATAGACTCACATGTTGTTTGTGCGCCCTCCATAATGTTTTATGTCTTTAGTCCACACAGAGACAAACTTGGTCCGGTGGGGATTCAACCAAGTATGGTGCAAATAATTAACGACGGACGTCCACCGGCCTCTATATTTGGTCTCTATGATCTCCACAGCTTTCGTGAACTTGTCATACGTTAGAGCACTCATAACTCTTTGCCACCGTCCTTCAAACTCATCTAATATTTCTTTGTCCGTACACACACTGAGTGCTTTCTTCCTCACATCCATAGCAATATGCCGTTTACACAGTAGTTGCTTAGACTGGGGAAAAACAACGTGGACAGCTTTCATTAGAGCTGACTCTCTGTCCGTCATAACCACATGGGGATATGTCGATGGATCAAAAAGTTGCCTCAACCTCGTCATAGCCCAGAAGTAACTTGCATACGTCTCATCCCTCAAGAAAGCAAAGGCAACATGTATGTATTGATCCGTCGGAACATGAGAGACTATCTGAAGCATAGGCATGTCGTACCGGTTGGTCTTGTATGTCGTATCCATATACAAAACGTACGGAAACTTACGAAGCATACTAGGGACATCCGGATGGGCGAAGAACACGTTCTCAAGCGCGTTACGCTCATCTTCCGCTGTGTACCAGTAGTAGTAACTATAATCCTGCATCAGTTTCAAGAAATACTGGATAGGACTTAAATCTCCCCTCTCTTCTCTCCTAACCTTTGCCGTTTCATTGTAAACCTGCCTAATACGTGTGACATTAATCGCATTGTCATATCGCAGTTTTGACAGCATCTGCTTTGGAGCCACATTTATCTTCATCATTTCAGCAATTTTCTCCTTTTCCTCGTTATTTAACTTGGACTGCTTATGATGCCAGTTTCTACCCAGTGGTAATTCATGGTTGTGGTGTCCTTTAATGACACTCAGTTTCCAGGTACCCCCACTGTTCTCTTTCCCTGATATTTTAAAGGGACAACCAGTTAGCTTGCTACTAGTGTTGTTACGGGATATTTTCCCTTCAACTGGGGGTGCCTTGCTTCTCACTTTCCCCGCTCTCTCACAACAGATGTCAACTTTCCCTCTTCTCCCTTTCAGATGCCCTTTCCACTTTTTAGAAGAGGTAATTTTCGTATCAAACCTATGCTCGGCAGCTCTGACTTCAACCCAGCCAATCAACTCAGCTCGAGTACTGAACTCTTCATCAGTCGTAAATACATTCGTGTAATCTACAGAGTGGAGTACGTCATCCAAAACGTGCGGAACCTGTCAAGCAAACCCTATAATATTAGAAATTCCCGCAGGCGGTGTAAAAAATGGAGAAAGGACGTTTCAGGAAGAAACGCGCCTCATTGAGGCGTTTTTTAAGCAAATCCACGCCTCTTGGAGGCGTGGTTTAGGTAAAACAACGCCACAGGCCACCATGGTTTAGCCAGAAACGCGCCTCTTATAGGCGTGTTTGTTCGAAAACAACGGCGGCCTGTGGCGTTGGTTTATCCAGAAACGCGCCTCTTATAGGCGTGTTTTGTTACAATCCGCGCCTCTTGGAGGCGTGGTTTAGAGCAAAAAACGCCACAGGCCACCATGTTTTATGAAGAAACGCGCATTTTGTGGGCGTGGTTTATGTTGAAAAATGGTGGCCTGGGGCGATTGTAGCGTAAACAATCGCCCGTATTGGGCGATTCTCACCCAGTGACGCAAAAAACGTGAAAAAGGTGCTACCTTTAATCCATACAAATAGTCATGTCATACGTACCGTGTAATATATATCTTCATTTGTATTTTGCGCCATGAAACTCAAGCAATGGAGAAGAAATGGGTCTTCAATTAGGATGGAGGATGAATGTGTGAATGTTAGAAATGGAGAAATGGAGAAGTGGAGGACAAACGGAGGAATGTTAATTTTTTACAAAGGTGTTCAATGAAAATGGGTAGGGTAATTTTTTTTAACCAAGGTAAGTACCAAGGGTATTATCGTCTTTTCACCATTAAAAATTTTAAAAAGTGGCCTGCGTTTAGTAAAATGGTACCTGTAAATAACATGCCCCTTATTGAGCAGTTGGGGCTTCCGTACCATGATTTGGTTGGGTTTTTGCACAAGAACGCTTCTGATAAGTATTCTATTCACAAGCTTGCTGGATCTACATTATTTGTTTCTGACTTTAGCAGTTTTGCCCCCTTATGTTTAGGTGACAATCTCTAATAAGATACAGAAGTTCAATATAAACCTAACAAATTATAAACTGATATGATAAACGAACCCGATTCATTGCTATCTCAAGAGACAATTTTGGACAATCTCTTATATGACACGAAAGTCTGAATTGAAGCTAATATGTTATAACCAATTTGCAAATTCGAAATATGGCCCAATTGTCACCTTTAATTTTGGTCTCCTTCCCTTTCCATAGAGTAGGTTTCTGGGTCATTTGGCATTTTATATAAAATAAAAAATTTGTGGTCTGAAACTAATTGTCAAAACTTATAGTCAATTAAAAATTTTAAAATAGATGGGAGTAGATAGCAATTGTGACAAATTTTGATGTCAGTATATAATTTATAAGTCTCATTAAGAACTTTCAATGGATTAACTCTTACAACTACCCTTCTTTCTAACTATTATTTAAATTTCGCATAAAAGGTCAATCAAAGACCTCCTATAGTAAAGTAGAAGAGACCAAAAATTGTCAATATTTTTAAACATAAAGGGTAAAAGTGCTAATTCAAAAGAAAAGGTACCAAACATGATAAGAGTGAAAACATAAGGGACCGGAAGAACATTTTTCTTTATAATCAAAATAATGATTAAACAATCCATACCATAATGAAAATTCTGTCAAAATCATTATTTTTTTTTCTTTTCCAGAAATAAGTGGACTTATTATAAGCGACAAATATTGCAAGGTTTACACTGGGTCAAATGACCCTACATCAGACATTGCTACTTCAACTAGCCAGTCTGGAAAATTCAGTTTCCAACCTTGAGGCCTATCATGTTCCAAAGCAAATTTAGACAAGTTTTGTTACATCTTCAATGACCAAAAGTATATTTACAACTATCAAACATATATTCCAATAAATAGATATCTTCGACTATAATTAAAGTTTTTGTAGTAGGACATTTTTTGCCCCTGAAACTGTCAACCATAGCTTTAATATCTACCTCAAACTCTACGTTTTTCCATATGTTTTACTGCGCAAAATCATAGCATCCCTCGTGCCTTCAACATCAGCAACGACTGGATGGATAATTCCTTCCTTAGCCACCCACCAAGATTGGATCAAAGTTCCACTACTATCTTTTGCTACAACTCCCATTCCCGTCTTCCTTGTCTCTAAGTTTACCTCTGACCCAATATTGAGTTTAAATGAGCCTACCTCAGGTTTTGTCCACTTGGTTTGGAACTGCTTTTAACCTCAAGATGGTGTGGTTCAACAAATAAACATTCACACCTTTTTATTCTAGCCACTCCTCCATTGCCCACTTTACATCCTATTCTAACACAAATTCAGCATCCTATTCTATCTTGCATATCCTTGGATTTTCTTGCTTTACTGAGACTTGTCCATCATTCTAACACAAATTCAGTTTTCCCATTCAATCCTTCCCAACTGACTAGTGAGATCTTGTTGTTCCTCCTCGAACAAAATCATAATATTAATAGAAATAATATAATAAAATTAAATTAAAATGAAAACAATAATTTAGAGAACTTAGTGCTGCATAGGCTGAGACGCGTAATCTCTATTCTTATGTGATTCAAGTGCTTCTGCAGAAGAATCCGGTGCAGCAGATCACTATCTCTTAGCTTGTAATCTAGGATTTAATAGCCCAACACACTAGCTGAACACCACTCATATGTTTGCACTGCTAATTGAGTGGCACTCGATTTACACCATGTTGTCTCACCATATATCTATAATACCGTAAATTAATCCTTCTAAACATATCTCACATGTGTAAAGTGAATTTCACACCCCTCTAATGAATAAAATTTGTTTAGAAATATAAATAATTCACAAATTTAAACCTTTTCCTTGAAACTTGCTACGGTTTGAATCCATATGATAACATATTTGAAATATTAATTTAGTATTAGAAAATCAGTTACATATATGAATAAAGAATGGTTACTCATATTCAATGAAAAATAAACAATGTTATTTTGGCCGGACCGGTCCGGCCGCAAACCAGTAGCCTTGCCGGTTCAAAAATGCCAAAAAATCGGGAGGGGAAAAAATGGGTCAAAAACCGGGTCGGGCCGGGAACCAATCCGAATCGCCTGAACCTAGTTTTTACCATTTTTTTTTTCGAATTATTATATTTTTAAAAATTTTGCTTTTAATGGGATTCAAACCTTGGTCACCCATATAGTAGAAAAGAGTACTTGCCATTATACCATTTTCTTATGTAAAATATTATTTTAACTCATTTTTAATATGAATCACAGTCTTTTTAACAATATATTAATTAGACCATCGAAACTAATGTTAATTTTATTGTCATTCCTTACCATTTATAAATTAAGACTATCATCATTTTTATTAGTTGTTTTCTTTTCAATTAAAAGTTTGTTTAATTTTTTCATGTATTAACTTAAAATATGTTTCATTTTTTTTACATCAAATTTTATCTCTTCTTTTTTATTCAATAAAAATTTAGTAATATAATTTTATATATTTTTTAATAGAAAATAAGAAATATTTAATATTTGATTTACTTATTGGGTTTTATAGTAATGCATTTTAATGTTTAAGTTAGTTGTAAAATTTAAAAATATATATCATTGTTGTGAAAAAAATATATTTTAAATGTTAAAAATGATAAAATTAAACCATGTTTTCATTAATATATTATTTATATTTTGTATATATGGTTGGACCCCCGGCTGGAACTGGTCGAACCCCCGATTCGAGCGACCCCTTGGCCTCGCCGGTTCAATGTCCGGTTCGGCCCAGACAACCTTGCAAATAAATGAGCTTGAAATATATTTGTAACTTATGAAATTAATATAATGCAATCACTCAAAATAAATTCATTGCATTATTATTTTGTAACTGAAAGTCTTTTCTCAAAATTACCAAACAAATTGTTTTTTTTAAATTAAAATCTCCAACAGATCTTCCAAACTATTTGGGCCTTGCGACAATGGAAAAACAAATGCTCAAGAGTTTCTAGATATTCTCCACATTGTGTGCAGATCCCTTCAACGGGACTTCTCTTTTAGACAAATTCTGTTCGACTGGTAAGTTGTTATTGCAAACTCTCTGATAGAAATAATACGTTGTGTATTATTGTATAACTTGAATGATTACGATATACATAGAATAGCCTTTATATAGGGCTATGGTACAAGATAAGTATATCGTAACACCCCCCTTAAACTCAAGGTGATGAAGTTGAGCACAGCTTGAGTTTGGAAACCAAAAAGCAAAAATGTACGAGAGAATGAGCCTTTGTAAAGAGGTCAGCAATCTGATCTTCTGACGAGACAGGGACCAGTGCCAATGCCTTCTGTAACAGATGATGTCGTACAAGATGACAGTCAATTTTCGAATCATTTTGAGAAATCTGTATCGCACTCTAACTATCACATGATAGCGGTGTGCTGGAGGTGGCCGAAACACCCATATCCGAGAGAAGCTATTTGAGCCACAACAGTTCAGCAGTAGTGTCTGCTAATGCCCGGTATTCAGATGCTGAACTGGAACGAGAGACAACTGATTGTTTCTTGCTTCGCCAAGAAATAAGGGAGTCCCCAAGGAAGAAACAAAAGCCAGTCGTGGATCGGTGATCAGTTGGGTCGCCACCCCAATCGGCATCTGAGAAGGCTCGTAATTCTAGTAGGGAGTTAGCCGAAAAATGAAGCCCATATGAAACTGTTCCCCTAACATAGCGTAAGATCCGTAGAACAGCAGCAAAGTGAGCTGAACGAGGAGCAGACATGAATTAGCTGACAAGGTGAATATCATGGGCAATGTCGGGCCGAGTAATTATTAGATAAACCAAACTACCAACCAACTGACGATAGCGAGTGGGATCATCAAGAGGTTCACCATCACCTGGGAGAAGTTTGAGATTGGGTTCAGTCGGAGTCTGGATAACCTTAGAGTATGTGAGACCTGCACGGGACAAGAGATCGGAAGCATATTTTGTTTGAGTGAGGTGATGTCCAGAGGCAGATCTGTGGACTTCAAGGCCAAAAAATATGACAGAGAGCCCAAATCTTTCATCTCAAAGTGGGTATAAAGAAAGTCCTTCAAGTCACGGATACCCAAAACATCATCACCCGTAATAACCATATCATCCACATATAAGAGAAGCAAAATAGTCCCAGATGAGGATTTCTTGACAAAGAGAGCAGAATCATAGGAACTGATTCGAAAGCCAAATTGACAGAGTGTGGAGCTGAACTTGGAATACCATGCTCTAGGTGCTTGCTTTAGCCCATAAAGGGCCTTGCGGAGACCGCACACCTTGGAGAAAGATTGGAGGAAACCCGGTGGAGGCTGCATATAAACTTCCTCTGAAAGATCCCCTTTAAGAAAGGCATTTTTGACATCCATCTGTGACAACTCCCAATGACGAGAAGAAGCTACGACAAGAAGAGCTCTAACAGAAGTAATTCTGGCCACAAGAGCAAAGGCTTCTTCATAGTCAATCCCATATTCCTGAGTGAACCCTTTTGCAACTAGTCGTGCCTTACAGCGTTCAATAGAGCCATCAGAATGCATTTTGATTTTGTACACCCATTTGCATCCAACCATAGATTTCCCTGGGGGCAGGTCAACCAAGTCCCAAGTATGATTTTTGAGGAGGGCTTGTAGCTCTTCATGCATAGCTTGCTACCAAAGAGGGTCAGAACGAGCCTCTCGAAATGATTGAGGCTCATAAAGAGTAGCAAAAGTAGAAGAACAGAGGTACTCATTGAGATATGGAGGAGAGTGTCTTACCCTTGTGGATTGCCGAGGGGGGAGAGACAAGATGGAATCCACAGACTGAGCAGCAGATTCCACGGGGACAAGATTATGAGAGCTAACACCAGGAGCGGGGGTGTCAATGGAAGAGTTAGAAGGACCTGCACCAGAAGAAGAGGTATCGACGGAGGTGTCGATGACTGTAGGAGTGGTGAAGTAGAGTGACTGAGTAGGGGAAAGATGAAAGGAAGAGATACTGGAGATGGGTTTATGTTCCCAGAAGGTCACGTGTTGAGAGATCCAAAGATGTTTGGAAATAGGATTATAACAGCGATAACCCTTATGTTGAATCCCATAACCAAGAAAATAGCACAATCGAGAATGAGGCTCTAGTTTGGTCCTTTCATGAGGCTGGAGCATAACAAAGCACAGGGACCCAAAAACTCGAAGGGTATGGTAATCGATAGGGACACAATAAAGGCGCTCATAAGGGGAGGTGTTATGGATAATAGGAGAAGGAAGTCGATTGATGGTATATACGGCTCTCAACAGCTGTGAGAGCCGCTTCCCCCCAAAAGCGTTTAGGAACATTTGTAAAGAGTAGCAATGTGTGAACAGTGTTAAGAATGTGTTGGTGTTTACGCTCGGCACGTCCATTTTGTTGGGATGTACCTGGACAGGAACTCTGAGGGATGGTACCGTCTTCTTGAAGAATGATGAGAAAGGAAGAGTCAGTGTATTCTGCAGCATTATCAGAACGAAATATTTTAATGGTTTTAGAAAATTGGGTACGAACCATATTTCAAAATTCACGATAGATCTGCAAAAACTCAGAACGACGTTCCATTAAGTAGATCTAGGTAAAACGAGAATAATCATCAATAAAAATAATGAAATAACAAGAGCCACCCATAGTAGGAGTGGGAGCAGGACCCCAAACATCAGAATGAATCAAATCAAAAGGCTGAGAAGAGACAGAGTCAGTTAATGAAAAGGGCAATGCACGTTGTTTACCAAGTTGGCAAGAAATACAATCAAATGAATTATTGTTGACAGATCCTAATGATCCGTTGGATACTAGTTGTTGAATGCAGGATAAGGAAGCATGACCTAGTCTAGAGTGCCAGAGCTGCAGAGAGGCTGATTTATTGTAACGACAATATGAGCTGAAGTAGGAATGGATAGAGATGTGAGCTCAAATAAATGACTGACTTTATGGCCTGTCCCAACTTGCTACACAACCACGTTTCGAAAAATGTAAGCCAAGATCAAGATCACAAAGTTGACCCACAGAGAGTAAGTTGAAGGCTAAATTAGGGACACAAAATGTATCTGGAACAGAGAAAGTGGATGTGGACACAGTGTCGATGTGGTTGGGAGTTAAAGATGAGCCATTAGCAGTACATATGATAGATGAATAGAGGATAAAGAATGTTGAGAACTGAAAACAGATGAATCAGGTGTCATATGATTAAAACAAGCAGAGTCAAGAAGCCAAGGAGAACTACCTGGAGTGACGGAGAGTACAGGGAAAGTGGTAGAATCACGACGTGAGAGAACTTGAGTGATCAGCCCTTCAAGCTCAGCGGTGGTGAGAGATGCGACCGGGAGGGACGGAGAAGTCAAGGGACCTGTTTGGGATACCTTGGCGAATGACAGCCAATCGTCTACGGTATGTATCGATCGTATGGCCCAATAGATTGCAATACTTGCACTGTTTTCAACCCTTACCACCATTAGGTCGAATAGTAGGGGGAACAGAAGATGGGTGAGTAGCCTGTGAAGATGGAACAGCCATAACCATATAAGTGGACTTAGGTTGCATGCCCCGAAGGCGTGTTTCCTCTGAAATTAGTTCGGAGAGAGCTGATTGGAAGGTAGGCAAAGGGCGACAGTGCAGAAGAGTGGCTCAGACCGGTTCAAACTCGGCTCTCAAAGCCATCAGAAACTTAATCAGGCGAAGGTTATTGCTATGGGCAACAAAGAGAGCAGAATCATCAGGGTAGGCCCACTGAGGTTCAGAAGGGGCCAACTGATCCCATAGAGAGTTCATATGGGAGTGGAAAGCATCAATAGACTGGCCTGATTCCTGACAAAGAGACTGAACATGAGTGACAAGTTGGTATTGGTGAGCCAGATCATCGATAGTGTAGCGTTGGGCAAAAAAATCCCAAGCTCCCTTTGCAGTCGCAACATTATTTAGCAAAGAACCAACACTGTGAGTACTAGTGTTGATGAACCAAGAGACAATTTTATTGTTAACACTGTCCCACTCCTCCAATATATCATTATAGGCAGCCGAAGACGTTTCTTTAGCCTGGACTAGTCTAGCTCGTTCAACAGTAACGATACGCCAAAATTTTTGACTCTGAAGAAAACGGCGCATTGCAGACATCCAAAGGCCATAATTAGTGCCATCAAGAATAATGCTGATCGGGTTAGTCACATCATTAAGCTGAGAGGAAGCCATTACAATGTGCAAGCCAAACAAGCCTTAAAGCAAACCAAAAAATGGAAAACACCCAACCAAGGCTTCACGTGACGTGACGAGGACAAGAAGTAAAATTAGGCTAACATCACCTATATATAAATCAAGATGATGTCACCTATAAAATAGGATGATGTCACCTAGGCTTCTTCACTGGATGAGAGTTGTGGGGCGAAACTCACGGACCGAAACAGCAGCAGTGACCAGCGACGGAATTCTGGAACTTCAGATCTGGGAGGGACTTCAGATCTAGTATGGTCGGAGAAGACGGAAGTGGCTTCGGCGAGCACATCGTTGCAACTGCAGCTTGATCCATCAACAATCGAGTGACCCACTGGTTCTGGAAGGTTAATCGTGATCTGGTTGATGGCTTCGTTGAGACGGCACTGGACAATAAGGAGCCAGCAATGGACAAGATTGAAAAAGAACTCCAAATCGCGGTTCGAAAGAAGTTTGAGGTCGCCGGAAAGTATGGCGGCCAGAGGTAGAGAGCGGCGGCGGCGCTGTGGAAGAGACCAATTTTAGGGTTTTGGCTGTGATACCATAATAGAAATGATACGTTGTGTATTATTGTATAACTTGAATGATTACGATATACACAGAATAGCTTTTATATAGGGCTATGGTACAAGATAAGCTCAACTTATAAAAGGAAGCTATACAATTGAAAAACATTACAGATACAACATATCGTAACACTCTCCACAAAAAGTGATTAATTTTGTCTTTTAACTTGAGTTTCCAGATGAAACTCCACATTATTTATAGTATAATTGAAGTAAGGGCATGTTGGATGTGTAACTCACTACTTCGTTCTTGTCCAATCAAGTGAACACGTTATTGGTATCACAAAACATGTGTTAATTGAGAGGTGTTAAAGCCCTATTTTATAATAGTGACACCTTAAATAAATAACTAAATAACGAAGCAAATCAATCTTTAATAAACATACATACTATTGGTAATAAGTTCAATATTCTTTTTGAATGCAATTTGCACTTTAAAATGTTAAATAATGCAAAAGAAATCCATTTATAATGAACATGTAGTCAATTAAACATTCTAACTAATTTAATCTAACTTGCTATAGAATGTGAACTTTTAAGGAGTAGCCGCATTCATTTTATAGATACTGCGCATTCACGACATTTTTCGTATGTTTACAAAAGTTTGAACAAAATATCTACAACCAGATAACAATAATAATAATAGAAGAAAATACAAATAAAATCATAACTATTAAAATCCATGGCAAACATTCTTTCACTTGTTATGAGTAAAACAAGAACCAAGTCATTTTAAGAGAATATACTTTCTTTAAAGTTTCTCAAATGGTGAATTATTGAACCACTTTGGTCTAGATTTAGGACCAAAGTGGCTCAATAGTGGAGCAAACTCTAGTCCATCTTTGTCTAAAGGTATGTTCGGGAACATTACCTTTAGGCCAAAAAATGGTCCAAGAATTTATTAGTTTTTTATTCAAAATAAAAATATTTTTTATTTTAAAAACAAATATAATAAATAAGGTTTTTGTTTATTTAGTAATTTTTAATTAATAAATAATATTTATTATGATGAATTACAAAATTTTTTGCTCCAAATTTTTGTAAATTTATTTTAGTGTTAATTATAATAATGTCAGTAATTTATTTTAATATAAATAATATTATGACGATAATGACAAAATATATATTAGTTCACATATTTTGTAATAGAAGTACACAATTAAAAATATTTATAATTTTGAAAGGTATTAAAATAAAGTTCATCACACATAACAATACAACATAATTATTACTAAAATAATGTGTATAATGATAAATAAATTAAATTGAATAAATATATCATATTTTAATAAACAGTACTTTTGGTATAGAATTTGGTCCAAACTGTTGAGATTGAATGTAGATTTTTGGTCTGGACCTAATCATTGGAGATACACTGCCACAAAACGGGTCATCAACACCGGTTCCTAACACCGATTTCATTAATAGCCGGTGTAAGTTAAGAAAACATCGGTGTTAAAGATCACATTTACCCTGATTCAAATTTACCCATTTTTAATGATACTTTTTAATATCGGTAACCAGTAACTAGGGATGGCCACGGTTCCGGAACCGCCGATTACGGTTCATAAATCAGTGAAACCGGAACCGGAAGCTTGGGGGGACGGTTCTGTGCCGGTTCTAGAACCGCCTGTTCCGGTTTCAATTCCGGTTCTGTCACGGTTCCATTTCTAATCTGTCACGGTTCCGGTTCTGTCAAGGTTTCCGTTCCGATTCCAATCTCTTCTGTTTATTTAACAATTTTTTTCGTTTATTTAAAAATTTTAACTTATAAATGTTATTTTATTTTAACTCAATTAATAACTCAATTATTTATAAATAATTAAAATTACAAAAATAAAATAAAATCTGTAGCGATGGTACATACATTTAAACAATTAAATGATTTATATAATAACAGATACAAAAATAAATTGTGAAAAAATATATATATACAGATAAATAATACCTCAATATATTATTTTTAAAAAAATCAAGAGAGTGATACCTTGTTATAAATCGTGAGAAATCAGAATTTGAACTTTGAAGCATTGAAGCTTTTACAAAATAAATACATCTTGAATATTTAATATAATTCATCTTCATCATTTGCGAAAGTTGCGGTTGGATCTAATTTAATTTAATAATTAATTAATTTTAATTAAATTTTATGCTTATTTATATTATATTAATAATATATAAAAAAAAGTATACTATTAGTTTGTATATTATTATAATATATATTTAAAAATAGTTTTTATATATTATATGTTGAACATATAATATAATTATAATTATAAGAAAGAAATTTTAAAAAAGCAAATAGTTGAAGTGGTTAATCAACTTTGCTTAAAGCCTTTCAATTTTAACAAAGAGTTGTGTGTTCGAATCTGACAAGAGGAATGTAAAAATTATTATTTTTATGGTTATCATATTAGAACCGGAGGGTTGGACCCTTTGGAACCGGAGGGTTGGAACCGGCTGTTCTGACCCGCCGGTTCCTGGTTCTCAGAAGAGAGGAACCAGAACCTTAACCGCTAGAGGCGGGTCCGGTTCTGGTTCTGGAACCGGGGGCCATGGTTCCGGTTCCAGTTCCAAACCAGCGGTCCGGTTCTGGGTCAGTTCCGGTTCGAACCGGAACCGTGGCCATCTCTACCAGTAACTAGTGTTAATTTTTATGAAAAAATCGGTGTTAAATTTGTAAATGTCAAGCTTTGTCTCCAGCTGGAATTGATTGTCGGAATTAGTTGCACTTCAAGATTGTGGGTTGCTATTAATGTTGAGCTAGCACTCAACAACATTTATGACACTTCTAAAAGGTTAAAATACTTATTTTATTCTCCCATAATAAAGTATTTACTTATTTTATTTAATTTGCCAATATTGTAATTATTAATTAAAATTTGTCATACATAGATATTGCATACATTATACATTTTAAATCTTAAATGTGTGATTAAATTCATATATATATATATTTTTTATGTTTTATTTTTCATTTTCATAGTTTTGTTTTAATGTATGTTAAATATAGATTGAATGTCATTTAATTAATAATTATTTTTCTCGTTTAATACTTCTGTAATATTGTGTATATATATATAATTCTATATATTGTTTTTAATGAAGGTAATTAATTAGTTAGCTCTAGCTATAATTAACAATGGAGATAGACAAGGATATTTGTGATGAGATTATACATAAGAATGATCGTACAGGTCCTCAACATGATAAAATTTTCAGGGACTTTCTTGATACGGTGTATGCAATGGAGAAACTTCAATGTTGTCCGTGTAAAAAGTGTGCGGATTATAAGCGTTTGGAATCTCGTGATGAGATTAAGTATAATTTATTAAGGTTTGGGTTCGATCCGACCTATATTACATGGTGATATAACGAGGAGGATAAAGATGATGATTGGAATATTACATGTAATAACCTCTCGATGACATGGTCGATGACGTGGCTTGTAATTATGTCGATAATCTTGAAATTATGGAACCATTGAGGTATGTAAAAGACAAGCCTTTATATCCCTGTTGCAAGTACACACGTTTGTTGGGAATCTTAAAGTTGTACAACTTGAAAGCATTGAACGGATGGAGTGATACTAGTTTTTCATCCTTGTTGAAGGTATTAAAGGATTTGCTTCCGGAAGACAATGAACTCCTGGACCGCATTTATGATGCAAAGAATATTTTGTGTCTGTTGGGTATAGAGTACAATAAAATACATTCTTGCCCAAATGATTGCATATTGTACCGGAAGGAGTGCGAGAATGCATCAGTACGCCCACAATGTAATGTTCCTTGTTACAAGAAGAAGAAGTCTCTGGCGAAGGTTGTGCGGATCTCCCAATAATTTCGAGGTTTAAGAGGCTCTTTGCCAATAAAGAAGATGAAAAATTTGTATTGGCATGCAAATCGAACAATTCCAGTTGATAACATAATAATGCATCCTACTCACTCCGATTAGTGAAAGAAAATCGATATGATGTATCCGTAATTCGGTGGTGAAGAGAGGAATTTGAGACTCAGCTTGTGTACGGTCGGAATGAGTCATTTTGGTAACCTGAGTAGATCTCACAATTCTTAGCAGGTTCTAATGACTATGATGAGCCTTGATTTGGCGGCCCAATGGATTGCCGAGGTCACTTGCCTAACAATAACCTATAAATGCTGGGGAATAGTTTCCCTAAATGTATAGAAATGCCAAAAAGATGGGTACAAAATTGATCATTGCACCTTGGTATCTTACACATTGCACTTTCTAAGTACAAAGATTGTACCCCTGCACAATACATGTTGCATCTCCTCACCAGTTTTTAGAAGAATAAATTCTATCTATATATGTTTTTTTTCAGAAAAGCTTGTCCCAAAATTTTTTCCAAAGGGTTTAATGATAACTATGCAATTCTAAGGGGGTGCATGGTTGAAGGGAATAGGAAAGAAACTATGGATTCCATGCCCATTTACAATTTTGGGTTAATAGGTATGGTTTAAGAAAAGCGTTTTCATATCCAAAATTCTTGGAATAGCCATTCCCAACCAATTTGGTGGTTTCATTTCAAGAAGAACAATTTATTAATTTTAGATTTTATCCTTGTCACTTTTTTCTTATACTTTTTTACTCTTCCCACTTTCTCTCTTCTCCTCCTCCTACTCTTTTTGTGATGCCCCGGCCCGACCCCCAGTTCCCTCGGATCCATTCCGACGAAGAAGAGTGAGATGGGTCGAGTGGGAGTCATTCAGGGCTCGCGCCCAACAATTGATACAGATAATAAATAAGAATTACCATAAAACTATATTTATTACCCTAGCAGTTGAAGCAGTTCATGGCAGCGAAAAAGTAAAGATAAAGTCTGAGGATGGCAATAGATCAAATTATCCTCCCAAAACCATAATTGTACTTAGTCTAACTATTACAGAGTTCTTGTCTTTATTGCTCTCGTTCACGCCCATCGCCCTTACTTCTATCGTCACTCAAGTCAAGCCCCTGTAAAATAATAATATAGAAAGGGTTGAGCTTCACTAAGCTCAGCGAGAGATCTCAAGTTTCCTTAGGAAAATTCCCACGCAAGTCTTTAAATAAAAGGCCGACTAAGCTAGTAAAGAGTTCATGCATATATCTATTTAGCAGCAAAATTGTAGGCATGCATAGCAAGCAAGTAAACAAGTCAATCAAATCAAGTGCGTAAACCAAGTCAAGCAAGTCATGGAGTATAGGCAAGCATATAGCAAATGCTAAGGTAAGCATGGCAGCACAGATACAACATTCATATGTAGCACATTTGAGCCACTAGATTCCTCGCGATCAGATAGCATGGTCTAGCTTTCTCATAATAAAGCTAAGTCGGTATCTATTCACATTTCACTCACTCGCATTAATGGTTTGCAAAGTACATCACCCCACGGCAGCCGTATCAGTAAAACAGGGTATGCTCAACGGCTGGGTTTTTGGATTCGTGGCCTTTTTCTATTCGGGCAAAAAGAGTTCCTCTCATATAGAAGGAGTGTCAACTATCAGCGGCACGACTTTAGCCGACAAGTCCTACCTAGCGGACAGATGGCAACTATCTATTCAATCGGGAAGAATCGGAGGCCATGTCTTTTCACGTAGGTCCTCTGACCTATTTCATGCTAAGGTGATCATGGCAAACCCTAGCATGCTTTATACATTTCTAGAGGCAATCATGGAAATCCCAAATATCATAATCCTGGGACGAGCCTAGTCATTTCTTGGCGATGCATGATGTTTGTATGTGTTCACGGTCATACATCTCTAGAGGCAAATATGCAATCCTAGTTGACATGTGATTAACCTTGAGAAGGCACCACCTTTCATGGCTACTATATCATGCTTTCATATATAGGTGCATACATTCATAGACATTCAATTGATTATGGCAAGTCAAGTATGTTCAAGTCAAGTCAAGTCAAGTCAAGCATGGCATAACATAATTAATCATAGCATCATCATATTAAGCAACACGTATACACACTTAGCAATAAGTTGCATTTAAAATAGGCAAGTGCTAAGGTGTAGGATACCTCTTTAGAAAATCAAGCAATCTAGTAGGTATTGTTACACACAATTACTAATTAGATAATCCAATTAAGTCTTATAAAAATAGCGAGTAATCCCTCACCTTTCGTAGGGATGCGCGTAACGACAATTGACTAGATCGATTCGCGGTCAACGGTCAACTCCTACAAAGCGAGCGTTCTAGTGTGAGTTACTAAAGTTTGACTTTAACTTTAGGTTAACTAAGTTGACTTTTATTTTTGGTCAACTATGTTTGACTCTGACTTTAGGTCAACTAAGTTTGACTTTGACTTTAGGTCAACTATGAAGGTCAAGGTCAAAGGTCAATGGTCAAAGTTCAAGGTCAAAGGTCAAGTCAAGTTTACAATTAAGGTCTAGTTTAAAAATAAGGTCAAGTTTCAAGTAATGGTCTTTCTCAATTCCTTTTGGTTAATTTTTGAAGATAAGGTAAGCTTTTGGGCAAAAACCAATTTCTAAAGAATAAGGCAAATTTTCGGTTCTGGGCTATGTCCGAGTTTCAGTCCGACTCGAGTAGAAACTCGCACCAGGGTTTTGTGTTCTTTAAGTTTTTAGGTTTAAAATTCAAGAAAAGGCTTTCTGGGTCTCGTCTGAGTTGCTGTCCGACTCGGATGAAAAATCGGATGGTTGGTTAAATTTTCCAAAAACTACTAGTTCAGGGTACCACTTTCGGGGTTGGTTTAAGCAGGTTTCTAATCAATTTTAATCCGTTTCAAAGTCATGGATCTATAGTCTAACATACAGGCTATATGTAGGAACTCAAATCACGCGAAAACAAGCACTGTAACTACATTAAATTTCGTCCCGAACTAGGCTCGGAACACTGATTTTTTAACATGCATATTTCAAGTTTTCAATTTTTAGATCTAAGGTATTACGGTCAATAAAAATCTAGAGGCATGCATCCTAAGCATAATAACATATAAGGAATTCAACCAACATCCTAAACATACTTTCTATCCATCAATTAACACGAATTTCTTAGTTACTTATTATTCAAGTTTTCCTGTGTTCATGCTTTTGATCCGTTTTTGATTCTAAAATCCAAATCAAACACTCACTGTGAGGTCCTACGAATACCACGAACTAACAAATTCAATGAAGGCGGCATGGCGGCAGTTCGACAAGCTTCACGGCTTTTTTAATTTTTCTTGCTTAAGTGTTTGTAAAGTTTGATTCTTGAAAGTTAAGGATGTATTTATAGGCATCCTCTAGGTTAAGGGAGATCAGAATCTTCTTTAAATAAGGTAAGATTAATTCGGCTAGTTTCCTTCTACCAAATTGATTATGTTTCCAGATTCCTTAATTAAAAATTGTTTCCTGTTTTCGTTTTCTTTTGTCCGAGTACTAGTCCGACTCGGACGGTAACTCGCATGGCCTAATTCCTCGAATTCCTTCCTTTTCAAATTCTTCTGCTGTCTGAGGTTCTGTCTGACTCGGATGAAAACTCGAACGATGTGATTTTTCTAGATTCGTTCCTTTTATGCTTCTCTTCTTTCCTTGTTTCACTTTAGGTAATTATCACTTCTATATTAACTACCAATCAGGCAATCAATCAAGCACTTAATTATTCGGTTTTCCGTAATTTGAGAGCAAGCGAAATGTTTATTTTACCCATAATACATTACAATTTCTAGCTCAAAATTTTCGGGTCCTCAGACTTTATTTATCTCTCTCTCTCTCTTCCCACTTTCTCTCTCCCCTTCCTCCCACTTTCTATCTATCTGCACTTTCTCTCTCTTTTCACAATTTCTGTCTCTTCTCACAATTTCTCTTTTTCCTACGGCCTCCCGCATTCTCTCTCTTCACCCTTTCTTTCTCTCTCCACGTTCTTTCTCTTCTCACAATTTTTTTTCTCATATCACTTTCTCTTTTCTCACAGGTTTACTCTCATCACACTTTCTCTCTTCTCTCTACTTTATCTCTCCTCTTTTCTAGCTTCCCTCTTTCTTTTTATAATTATACTACCCCTTTAAAATAATATGATATATTATGTTGTAAGGGAAAAATACTGAATACATTTCAATAGTGATTCCTGACACTTATACAAACCAAACACTTTTTATAGTGATTCCTAACACTTATACCCATCCTCATTCCATACTATTATCACACCCATTCCTATTCTCATTCCTGAAAGTGAACCAAGTCGGCCCTAAATTTCATTTGAAGGCTAAAAAGTTTATTTTTGAAAAACGTTTCAATCATTCCTCAACATAATACTAATTGTTCACCCTAAATACAAAGGTTACACCTCTTACCAATACTAATTACATCACCCCACAAAATTTTATCCGACAATAAACTCTATTTTAAAAAAATCAGTGTTGCAAAAGAATTCCATGCAACAATAATAATGAAAATAATGCATTTCTAAGTTTCATTGTCATGCAATAGAAAATTTTGGGAAAATTGTACTTTTGGTCCCTCTTCTTTACCCTCATTACACTTTTGGCCCATCTTTTATGCAAACTCGTGTTTTTGGTCCATCTTCTTTCACAATTTGACATTTTTGGTCCCTCTTACTGTCAACCTATGAAATCAACGGTAATTTGAGCTGTTTTGAAAAATTTATAATTTTGTGCTCCAAATAATAATTACTCAAACCTTTAAAGGATTTATTTTTTCGTAATTTACAAAGAAGGGTCCAAATTTCCCCAAAAAGAGTCGATGTTGCCGTATAAAAAACAAGTACGAGTGACTATTTTTACACTTTTAAAGGGTTTAGTTTTGCAATTTACTAAAGAAGGGTGGCAATTTTCTTAAAAATTTCATTCTTACCCCAAATGAATGGTATGAGGGACCAAAAATGCCAAAATATGAAAGAAGAGGGACCAAAAGTGTGACTTTACATAGAAGAAGGACCAAAAGTGTAACGAGGGTAAAAAAGAGGGACCAAAAGTGCAATTTTCCCAAAAAACTTGGTACAAAATTGACCATAGCACATAAACATATTACTCATTGCACTTCTCAAGTACAAGGGTTGCACTTGTTCTCAATACTGATTGCACCTCCCTACTAATGTTTACCACAATAATCTCTAAATATGTTTCTTTTAACAAATCAAAAGTGCTAAAAAAAATTTTCCGAACCATTCCTAATGATAACAATATTTTTCTTAATTTCATTTCAAGGAAAAAATTTTATTTTGGCAAATAGTTAACCATTGTTCTTCAACATAATACTGATTGCTCATTCCAAATACAAATGTTGCACCTCAACACTAATCTTTCTCAAAATTAAATGTTAATATTATTTTCGCAAATTGACAGTGACAAACAATTTCCCAAATTTTTCCTATTGATGATTATAAGTTTCTAAAGTTTTTTTTTTTTGAAGGGGAGAACATTTTTTTGTGCACAACATTGACCATGTCACCTTAGCTAGTACTGCTTGCACCTACCAAATACAAATGTTACACATCTGCCTAATAATGATTGCACCTATCAAATACAAATATTGCACATCTGCCCAATATTGATTGCACCTACCAAATACAAATGTTGCACATGTATCAAATACTGATTGCACATACCAAATACAAACGTTGCACATCTGCCCAATATTGAGTGCACCTACCAAATAAAAATGTGGCACATCTGCCCAATAGTAATCGCACGTCCCAATAAATCTTAATATTCTTTTCACTAGTTAACAGTGTCGAAAAATTTCCTAACCATTACATATCAATGACTATGTATGTAAAAAGTAAAATTATAAGTCAAAAAATATTTTACCACATGAAATTTAGAATTGCTTAAGTAATCAATAGAAAATATGAACTAGATCGAACTGTAAATTAGTAGTTAATATCACCAGAAAAAATAGACACACCAAAACAAAAAAGGAAGAAAACAAGAGAATACGATAAGAAAAAACAAAAGTCATGTTTTCAAGGGCAGTGTTTATCAACAAATCCAATACTTTTATAAATAAACACCAGTACAATAGACTTTTTTGTTTTCGTTTAACTGTAAAGAAATCTCAAAATTTCCTAAAGTTTTCTCATATTGAATGTGGCATTAACATGTAAATTTAAAAGTCATATTTAGCCTATAATCATTGTATATATAAGTAAGTGATCCGTAATTTTTAAAATTAGCTAAGCGAAACAAAAATCTTTCAATTTTTATCAAATTTAGTCAATTCAATAGTTAAATACACCAAACTTAGTCAAAACCTATTCTTGACCAATAAATTGCAATTTAAATTAATTACAATTTTTATTTAAAATTTATTTTTTCAAAAGTGAGCAAAGGGTGTGCAGATCATGTGACGGGCTCATAAGGTGAAATTAATTTAACAATTTTCACAACGTTTTTCACTGTAATCATTGACAATATAATCATTAACCTTTATGCATTTTCTACTCTAGGTATGGAATTTGCAAATTTGGTACAAGTTGCAAGTTTACCATCCAATGGGTGTCATTGCATACAACCTGTCATTTTCTTCAACGGATGCCCCTGCTGGTGCGATGCCTGTTGGGTTCATCATCGGGAAGTGGTAACTTGACCTTAGCATCAGAAGGTCCTGCTTAATCTAGTTCCACAAAGACAAGGCAGTTTTGCCATTACTAGAGGCAAACAATAGCATTTGGTAATTCTACCACTAACCCAGAGGAATGACTATAGTTTGGTTTAAGTACTCAACTGAAAGTTTTGTTTAAGTACTCAACTGAAAGTTTGGTTTAAGTACTCAACTGAAAGTTTTGAAATAGACTATATATTAGTGATTAAATTGAATAGAAAAAATATACCCAAAAAAATAAAAACAAAAAAAAAAGAAAAGAAAAAGGAGAAAACAACGAAATCCATAAAAAAATGAGAACCCACATTTTCAACTTCCTTGTCTAGAAATAAATTTCTCAAGCTTTATGAAATCCAATCAAGGCATCTTAAGAGCAGGAGAAATAGGAAATCTTTAAACTCTTTTCCACTCCTTTTCAAAATATTTTTCAAAGTGAAGTGTGTGATTTGTGCTTTGGGAAATAGAAAGAATATATCAAGAGAGAAAACACACAAGAGTTATAGTGGTTTGAACTGCCCTTGAATTCCACAACTTAGAATTTTCTAATCCACTAAATAAATAATTGCTTAAAGGTAGAATTCAAACATTTACAACCAAGAGTAAAATTTCCTGTGGATTTTAGGGTTTCTCTTTGCCTATCTCAAATTCCCTTTGAGACTAAGCCTTACCTCAAGCCCAAATTCCCACCACGGAATTTGTACTCAACTCTCCTAACCTCTGCCTTTAACAATGTCTTTTTAAGAGTACTTAGTACTTACAACCTAATCCTATCTAGAAATTAGGATTTACACTAAACTCCCCCTTAAACCTTGCTCCCACTTTACATCAATCTAGCTAACTCAAGTGTAAAATTTTACAAAGAGTATATTGAAATTAAGAGATCTAAAGAGTGAGATACTGTTTAGGACTCTAAGGTCTCTTTCTTACATAAGGATGAACTAACTATTCTTTTTTTTTTTCTTTAATTGACATAGCTTGAGCAAAGTTTGACAATAATACTTGAGTTTTGCATCCTTAGTGTTAGAGTAGAATGTCGTCAGGTTTTTTAGAAGCTCCCAAGGTTGCCTTCAATGAATCTTTTAAAAGCTGGAAAAGTATTTGTCTAGTGAAACACTCATGTCGACTCTACTTGCCTCGCCTTGCTCACAGATTTTTTTTTTGAACGTTTCAATTTTAATGCATACTGTAGCATTAATTGTCACTTTTGCATATTAGGTCAATTCACGTAATTCGTTGACTTGCTCAAATATATATTTGAAGCTTTAAGCAAGCCTAGAAATAACGACTACTCTATGTCAGTTTTGTCTTCTTTTAGTTCAACTCGACTTGTAATAGTGCAAGTCGTCTTCTTTTTATTTATTTATTTTTATTTTTATTTTTGGCTTTGAAGCTTGTAAAAATGTAGCCAGTCTCTTTTTTCTTTTATGAACTCTTTGGATTTTGCTAGTGCGACTTAACCTTACTGCAATGTGAGTTGACTTGCTTCAACCTTCTGATACTTGGTGAAATTCTGATATTGACCAAATGTTGAACTCTTAGATTCTCTTCAATGTGACTCCACACCTCCGTAGTCTGGTTTGACTTGTTCAAGATCATCTTGAAATTTTCCTTCAATTTTCTAAAAATTCAACTCGGCTTGACTATAGTGCAAGTTGACTCTGTTAAATCTGCAGAAAGCTCTACGCCTTAAAACATTCAAACATTAGTTCAATTATTTATTTGTTTAATTAATCATGAAAAGATGTTAGATGTTGACCCTTCAACACTTTATAAATGAACACAAGCACATTGTTATTTTTATTTTCATTTAACTATGTGGAAATATTAAAACTTCCTAACTTTTACTCACTATGAATGTGCATCTACATGTCAATTTTCAAGTATATTTGGAGGAAATATTACAATATCAATCTACAATATTTGTATGTGTAAGTAATGTGGTCCCAATTATTTTCAAAATGAGGCAATCTAATTAACAATGGTTCAAATTTTGACAAATTAGTAAAGTCAACAATTAAATACACCAAATCTTTGTTTTGATTATGAGTAACAAATAAGTTATTTACTTTAATGACTCGGAAATTGAGTGTCATAGTGCAAAAATTGAAAGGCCATGGCTAATCGGTTTTACCTACTCTTCAGTCGGTTAAAGCCGATCCATGCCAAGAAAACTTGTCTTCAACCTTTTGCTTTGGATTTTGGCTAAAATGGTGCACAAATCTTGTTTTGCTTCGGTTCTTTTTGCTAAAATCATTTCTACAATACACCTACAACATTTCTAACATTCCACAACACATTTTTAACATTCAAAATTCAAGAATTAATCAAATTATTAAGAAAACTTCAGAACTTAACTAATTCATACTTTTTGCATTATAACTTTAAGATTTAACATTATAGTAACTTGAAATAGCTTACCTTTTGATTCCTAAGCCTTCCTAGATCACAACCTTTGGATTTCCAAGCCAACTTCACGTTCCAATCTCCTCCTTTCTTCACTTTTCCAAACTTTCTAACTTTTCTCCTAACTTCTACTCTTTTCTAACTTTGGCTTTGATTATGTGAATTACTGCATTTTTGAACAATCCAGGAGATATGAATAGACTCCTAGAATTATGTAAGACAAAGCCTAGGGGTACCTAGACCCCCTAGGTTTGTAGCTCACCTTTGAATTTGGAGAGCATATTTTTCTTCACCTCTAACTCTCGATCGGATTTACTCGATTGAGAGACCGGCAAAAACTGATACAATTGATTTTACTCAATTGTAGACTAGGTAAAACTGAATGAAGTTTTTGTCTCTACCTTCAAGTCAGTTTTACCCGATTCGAGAACTGGGTAAAACCAATTCCAATCGGTTTTACCCATTCCATGATCGGTTAAAATTGCTCCGTAGACTATTAGAAGTTTCTAATTTTACTGTTCATAGTGGTGCAGTCGGTTTTACCTGATTCGAGACTGGGTAAAATCAATTGACCATTTATTTTACTAATTTCATTTATTTTCTAATTTTCTTATTTTCTATTTCCTATCTTCTAAAATTCTATAAATTCTTAAATAATAACATCCTTAAACAAACAACATATCAGGAAATTAAGAATCAAATTTATCAAATCTAAACACATAGATTAAAATTGAAATCATAGTAAGAAAATTCTTTAAAAGACATATTTTATAACTTTTTGTAAAAGTTTCTAAGAATAGTTTTAGATTAAAATTCTTTTTAAAGAAATTCTATACTTTAGTAAAGAAAATATTTTTATGAATACCTGTAAATATTCTAGAGGTGAGTATACCTCTAAATATATGTTAAAAAATTTACGGGGTCTCACATCATTTCCTTCTTAGAAAATTTTCGTCCTCTAAATTTTTTATTTTGGGAAAATAAATAAGGCGTAGTCATCCTTTATAATTTTCCTTGTCAGAAATAGACATATATATGTAATAATATAAGGCATATTAACACAAACCTTTATATATTTTAGAAAGAAAATATTATAAGAAATATAAAGAATAAAATTTCCTAATAACTTTTGGAGGTTGAAAATTTCATTTTTCTTAACATACGATAGTTTAGAATTTTAATAAAACTAAGGGATAGAATTCAGAATAAGAAAAATAACATAAAAGTCTTTAGAAAAAGTTTTGGGGTCAAATTAGAAATAATTGAAAATTTTGGAAAAAACAAATTTTCCTTGAGTTCCAATCCGTTTTACCCTATTGCCTATCGATTAAAACTGATCGGGCTCCAATACCTAAATTTGAGAAAATTTTTCTTTTTTCTTCAATCGGTTTTTCTTTCCCCTTTTCAATACCCAAACCCTAGCTCTCAAATTCCTCCAGTTCTTAGTTTCTAATCTTCAATTCCTTGAAGTTTGATTCTTTTAACACCTCAAAGAATAATTTTAGAAGATTCCTTCTCTCCAAAATCCATTAAATGCCTTCAAAATTTTTGAATTTCCTATAGAACAAAAAACTTGGATTTTGAGGATTCAAGGTCCTTTGTGTTGATTAATCTTTAAGTTCTTTACATCCTAGGCATCTCTAAGAGGTGGGTTTTCTTTTTCTTGGTTTAGTTTCTCATTTATTTTCATTCTATTTCATGTTTTAATTGTTAGCTATGGGTAAAACCGAGTTCAACGGGTTTTACTCGATTTCAGTTTTATTTGTGCATTTATTTTGGATTGTTGTTGATTAGTTTTGCGTTATTTGACTTTAGGTAGCTTATTAGATTAGTTTTCTAATTTTTTCCATTGTTCTTGTTTTTGAATTCTAGGATCAATGGCTCCAAAGAAGGCCAATCCTACACAGAAAACTTGTTTTAGAATAAATAGAGTGGAGGACTCTACTTTAGAGCCTTTGCCTCAATTTTTGAATGATGAGGCTCAACTAGCTTATGAATGAAAGTTGACACGTAAGCTCAATGATTATTATGTTCATGTTTAGAGAGAACAGTAAATATAGATGAAGTTTTAAAATATTTTAAATTCCATGGTTTTATGCCTCTGTTGAATGTGAATGAGCCCATCCATGAGACTTGTAAGAACCCAAAATTTTTGACTAGGACTTTAAAACAAATAAAGGGTAAAATAGACCTTTACTTTCTTTTTAATTGTGTAATGTAATTAGAGAAAATTACATATTGATTGAATGTTTAATTGATTGATTGAATTGCTCAATTGAATGAATGATTGATTGAATTACTCAATTGAATAATTGGTTGACTGCCTGATTGATTGACCGATTGATTGTATGAATTGATTGATTGAGAGGTAAGTGGGTATAAAAGATATCCTAAAATAACATAAGAAAAGTAGGAAAAAAGAAAAGGAAAAGCATCTGGAAATCGCGTCGTGCGAACAGCACAAAACGGAAATAGGATTCGTAAATATGGAATTGGAAATTGAGATCAATCCGATAGAAGAAAACTATCGGATTTATGTCTCGCTTAATTAAGGATGTTTCTACATCACCCTAAGCCTAGTGGTTGCCTATAAATACAACCTTAAACCATGAATTAAAAGCTTGAACTTCTAAAGAGCAAAAGCTAAAGAAAATAGAGAGTTTCGTGAGAAAGAAGTGGGAGCTGCCGCCGTGAACTGCCTCTGACGTCGCAGTTTCTATCACCCCCTCTGAAGTTCTGTGAGTTCGTGATAATCTCAGGACCTCACAGTAAGTCTTAATTTGTGATTTAGATTGAGATTGGATTTAAGGAAAGCATGAATTCTTATGAAACTTGAAGAATAAGTAAATCAATGTTGTATGTAATAAATCCGTAGAAAGCATGTTCTTAGGATGTTATTTCCTTTTTTGAATGTTAAACATGTTTAAGATTGATGCCTATAGCGTTTAAACGATCCGTAGTAATTAAGTTGAAAAGTCAAAACCGGAAAATATGCCTATTCATAAACAGTGTTCCGAGCCTATTTCGGAGCAAGATTTAAATACGTTAGAGTAATCCATTATGCGAAGTAAAAGCCTCTAGTATTGCCTGTATGCTAGACTTTAAATCTATGATTTTAATTTGGTTAGAGATGATCTGGAATAGTGTTAAAACATAGCTCGAAAGTAGTATCTAGAACAAGAAGCTTCTGGAAAACTTTACCAGCCGTACGAGTTAGTGTTAGAGTTGGATAGAAACTCGGACAAGCTTCTGAAAATGATTTCTGAACCTTCAAAACCTGAAACCCGAAGAACATGAAAATCTCTGTACGAGTTGTCATCCGAGTAGGACAGTAACTCGGACAGAACACTGTAAACGATTTTTCTTAACCTTTTAGAAACTGAGAATTGAAGAACATGGAAACCCCTGTGTGAGTTTTCATGTGTGTCGGACAACTTGGATACCCTCTAGAACCGAATTTTTGCCTTATTTATGAAATTGAACTTTATCCCTAAAGTTTTTTTAATCCTGAATTGACCCAAAAAATATTTAATAATACTAGCCTTAAGGAAACTTGGCCTTATCCTTGACCATTGACTGTTGGCCTAGTTGACTCAAACGTCAAAGTCAAACATAGTGGACCGCAGAGTCAAACCTTAAAGTCGAAAACATAGTTGACTTATCTTAGAACACTCGTATTACAAGAGTTGACCATTGACAGATAAGTGAACCCGTCAACCATTGACCGCTTACTCTTTAAGAAAGGTGAGGGATGTAATCGATATTTTTGTTAAGGTTAATTGAACTATATATGGTATGAACGTGACTATAACATTAATTGCTTGACTAAACTAAGAGGTTGCCTACGCATCGCTTGCATGAAATTGGAATTGACATGCCACATTATAAAATGTATGCCATGATTGATTGCTTGTGAGATGTATGCCTAAATTGCTACTTGCTTTATATGAGTACAAGCATGTATGCCTATTGATTGATTATTGATCACATGAATTATATTGATTGAAAGTATGATTGATTGTACACTATAGAGAAGCATGATGTACTTGTAGATGTAGAATGAGATACATTATACCTATGCCATGGGTAGGTTATCTATTGCATATTGAAATGTCTAGGATTATGAAAGCATGCTAGAGATGCCATGTTTGCATAACAATGAGATATGGTATGACACCTTTAAACAAGATAAAAGACTGTGTGCGTTTAGTCTTGATTGATCGATTGTAATCGCCCGCACGTATTGCCGTGCGCGGTGAGGCCGTGTTGAAGTTAGTCGACTCCTCCTTATTAGGGGAAACTAAGGGTGCAAGTATACAACTTGGATCCAAAACCCCTTGCAGCCGGGCACTCTGGCCACTGCTGGTACTGTGATCTCTTGGGTATCGAGGTGTTTGATCAAACTACTGCCTATCGCTAGATTGTATTCTGGATTATCGCCTTAGCTTTAGATAAGAAAGCTATCTAGAAATCAGATGGATTGAATAACTAAGGGTGAATCGTTACATTGATTGTTGCATATGGTTAAGAGCATTCCATGTTGCTATATGAATATCTCTACTATATGAATATAGAGATGATTGATTGATTGATTGCTTCCGCATTGACGCATAATTTGTAAATGCTATGAGTACTATGAATATTGATGCATAAACTGTAATGCCATCCAATAACATTGCAATTTAAATTAATTACAATCTTTATTTAAAAATTATTTTTCAGAAGTGTGCAAAGGGCGTGTAGATCATGTGACAACCTCATAAGGTGAAATTAATTTAACAATTTTCGTAATGTTTTTCACTTAATTATTGACAATATAATCATTATCCTTTGTGTATTTTCTACTCTCGGTATGCAATATGCAAATTTGGTACAAGTTGCAAGTTTACCATCCAATGGGTGTCGTTGCATACAACCTGTCATCTTCTTAAACGGATGCTCCTGCTGTGTGACGCCTCTTGGGTTCATCATCGGGAAGTGGTAACTTGACCTTAGCTTCAAAAGGTCTTGGTCAATCTAGCTCCACAAAGACAAGGCAGTTATCGTTACTAAAGGCAAACAAATGGCATATGGTGATTCTACCATTGACCCAGAGGAAAGACTATAGTTTCTCAAGTATAATTCAGTTAATATCATTGCCACGTTTTAGATGGTAAGAGTGCTTCCTTGTATATCAGGTGAGGGATTGACTTCTTTGAGACATATGTTTGTTGCATTGTATAAATCCGTGCGCTAATATATATCCCTCTTAGTGAAACCAATTGTGAAGATTTCTTGTTCTCCAGCAACACTTTATGTACTAGCTTTATAATAATGTCATCAACTCGAAGATTTTTTAACAAATACATGGAAAAAAATGATAGTGTCCTTTTGTTCATTTGTAAAACACTAAAGCTAAAAACATGGATTACTTTCCTTTTACTATTTTTTCTCCATAACTATGAGCACTAACTAGAGATGGGAGAAAAACTTACTTAAATCTTTTTTTTAATCATTAAAACTGCAATTTAAATATAAAATCTTGATTTCGGCAACAATTTTTCACTATTGTGCGAAGGGCGTGAAAGAGGGGTGCTCATTGAGTGATTAATGATGTTTGGTTTAAGTACTCAACTAAAAATTTTGAAAAAACTATATATTAGTAAAATTGATTTTAAAAAATAGACACAAAAGGAACAAAAGCAAAAACAAAAGAAAAAAAAAAGAAGAGAAAAGAACGGAAATCCGTAAAAAAAAATGAGAACCCATATTTTCAACTTCAATGTCTAGAAATAAATTTCTCAAGCTTTATGAAATCCAATCAAGGCAACCTAAGAGCAGGGGAATTAGGAAATCTTAAAACTCTTTTTCACTCCTTTTCAAAATATTTTCAAAGTGAAGTGTGTGATTTGTGCTTTGTGAAAGATAAAGCAAGTAAATCAAGAGACAAAACACACAAGAGTTATAGTGGTTTGAACCGCCATTGAATTCCACAACTTAGAATTTTATAATCCACTAAATAAATAATTACTTAAAGTTAGAATTCAAACATTTACTACCAAGAATAAAAAAATTTCTGGATTTTAGGGTTTCTCTTTGCCTATCTTAAATTCCCTTAGAGACTAAGCCTTACCTCAAGCCCAAATTCTCACCAAGGAATTTGTACTCAACTCTGCTAACCTCTTTTCCTTCAACAATGTCTTTTTAAGAGTACTTAGTACTTACAACCTAATCCTATCAAGAAATTAGGATTTACATAAACTCTCCGTTAAACCTTGCTCCCACTTTACATCAATCTAGCTAACTCATGTGTAAAATCTTACAAAGAGTATATTGAAATTAAGAGATCTAAAGAGTGAGATACTCTTTAGGACTCTAAGGTATCTTTCTTACATAAGGATAAACTAACTCTATTCTCTTATTTTATAGAATTTCCCAAGGTTGCCTTCAACGAATCTTTTAAAAGCTGGAAAAGTATTTGTCTAGTGCGACACCTATGTCGACTCGACTTGCCTTCGCCTTGCTCACGGATTCTTTTGAACGTTTCAATTTTACTGCCTCCTGCAGCATTAATTGTCACTCTTCCATATTAATCAATTCACCGAATCCGCCGACTTGCTCAAAAATATATTTGAATATTCAAACAAGCCTAGAAATAACGGCTACTCCATGTCAGTTTTGTCTTCTTTTAGTCAACTCGACTTGTAATAGTCCAAGTCATCTTCATTTTATTTATTTATTTGTTTTATTTTATTGGCCTTTAACACTTATAAAAATGTAGCCAATCTCCTTTTTATGAACTCTTTGGATTTTGCTAGTGCGACTCAACCTTACTGCAATGTGAGCTGACTTGCTTCAACCTTCTGATACTTAGTGAAATTCTAATGTTGCCCAAATGTTGAAATCTTGGATTCTCTTCAATGTGACTCCACAACTAGTTAAGTCTTGTTCAACTCATGGTTCATGATCAGCATGAAGTTTTCCTTCGAATTTTTAAAAATCCAACTCGACTTGACTTTAGTGCAAGTCGACTCTGTTAATTCTACAGAAAGTTCTATGCCTTAAAACATTCAAACATTAGTTCAATTATTTATTTATTTAATTAATCATCAAAAAAAGATGTTAGATGTCCTTCTAACACTTCATAAATGAACACAAGAACAATGTCATTTTTTTTCCAATTAACTATAAGGAAATATTAAAACTTCCCAAATTTTACCTACTATGAATGTGGCATCTACATGTCAATTTTCAAGTATATTTGGAGGAAATATTACAATATCAGTCTACAATCTTTGTATGTATAGGTAATAAGGTCCCAGTTATTTTCAAAATAAGGCAATCTAATTAACAAACTTTCATAGTTTGACAAATTAGTAAAGTCAACAATTAAATAAACCAAAATAATGCTATATGTGACAAGACATTACTCAAATTAAAATTTTTACCATTAAAATTTGAATTTAACTCTATAGTAGTTAAACATAAGGTCCTAAGATTTGTTTTGACTATGAGTAACAAATAAGTGATTTACTTTAATGACTTAGAAGTTGAGGGTCATAGTATAAAAATTGAAAGGCTAATAAAATGGTAATGGTCATGCAAATGAGTTATTGGCAATACTGTTGACTTGAAACTTATTTCATCAGTCAATTTAAATGTTGTGTGAAGAAATTTAAAACACATGATCAGTCAGTGTTGAATCATGTTTAAACTCGAGATCAAAGTCAAAAATCATCCAAATAGACATTTTGACTCGAGTAAAACTATCTGTTAATTAGTCACGATAGAAGCAAGACAAAAACAATGCGACTCGACACCTCATAACTAGGAATTTTAGCAAAAGAAAACAACCGTGGTAGCAAGTTTTTTGGAGTTCTATAAATGGGAAAATCACAGTTTCGGTCCCTCAATTATACCCTCGTTACACTTTCAGTCCCTCAATTATTGAAACTCGCATTTTCAGTCTCCTAACTATCACTCTTTCGCCGGTTTGGTCCCTCTTACCGGCAAGCCATCAGGTTACCGGTCATTTGGGGTCAAAATGAAAAATATATAAAATATTTAGGCCAATCATAATAACTCAAAACATTTTAAGTGCCTTTTTTAGTGCCAAATCATACCCGTTGCTAGCCCGTGCCTTTGTTTTTTATTTGAAGAAAATTTCACTTTTAGTTTATTTTTAAAAACGTTTGGAGTTATTATGATTTGGCCCAAACATTTTACGAATTTTTCAAAAGGGTCCAAATTACCGTGACTTTGTTAGTCAACCGGTAGCTTGCCTGTAAGAGGGACTAAATTGGCAAAAGAGTGATAGTTCGGGGACTGAAAGTGCGAGTTTCAATAATTGAGGGACTGAAAGTGTAACGAGGGTATAATTGAGGGACCGAAACTGCGATTTTCCCTTCTATAAATACTTCAAACACTTCAAATGAACGTCAAGTCTTCTGAATTGAACAACTAGTATTGACAAACACTTAGAAGCTATTTTTAGAGAAATCTTACATTTGAGAAAGAGACAGTAGTTCCATTCTTTGAAAAATGAGGCTTTCGTGCCCAAACCTTGAGCTTTATTGTAAACACCCATTTTCAGGACATATCCTCTTATAGGAAAAGTTCTAAACACTTAAAGCTGTGTTAGTCTTGTATAAATGAAGGAGGAAAAAAGTCCTAAACTCTTGAGAAGGGGTTAGCTAAGAAGAAATAAGGAGCAAGGAGAAAGGTGGAACCTTGTAAACATGGGAAAATTGCATTTTTGCTCCCTTTTCTTTACCCTCGTTACACTTTTGGTCCATTTTCTATGCAAACTCGCACTTTTGGTCCATCTTCTTTCACATTTTGGTATTGTCCCTGTTATAGGTTGACCAATGAAGTCAACGGTAATTTAGACCATTTTGAAAAATTTATAAATTTTTTGGGCCAAATAATAATTACTCAAACCTTTAAAGGGTTTAGTTTTTTCAGAATTTATAAAGAGTGGTCTGAATTCCCCCAAGAAGAGTTGATGTTGCTGTATGAAAACTAAGCAGGGCTGACTATTTTTAGACTTCTAAAGGGTTCAGTTTTTCACAATTTACTAAAGAATGGTTGCCATTTAATAAAAATTCAATTATGACCCCAAATGACTTGTCAACCTATTGGTTGCTGATAAGAGAGACCAAAAATGCCAAAATATGAAAGAAAATGGACCAAAAGTACGAGTTTGCATAGAAAAGCTACCAAAAGTGTAACAAGGGTAAAGAAGAGGCACCAAAAGTGCAATTTTTCCTTGTAAAAATCCCAAGTCCAAGAGGTTACGTTAGACAAATAAGGATTGTCCTACCTTCGAGGTAGATTAGGCATTTGAGAGAACTCATTATCTAGAGTTAGATTTGAAAAGTTCTTGAGTGCTAAGCAAATTAAGGAGAAAAGTCCTATTTCTAAGGGTAATTGAGTTATGCAAAAAACCTAACTCTAAAGGGACATGAGTTAGGAAAGTTTAAGGATTTCAATTGCACCCAAAAATAATTTTCTATACTAGATTAGAAAATTCTCACTTTGAGGACTTAGGTAGTGGATTAATATCTGAATGAGAAATCTAAACTACTATAAATTGTGGTGTTTTGTCTTTTATCTTTTTTTTTTTCTTTTAGAAAATCACTAATAACTCACTGCACTTGGAATTGGTTTTAAATTGTCTTAGAAAAATAATTTTCTAAAAATGCCAAAAAGCTCTTTAGTTGGTGAACAAAATAATTCACCCTCTCTTAGGTTGCATCATATAATTAGGGATTTTGAATTGTTATCAAAGTGAGGAATTTATTTTGAGGGTTAACATCCATAGAGTTATAATCAATGGGAACTTTGCACTGCCACAAAACGGGTTTTCAACACGGGTTGCTAACAACGGTTGTTCTACAACACAGTGTAAGTGAAAAAAACACAGCTCACTGCCAGATATAAGAAACGGGTTTTAAAGATAACTTTAACATTACAATTTAGAACACTGGTGTTAAAGGTCATCTTTAACACTGGTTTTTACTTTAACCGGTGTTAAGTTATATAAAAAAATGCGTGCGAGAATTCAAATGATCAGTTCTGTGGCTATAACTTTAGCATCACAACCCATTTTCCATATACCATCCCTACTATTTCAGAAAATTGGAGATGCATTTTATCGTTTCTCTTCACACCCAAACTATGCCGGTCGTTGCTGTTCGAACCAAATCCGTCGAGGAGCAACCCATATTCATGAGTCACAATCAGGTTAAACAATTTTTTTTTCCAAAAATTTTGATTTATTTTTATTTTCTAAACAGCAGTGAATCATTGTTATATTCTAATTGCATGTTTCCATGGAGAAGAAAGGACATATTTTTTGTTCTTAAGGAGAAAGCGTGCAAGAACAACCGGTGTTGTAGGTATAATTTTGTTTTCCCAGAAATTTAGTGAGTATGTGCTATGGTGCATGTAAAGTCTAAAATTTGGAAACCTTTCCATTGTGTTAGTTGTTTCTTTTTCTTTTCTAGGCTTGTGCTATACAATTTGTTGTAATCAGTTGTGATTTATTGTTCTCTATTTTTCTCCCAGGAAGCAGTACTGTAAGTTCAAAAATTTTATAAATCAAATCGGCACCCCTACAGTCTGATCCAATCTAAATCATTTATTTAGTATTCTGTGAGTTATGATTTTTTAGACTTGGAAGTAGTACTGTTAGTTCAAAAAAAATTATAGATTGAATCAGTACACATGCAATACGATTTGATTTGAAATCAACTATTTGTTTTTGATCGGTGGTGATTAAATTTCACTGTGGATCTTGAATCGACACCCCTGCAGTCCGATTCAATCAAAAACCTTTATTTATTTTTCTATTCTTTAGTATCTAAAAGCATTACTAGTTTTTTTTTTTTTTTACACAACTATTTAGATCGACAATTGTCCGCTCTATCTCATTATAGAATAAATCATCAAGATAGTTTTTCAGTGAATTCCTCCACATGATTATGAGGATCTTCACTTGTTGTGAAATAAAAGGCGAGGAAGACAATGACGAGGGTGGAGTATGGAGCCAAAGCCACAGAAGAACATTCATTGTGAGGCCCCATATTTTTTAGGGCAAAACCATAGGGATTAAAAATGGTAAAAGTCAACATTTTAATCTAATACTTGTGTTTGACGTGAAACGTGACTTGCTTGTTTGAGTGATTGTGAACATTATATGCCTAGATTGAGTATTATTTCTCAAGTAAGCTAGGAAGGAATATGTGCCTAGGTTAACGTAGACCTAAAACGTGAGAGAGAAGGGTCTCCGGAAGGTACTCAAAAAGGAAAAGTCGAGTAGAGAAGAAGGCTGACGAAACAAGGCAAAAGTTGGCCTGTCCGAGTAGCCATGTGAGTCGGACAACAACTTGCACGAGCAAGGGTAGCCATGTAGCCGTGCGGGTCGGACGACTACTCGTATGGAGTCCAGAAGCGGAAATTCGGGAATTTGAATTCAAACCGGATTCTATCCCATCTCAAATTTGAACGCCGCGAATCCAAATCCGTTTGGATCGCTTTTACCCTATTCCTAGACCTAATTGATGCCTATATAAGCATAATTAACTCTAACTTAACACTTTTAGTCACCAAAGTGAATTCAGCAAATAGAGGAAAAAAAAAAAAGAAAAAACAACCTATAAGCTACGCAGGAGAACCGCCGCCGCTGTGGTCTTTTCCATTCGAAGTTACTTAGGAGGTCATGGTAATCAGAGGACCATTGTAAGTATTACAATTCGGAAGTTAGTGGATATGAAGTATGATTCGTTGGTTTAGAGTTTTAGAACGCGTTTTGATGAATGAAACATTGGATCTATAAAGATACATACTTTAGGGGTTAATATGTTTTAGATATGATGTATGTAGAACCCCAGATTTATATGTATAAAGAAAAAATAGAAAAATTGCATGTTTTCGAAACTGTGTCCGTAAGCATGTTCGGGACTAGATTAAATATAATTAGGCGATGGATCAAAAGGGCCATGCTTTGATTGTCTATGGTAGCTTGTATGTTAGTGTTCGATTTGGTATATTTGGAATGGTCAGAAACGATGTGAAAACTCAAAAACGATGGCTTCGAAGGAGCTATCCCGAACCAGAAATTCTAGGCAAGTTCTTGCCCAGAACTCGAGTTCGCATGCGACTAGCACGATAACTCAGACCAAACCCAGGCATGCGAGTTCTCGTGCTACTCGCACGGGAACTCTGACAAGGCCAGAGGTGCGAGCAACCATGCGACTCGTACAGGTACTCCACTTTGCCACAAAGACTTGACCCACTTAACCTGAACTTGACTTGATCCATACACTTGACTTGACTCGAACCACTAGATCTGAGCCACTTGACCTGAATCACTTGACTAAGCCTGAACCGAACCAGACTTAACCGAACCAGACCTAACTTGAATCAAACCAGACCCAACTTGAACCAAACCAGACCTAACTTGAACCGAACCAAATTGGAATTGACCCGAGATGACCTAATGGGTCTTACTTAACCCGAATGTCGAACTTAACTTCAAAATTTAAAGTCAACCTTAGTGACCCACAAGTCGAACTTGCATAGAAATTCAGCCAGTTTCTCAATAGATAATAACTTAATTCCGTTATCCGCAGGAGCTGATCGTTAAAGCATTGACTGAGGATCGAATGATGTCAAATGTGCGCACTTCATCTATCGTAAGATGGGGGATTACTCACTAGCTTCATAAGACTTAAATAAACTATCTACATAGTACTTGTGTGTATAAATATGTACTATTATGTGTATATTTTCCTAACGAGGTTTTCCATGCCTCACCACTTGCTTGTTTCGAGATTAAACCTGACTTGGAGTATGTATGCTTAAGTGCTATGTGCCTACTTGATATGATAATGCCATGAATTGATTATTGTGTATCCTACTTGAATTGACATGATAATGCCATGAACTGCTTATTATGTACCTTACTTGACTTGACATGTTAACGTGCTTACGTGCAACTGGAGATGCCTATTTATGATCCGATAGCATGACCTACTGCCACAAAGGATGATACACATCTCAGGGTAAGTTGCATGACATCTAGGATTGCATGATGCATCTAGATATATATGAAGCATGCTAGATTTGTCATGATCACCTTAGCGTGAAATAGGTCAGGGAACTACCAGATAAGACTTGGGCTCTGAGTCTTCTAGCTTGACTAAATAATAGCTGCTTGCCCATTTTATAGGGCTTGTCAGTGAAAGACTGTGTCGCAGTTAGCCGACACTCCTTCTTTATGAGAGGAACACCCGATGGCCCGAAATGAGAAAAGGCCAGGATCCAAAACCCCTGCCGTCGAGCATACCCAGTTCTACCGTTGTACGACTGCCGTAAGGGCGATGTGCTTTGCAAACCATCAAAACGTGAATAACCCAAAAACGTGAATAGATTCAGACTTAGCTTTAGATGAGAAAGCTGAACTGTGCAATCTACCCGCTAGGAGTCTAGTGACTCAAACGTGTTGCATATCACTGTTGTTTCTATGCTACCATGCTTGTTTTCTCTATTATCTGTATACATGCCTATACTGGGTGACTTACTTGCCATACTTGACTCGCTTAACTTGCTTGATATGATCGTTTGTGTTCCGTTGTGATGTGATGATAGTATGACCTGATTGTATTGTGATACTGTAATAATGTATGCCATGAGCTTATATGCCTGAACTCTGTATTTGTTCGCGAGCCTTTTGCCAAAAGACTTACGGTGGGATTTTGTGTAAACCACGAGGTCTCTCATTGAGTTTATTAAGCTCACCCCATTCCCCTCCATATATATTGTTTCAGGGGCTTGACTCAAATAAAGCTAGAGGTAAGACCAACGAGCCCCGTGAAGAAATAAAGACAAACAAAGTGTAATAGCTAGTTGGGACTATGTTTTGGGAGGATAATTTGGCCAGTTTCCATCCTCAGACAATTTTGTTTAATTTCATTGTATTGTTATCTTGACATGCTATAATAATAATAATGATGTATGGTACTCTTTATTTTATTCTGTATCGATTATTGAGCGAGAGTCCTGTATGACACCACCCGGGCAGTCCAACTCCTCCTCGTCGGGAATGGTTATCCGAGGTAGGGGGTCGGGTCAGGGCGTCACATCCATTAATCAAAAAATTGGATGATAGGGTTAATTTAGAAGAGGCTTTCGAAGATGAAGTGGTGTCCATCAAGTAAAAGACGTAGATGTAGATGAATATATAAGCTAGCATTAAGATTGTAATAGGAATTTGATTTTCTGATATATGTAATAAATAATTGTTATTAAGTTGAATATATTATTGCTTCTTTATTAAGTATTTTTACTTAGTTCAAATATTTTTTAAATCAAGCTTTTGAATGGTTTATTATTTTTTTGTAATACATCATTATTTTTTAAAATTAACTTCTGGGATATTTATTTTGTTTACAATTTTTTTTTAATTTAACACGGGTATTGAAGTGTTGATGAACTGACATTATTGCCACCTTCTATGATTCACATCAGATCTGAAAAGGTGCAAACTCGGTGCTAAAGGAGTTAAATAACCGGTGTTGAGGAGTTGATCTGTGTGTAGTGTTGATTTCCGTATTGGTGAAGGAAATTCTATTTTTACGAATGACATTTTGTGCTTTCCCGAATGATGTAAAGTTAAAATTTTCCCTCACATTTAACGGTTAAAGGGGTATTTTTGTCATTTTGTTATTTTTCCTTTTTTACGTTTTTAAACATATCTTAATATTATTCTATTTCCAACCCTTAACCCTAAATTATCTAATCTATTCCCCTTCTCTCGCTCTTTTGTGTCTGCCGCCCTCCCCCCTTCATCTCCTTCACGCTTTTTCCCCTCCCCCTCCCCCTCCATCTCCATCATCTTCCCCTTCACGCCGCCCTCTCCCCTTCCTCACCATCTCCATCACCTTCACCTCCATCTCTATTCCTCTTCTCTCTATTATGATGGAAAAAATAAAACAAATCACATCGACCATCGTCGATTCCGGTCAAGAGCGGGGTGAATCAACTTCATTGGATTCGCATGATTAGGGGTTAATGTGCGTTTTTTTATAGGGGTTTCAAAATTTCTAATAGGGTGAGTTTTTTGGATGAGGAATTATTCACTCTAGATCCAGTTTGTGCAGCGGTGGTGGTGTAAACAATTCTCTGCAAGAGGCCAGTTTCGGCGGCGGTGGTGGCTGAAAAAAAAACTCTATCAAGATTAAAGAGACCCTTAATTGAAGTTCCCTCTGTAAGAAATTCTGGGTTTGAAAGGATCTGGAGACATCAATCTCAGCCACAACTAAGAATGGAGGGGAGCGGTCGGCGATGGAGGACTGGAGAAGGCATGGAAAACTGTGTTGGCTGCGGCTGTTTTTCTTTTTTTTTTTTTTCCCGACTTTCTTGAGAAGATAAATTATGGGATATGCTCAAAGGGACAAGCATTATAGAGAAATTGGATTTGTCTATTGCTGTTTTTTTTCTGTTCTGTTTGTTGTTATTGCTGCTGTTTAAGAATTGGATTGGATTGGATTAATTAGAATTGTGGAATTAGGATTTTTTTTCTCTTTTACAGGCTACCAAAAATTTGTGCTTCTGGTTGTGCCGACCGATGGTGGTAATTAATTACAGAAGAAAGTAAATATCTCAATTAAAAAGGAAATTATTAAAAATGGAAAAATGTGATTTGATATAAGAAAAGAAAGAAATTATAGAAAGTATATTAATATATAAATTAAAATTTTGAAATTTTAGAAAAGAAAAAGAAGAAATATGGCAATCAAGAAATTATGGAAAGTAATAATAATAATAAATTAATTCAAATTTTTTTTTAAAAAAGGAAGATATCTGAAATGTATGAGGGGAAAAGTTAAAAATCAAGAAAAGGAAAAAAATAGAAATTAGAAAGTAATAAGAAATACATAAAATAAATAAAATTATAAATTTGTAAAAAGTAAATCAGTTTTTAAGCCTGAATTAATTTAAAATAAGAAAGAGAAAAATTAAGAAAAATAAAGAAAGCCTTATTTCATTAGTAAGGGTATTTTTGTCATTTTATAACAAAAATTAAGAAAAATAATTGATTTTTTGGTTTGACAGTTAAATGTAACGGAATCTATCCACTTTACAGTATTCGGGAAAGCACAGTCATATATTGCTTTTTATACCATAGGGGGTTATGCGTAATTACCCCAAGAGTAAAAAATTCAATGAACTTGACAATTAAGCAAAAAAAAAAAAAAAAAAGTAAAATGTTTGACTTATTAAAAGTAAAAAATGGTGAAAAATCAAAGATGTCATCATATGTGTTTAACATTTCAAAAATGTTTGTAGCCGGAAAGTTTGTCTAAAACTAATGTCACGACATATCTTTTCTTATCTGTATGAAAATGCTCCATAAAAAAATACATGGTTGACTATGAAAATATGCATATTTTGGATTGCGCAAAACTTTATGAACAAATTACAAAATTGATTCACTTATTTTTCTGCTAAAAAAAATGATAATTTCAGTCCATTAATACCATATACTTTCTACAGTTTTATAAAAAAAACTATCTGCCTCTATTTGTAATTCTTAAAGAACTTATTTCGGTGGCACATGTGTCTTCTGCTGATTTGTTATCCCACAAAAATTTCCTTAACTTTGCTCTTGGTCCGCCTGCACATTGAAGGATATCTCCTTTGGTTTTTTTGGGTTGGTCAACATCTAATGCTAACCTAGTAAATCCTCCAATGTCAACTGTAACCATTTTCTTTCGGAAATTGAACCTCCATTAGCATTTCATCATCAACGTCATAGGATGATGTTGCATCAATCAAATTGTCACTTCCAGAACAGGTATTCGGTTGAATCAATGATTAGATTGAAGAAAGACCTTTTCCCGAGCCTGAGCCAGAAATAGATATTGAGCCTATATCCAAATGATTATTTGAATACGGGTTTTGACTGAAACCCAAAACTGAGAGGATCGAAATGAGCAGAAGGCATTGATGGAATATTGAAAACCCTTGATAAATGTTGAAGGCCAAAGAAGCGGATTATGATTATGGCAGTGGTGAAAATGGAGATTTATCGGATGATGAGCATGACAAAGAAAGACCATTTCTAGAAATCGAGGAAAAATTCTTCATGAGTAAATTCTTAGGAGGGGTAGCTGTTGATGATAAATCAAGCATTCCATAAATTGAGATTGGAGTAAAAAAGTCAAGCCTTTGAATTTGGCCATCAGATGATGATAAAAGTTGAGACACCACCATAAATGTCCTTTTTTTTGTCATACACATCATTACTTAAGTCTTCATTTTCTCCGCCACCACCATTATCATCCGCTACTTTGGCCTTCAACAATCATCAAGGGGTTTTACAACTTCCACAAATGCCTTCTGCCCATTTCAATCCTTTCAATTTTGAATTTCAATCAGGATACGTATCCGGATCATCATTTGAATAGGTTTGAGTGTGTTTATGCTCGGGCTCAAGCTTTGCCTCAAACTCCGGCTTCGTCCTAGGGGACGGGCTTCAGATTCAACTAACTACCATAATTTCTGCCTTTTATAGAAGTTACAATGTGGTAAATGCAAAATCATCCTGTGATGTTAACGATGAAATGTCAATAGAGGTTTTATATTCGAAAGGAAATAGTTCCAATGGACTATTGAAGGATTTACTGGGTTAGGCTCGGACGTTGACTTGCCCAAAAAAAACCAAAAGATATATATATATATATATATATATATAAATGAGCATACGAAATAGTAGCAAAGTCAAGGAAAATTTTTGCTGGAACAAATTGGCGGAATACACATGTTGCAGGGAAATGAAGCCTTTAAGAATTGCAAATAAGGGCTTAAAGAGAGACTATACTAGTATTACAACTATGTTATGTTAGCCTTTGCTAACCAAAAATGCTTGAAGCCTTTAAGAATAGTGAGATTAGAATCAAGAACTTCATTTGCTAGGGACTTCAATGCCTTCAAAATGAAGACTCATTTATAGGTAGAATCTTGAACTTGGAACTTGGTTTTAAAATAATGACTTTAAAGCAGTTGATGAAATGCAACAATTGATGTTGGAACACTTTGAACGGGTCTATGTTTGGAGTCTAATTCCATTCAAGATATAGTACACAATATTCAAGTTACACTATCGACTGAACAATGAAGTATATTGCAAGAGCCTTTTTCAGATGCAAAGATTTGGGATGCGAGCACACAAGACAGGATGGAATACCGACTGGATTTTCTAAAATTTCATTCTTACCCCAAATGAATGGTAAGAGGGACCAAAAATGGGAAAATGTGAAAGAAAAGGGACCAAAAGTGTGAATTTAAATAGAAGAGGGACCAAAAGTGTAACAAGGGTAAACAAGAAAGACTAAAAAGTACGATTTTCTGGAAAAAAACTTGGTACAAAATTGACCATTGCACATCAACATATTACTCATTGCAGTTCTCAAGTACAAGGGTTGCACTTGTTCTCAGTACTAATTCCACCTCCCTACTAATGTTTACCACAATAAGGGAAAATATATTTTTTGCACTAAAAGTTTGGGTTGTTTGTAACTTTGGTACTAAAAGTTTACTCAGTTTCAAACTTGTACTTTATGTTTATACTTTGTTGCATTTTTAGTACCAATACCTGCTATAGAATGTTTTACGTAGTCAAACCAAAGTCAAAGGTAATTTGGGGGTATTTTACAAATTCTACAATTTTGTGAGGCTGAGAAATTTCCAAAACATTTTCACAGTCTTTTTCTCCTTAGTCGATGTACAAGTTTTCTTCCGACCGAGGAGAAAGAAAACCGCAAAAATGTTTTGGAAACTATATTACAAAAATTATATTTTCAGCCCCTACAAAATTGTAGAATTATAAAATATCCTCAAATTACCTTTGACTTTGGTTTAACTAAGTAAAACTTGCTATAGAAGGTATTGGAACTAAAAATCCAACAAAGTATAAACATAAAGCACAAGTTTGAAACTGAGTAAACTTTTAGTACTAAAGTTGCAAAGTGCCCAAACTTTTAGTACTAAAAATGTCATTCTTCCCCACAATAATCTGTAAATATGTTTCTTTTCACAAATCAAAAGTGCTAAAAAAATTTCCGAACCATTCCTAATGATAACAATTTGTTTCTTAATTTCGTCTCAAGGCAAAAAAGTTTATTTTGGCAAAGAGTTCACCATTGTTCTTTAACATAATACTGACTGCTCATTCCAAATACAAATTTTGCACCTCACCACTAATCTTTCCCAAAATTAAATGTTAATATTATTTTTGCAAATTGACAATGACAAACAATTTCCCAAATTTTTCCTATTGATGATTATAAGTTTCTAAATTTTTTTTGAAGGGGCGAACATTTTTTGTGCACAACATTGACAATGGCTCATTCGCCTAGTACTGCTTGCACCTAGCAAATACAAATGTTGCACATCTGCCCAATACTGATTGCATCTATCAAGTACAAATATTGCACATCTGCCCAATAGTGATTGCACCTACCAAATATTGATTGCACCTACCAAATAAAAATGTTGCACATCTGCCCAATAGTGATTGCACCTACCAAATACAAACGTGGCACATCGGCCCAATACTATTCGCACGGCCCAATAAATCTTAATATTCTTTTCATTTGTCGACAGTGTCGAAAAATTTTCTAGTTATTTCATAACATTGTCTAAGTATGTAAAAAGTAAAATTATAAGTCAAAAATTTTTACTCCATAATATTTAGAATTGCTTAAGTAATCAATAGAAAATATGAACTAGATCGAACTGTAAATTAGTAGTTAATATCATTAGCGAAAATAGACACACCAAAAAAAAAAGGGGGAGAGAACAAGGGAATACCATAAGAAAAAATAAAAACTCATGTTTACAGGGGCAGTGTTTAGAAACAAATCCGATACTTTCATAAATAAACACAAGTACAATAGACTTTTTTGTTTTCATTTAGCTATAAAGAAATCTAAAAATTTCCTAAATTTTGCTCATATTGAATGTGGCATTCACATGTAAATTTTGAAAGTCAAATTTAGCCTACAATAATTGTATACATAAGTAATGTGATCCATATTTTTTAAAATTAGCTAATCAAAACAAAAATCTTTCAATTTTTAACAAATTTAGTTAGTTCAAATACACCAAACTTAGTCAAAACCTATTCTTGACCAATAAAATTTCAATTTAAAATAATTACAATTTTTATTTAAAAATTATTTTTTCAGAAGTGTGAAAAGGGCGTGCAAATCATGTGACGGCCTCATAAGGTGAAATTAATTTAATAATTTTTGTAACATTTTTCATTGTAATCATTGACAATATAATCATTAACCTTTGTGCATTTTCCACATTCAGTATAGAATATGCAAATTTGGTACAAGTTGCAAGTTTACCATCCAATGGGTGTCGTTGCATACAACTTGTCATCTTCTTCAATAGATGCTCCTATTGTGCAGCGCCTATTGGGTTCATCATCGGGAAGTGGTAACTTGACCTTAGCTTCAAAAGGTCTTGTTGAATCTAGCTCCAAAGCCAAGGCAGTTGCCGTTACTAGAGGCAAACAAATGGCATCTAGGGATTCTATCATTGACCTAGAGGAATGACTATAGTTTCTAAGTATAATTTAGTTGATATCATTTCCAAATTTTAAAGGATAAAAGTGCTCCCTTGTATATCAATTGAGGGATTGACTTCTTTGTGACATCTCTTTGCTGCATTGTATAAATTTGCGCGCCGTATATATCACTTTTGTTGAAACCAATTGTGAAGATTTTCTCTTCTCTAGCAACACTTTATCTAGCTTTATCATAATGTCATCAACTCGTAGATTTCCTAACAAATACATGGAAAAAAAATGATAGTGTCCTTTTGTTAATTTTTATAAAACACTAAAACTATGAACATGGATTACTTTTCCTTGTACTATTTTGTTCCCACAACTATGAGCACTAACGAGAGATGGGAGAAAACTTTACTTAAATCTTGTCCTATTATAATTAAAATTTCAATTTAAATATAAAATCTTGTTTTGGGCAACAATTTTTTACTATTGTGCAAAGGGCGTGCGAGGGGCGTGCTCATTGTGTGATTGATGATGTTTGGTTTAAATACTGAACTAAAAATTTTGAAATATATTATATATTAGTACTTAAATTGATTATAAAATAGACACAAAAAGAAAAAAAAAAAAGAAAAAAGAACCCACGTGTTCAACTTCTGTGTCTAGAAATAAATTTCTTAGGCTTTATGAAATCCAATCAAGGCAACCTAAGAGCAGGGGAATTAGGAAATCTTTAAACTCTTTTCCACTCCTTTTCAAAATATTTTTCAAACTGAAGTGTGTGATTTGTGCTTTGTGAAATATAAAGCAAGTAAATCAAGAGACAAAATACACAAGAGTTATAGTGGTTTGAACCGCCCTTGAATTCCACAAGTTAGAATTTTCTAATACACTATAAATAATTACTTAAAGGTAGAATTCAAACATTTACTACCAAGAGTAAAATTTCCTATGGATTTTAGGGTTTCTCTTTGCCTATCTCATATTCCCTTAGAGACTAAGCCTTACCTCAAGCCCAAATTCCCACCAAGGAATTTGTACTCAACTCTCCTAACCTCTTTGCCTTTAATAATGTCTTTTTAAGAGTACTTAGTACTTACAACTTAATCCTATCTATAAATTAGGATTTACATTAAACTCCCCCTTAAACCTTGCTCCCACTTTACATTAATCGAGCTAACTCAAGTGTAAATATTTTACAAAGAGTATATTGAAATTAAGAGAACTAAAGAGTGAGGTACTCTTTAGGCCTCTAAGGTCTCCTTCTTACATAAGGATGAACTAACTATTTTCCTAATTCTATTGACATAACTTGAGCAGAGTTTGACAATAATACTTTAGTTTTGCATCCTTAGTGGTGGAGTGGAGCGTCCTCAGGTTTTATAGAAGCTCCCAAGGTTGCCTTCAACGAATCTTTTAAAAGCTGGAAAAAGTATTTGTCTAGTGCGACACCCATGTCGACTCAACTTGCCTTCTCCTTGCTCACAGATTCTTTTGAACATATTAATTTTAATGCCTACTGTAACATTAATTGTCACTTTTCCATATTAGTCAATTCACCTAATCCGTCGACTTGCTCAAATATATATTTGAATATTCAAACAAGCCTAGAAATAACGGCTACTCCATACCAGTTTTGTCTTCTTTTAGTTCAACTCAACTTGTAATAGTGCAAGTCATCTTCATTTTCTTTATTTTTTTATTTTTTTTTCCTTTGACACTAATAAAAATATATCAAATATTCTTTTTATGAACTCTTTGGATTTTGCGAGTGCGACTCAACCTTACTGTAATGTGAGCTGACTTACTTCAACCTTCTGATACTTAGTGAAATTCTGATGTTGGCCAAATGTTGAACTTTTGGATTCTCTTCAATGTGACTCCACACCTCCATAGTCTAGTTCAACTTGTTCATGATCAGCTTGAAGTTCCTTCGATTTTCTAAAAATTCAACTCAACTTGACTGTAGTTCAAGTCAACTCTGTTAATTTTGCAGAAAGCTCTATGCTACATTCAAACATTAGTTCAATTAGTTATTTGTTTAATTAATCATCAAAAGATGTTAGATGTAGACCCTTGTAACACTTTATAAATGAACACAAGTACATTGTCATTTTTGTTTCATTTAAATATAAGGAAATATTAAAACTTACTTCCTAAATTTTACTCACTATGAATGTGGCATCTACATGTCAATTTTCAAGTATATTTGGAGGAAATATTACAATATTAGTCTACAATCTTTTTATGTATAAGTAATATGGTCTGAGTTATTTTCAAAATGAGGCAATCTAATTAACAATCTTTCAAATTTTGGCAAATTAGTAAAGTCAACAATCAAATACACCAAAATAATGCTATATGTGACAAATTAAAATTTTTACCATTAAAATTTGAATTTAACTCGAATTTAACTCTTTTTTTGTTAGATATAAGGTCCCAGATTTGTTTTGATTATGAGTAACAAATAAGTGATTTACTTTAATGACTTGGAAGTTGAGTGTCATAGTATAAAATTTGAAAGGCCAACAAAATGGTCATGCAAATGGGTTATTGGCAATACTATTGACTTGAAACTCATTTCAACAGTGAATTTAAATGTTGTGTGAAGGAATTTAAAAGAATCATATTTAAACTCAAGATCAAAGTAAAAAAGCATCCAAATAGACATTTGAAAGGACTTTCGACTCAAGAGAAACTATCTGTTAATTAGTCATGATAGAAGGAAGACAAAAACAAGGTCGCGACTCGACACCTTATAGCTAGGAATTTCAGCAAAAGAAAACAAACGTTGGAGCAATTTTTTTGGGAGTTCTATAAATAATTCAAACACTCGAAATGAAGGTCAAGTCTGCTAATTGAATAACCAGTATTGACAAACACTAAGAAGCTATTTTTAGAGAAGTCTCACATTTGAGAAAGAGACGGTGGTTCCATTCATTGAAAAATGAGGCTTTCGTGCCCAAACCTTGAGCTTTATTGTAAACACCCATTTTCAGGACATATCCTCCTATAGGAAAAGTTCTAAACTCTTAAATATGTGTTAGTCTTGTATAAATCAAGAGAAACAAAGTCCTAAACTCTTAAGAAGGGGTTAGGTAAGAAGAAATAGGGAGCAAGGAGAAAGGTGGAACCTTGTAAAAACTGGAAAATTGCATTTTGGTCCCTCTTCATTACCCTGTTACACTTTTGGTCCATTTTCAATGGAAACTCGCACTTTTGGTCCTTCTTCTTTTACATTTTGGCATTTTTGGTCCCCGTTACCGATTGACCAATGAAGTCAACGGTGGTTGGGACCGTTTTGAAAAAGTTATAAATTTTTTGGGCCAAATAATAATTACTCAACCCTTTAAAGGGTTTAATTTTTTCACAATTTATAAAGAATGATCCGAATTCCCCAAGAAGAGTCGATGTTGATGTATGAAAAACAAGCGTGAGTGACTATTTTCAGACTTCTAAAGGGTATAATTTTTTGCAATTTATCCAATTTTAATCATTTGAATTATAATAAAGGGTTCACATGCCTCCCACCCACTTAATCGGCTGTTCCTCAATAAAAATTAAAAAAAAAGAAAAAAAGAAAAAGAATGAAAAATATTTTTTTTAATTTTTATTGATTCTCAATCATGGGATAAAGTTAGTGACGGTCCCATTTTGCCTATGCTTTTTGAAAAATGGCACATTTAGAGAAAAGTTTGGAAATTAGCTAAATGAAACTGGTAGGAAGAATCTTTCTTTAAATTTATTAAAAGCTCTAAACTTATTAAATGCATTAGTAAATTTTGATTACATTGATTTTAGTTGGTTTGATTGTGCTAGTGTCTTTTGGACTTTATTAGATATCTCTTTATTGAAAAGGAAGAGGCACAAGATGATGAAAGCTCTTCAAGTGAAACATAAGGCTTGAACTTGCTCAGTTAGAAATATGTTAATTAGGAGACAAACAAGAAGAAAATAACATCTTGAAAAGTGAAAATTAACATTTGAGACAAAATTTATTGACTTATTTCAAAGAAGTAAGTCTCATTAAATATCAGAAAAATGGCATTTTGAAATGAAGAAAGGTAGTTGACATTAGCTCTAACCAAAAGAAATTGACACTAGGGAAAGAAAATTTGAAGAAATTGATGGGTAATAAAATGTAGCTAACGATAAGAGTGGATCAGGCTTGTATAGAACATGTGCACAAGGATACATTTCTACTTTTATTAATGGTTCAGATATTGATATCAAATTTGTCTATCCATCTATGGAAGCTTAAAGAAGGCTACTTATGTGCATGGATGTATGAAAAGAAGAAGTCCTCTGAAATAATATAAGTGTGATTGATCCCTCCTTTTATATACCTAAAAGATAGCATGTTGCACAAAGAAGTAGTTATTGTTGTTATCATGTTCGTGACTTCACTTCACAATACCATGAAAGAAATTTTTATGTTTCAAAATGTGAAGAATGATCATATGCACACTTATGCATTGAAAAGAAAGAACGTGCATAGTTCCTCGTTTAATGATGCCAGACCATATTATGTTTCTCACCCTAAAAAGAATCATTTTAAAACACTTGCTTATTTGACTTTGAGTAGGCATAATTTGAATGTAATAGAGCTCCATACACATATAGAAGATATGTTAGGACATATCGTTTCATTTGATGCACATATTGTTAGCCACTATTGCGGTAGACATGGACACATTCTACCTAAATGCTTTGATAGGAGAAATGTGGTACAAAAATCTAGCCAGTCAACAAACTAACTAACTCTCCATGACCCAAAATATTTAGGTACCATTAGTTTGATTTTCTTGCAGGGGTTTTTATGCTACTTGGTCGCTTAAAACTCTATAGTGAAGTTTAAAAACAACGCCAGTCCTTAAAATTCTGAGACCCCGGGCAAAATTACAAAAATCGGCTCCAATTTTATATTTAATAATGTAAAATATCATTTATAAATTATAGTGGCATTTTAAAATTTTTCACAAGAAAAATTCTATAATAGTATTAGTTTCAATATTTTTTTATTATATTATTTTGGCTTGAAAAAATTTCAAAACAAAAAAAGAAACAAAACATACAAATAGAAGGAAAATTTTAGGATTAATATTAAGTAGAAAATGGAAATAATAAGGAGAATTAATTACAATAAAATTAAAACAAAAGTTTAAACAAAGAAAAGAAAAAGAAAAAATAATGGTGTGCGAATGAGAAAAGAATGGGTGAAAAAGGAATGTCTGGAATAGGGGGTTCACTAGAGACTCACCTGGGACTATTTTTTGTGCAGTTAGTCTGTATCTAGGTCACCACATGAGCTATTAGGCAGAGGCAGTGGCTTTGTTGTTTGGCCTTTCAAAATGTTCTTGGAAAAAAGGGTTCTTATGGTCCAGTTTGAGAGTGATTCACATGTCCTTATCAATGACACTATGCTACAGGTTGCTCGTTCTGTGGCGGTCCGCAAAAGCTATGAAGGAGGTTGGACCACCGGTAACAATGAAGGAGATTCAGAAGCATAAACATATTTTGGAAGGGCCACCACTCATCCATCATATTTTCAGGACAGCAAACTCGGTAGAGGACGCTCTGACGAATTTGGCAAGTACCTCCCAAGAAACACGATTTTTTTTTTTTTTTTTTAAGAAATAGCCTATTAAGTAGTTGGCGGGCATGACGACTCTAATTATTATTAATTTCAAATATTTGTTGAAGAGGGAAAAATAATGACCTTAACTCCTTACAATATAATGTTTTGTTTAAAAAACTACAGAAAAATAATAATTAAAAATACAAAATTATCGTCTGACAAATGGCAATTTTAACTTTTCCTCTCCTAGTAGCTACCGTAACTCCTGTAGTGTTTCTGACAAGCTGTAAAACAAATCTTGATCCCCTACACTACCTTTCTTTGCCATGAAATCTGCTACTCCATTTCCTTCCCTATACACATCGCTCAGGAAACACGATTTTTTTACTCACTCCCCAGAGTTTTCTTCATCTTCATTTTTAGTTTTTGGCATATGTATTTTCTGAGGTAATGCTCATTAAGGCCTCCTCCCGTTCTATTATTTTAGTAAATTCTAATAAAGGATTCTCATGGCCCAACCACCTAGTCAGCTATTCCATAAAAAAAATTAAGAAAAAAAAGAGAAAAGAATTAAAGTAATAATAACAAAGCTAAATTAGAAAGGAAAGAGAAAAAAAAAAGATGAAAAAAAGGAAATTTAATATTACTTAAAAATAAAAAGGAAATATGAGAGAGAAAAGGAAAAGTAAAACTTCAGTGTATTCTTGGGTCATATAATGAGAGAGAAAAGGAAAAGTAAAACTTCAGTGTATTCTTGGGTCATATAACAGCTTTCTAGGCTGAGGTGTTAGCCTTATTATATGGTATGATGACTCGCCGGTAGCTTTGCATTTCGGCAGTGAAAACAGAAACTGACTCACATGTATTGGAACATGCGATCAAATCAGGAAAGGGGCCCTGGAACTCTGCGACTACCTTATTCAGGATTGGGGAACTCATTGGAAATTGCTCTTTGCGGCACATCTACAGGGAGAGGAATGCAGTAGCAGATGCATTGGCCAATAGCGAGAGTACTACAGAATCGACATCCCTTTACCTGATAGGAACTCTTCCTTGGTAGGTGAAGGGATTGGTGCTTCTAAATGCTAGGAGCTTTCCCTACATTAGAGTATAGATACATAATTGAAATAGGGTTTGGTTGCATGTCCCCCTGGTTGTAGCACTTCTTCTTTTCGAATTAAGGAAATAGGCTACGGCCGCCAGCTCCGGCTGTTTTCAACAACAACAAAAAAAAGTAAAAGTAAAAGTAAAACTTCTAAAAGGAAAAACAGAAAGGAAAAAAAAACATAGGTGTGGGGCCTCAATTCAAAATTATTATTGCATTGTTAATCTAGACACAATTAACTAAAGTATTGAATTGAATACTGTGACACCCCCAGTCCCGACCTCCCTGTTTCATGTGGGAGCCGCAGCCAAGATGCGTGCTTGGTTCGCACCATGACTCATTCAAGATACAAAAGAGTACTACTTAATTCTAAAATATTTATACACTAAATTGAAATAAGATACTTTTATTTCACTAATATAAAATGTACAAGTGTAGTCCTATAACTATTACAATATTCTTGCATGACTTCTATACTTCTAACGTTCTTTCACACGATATCGCCCTTAATTCCTGTTACATGCAAAACGTCTAAGGGCGAGCTCCCATAAGCTCAGTGAGGTTGCACTATTAAAAACATTACCGAGTAAATAATTACCGGCATATAACAAGTATTTCCTAAGCACACAAAGGGGACACGTAAGGGATTGAAAGAGCATAACCAATAAGATATAATGAGTACATATGTGATCATTCGTTAAGCATTACTGATTATACTTTACTTGTGTTGAAATTTTTTGGTCGGCAGACACAATACACTGTGTGTCGCTTCGTCAACTATGCAAATGAACGAGTGCATATACACGGGTGCACGAAACTAGGTGGCATACCTCAAGGAATACCGGAACTAGACCCTTCAGCCTTTGAGTCAAACGTTCAAGCCCGACGCTGACACGCTCGATTTCAACGAACCAAACAGGCTTTGGGGGCCCAAATATGACACGCACATAACAACTAAAGGAACTCGCAAGTAGCACATAGCAAGGTGCACAATCACGGGTGCACGAGACATTAACATTTCATGCTTGACACTTAATTATGAATATACAATAAATTTTAATAGATATCTCACTTATACACGTAACTCGGCATTTAAGAACAATTACGTAGACATGGCACATATATAAACATTACACTTTCATATACAAATGTCATAATCATACTTAGCACTTATAGCGCATGCATTTTACTATGAACTTAACATTAATATATATAAAGCATGCTAACTCATTTCTTACCATTAAAAATATTTCACCCCTTTAGTGAGAACACTCACCATATTCCGCAGATGCTAGCTTATAAATATCCCAATAATCTACATTTAATTACAATCTTAACACTTAGACTTTATTCCTAGATTAATATAGGGTGGTTGCTTTAGAAAAATTCAAGGTTTGATTCCTAATTAAGAAGAATAATGTCTTTAGTTCGAATTTTTAAGAAAACCATTTTGAAAAATAAGAGCGGTTTTACCCACAAGAATTATTGGCAAAAACCAATAAAATCGGTTTTCCCCGCTATTCCACCGGTAATAACTGATAGAAATTACTTTACTTCTAAAGATCGGGTTTTCCTACTTTCCATCGGTAATAACCGATATTTATAAAATTCCAGTTTTTCACAAAATTCTATCTTCCGGTTTTAAATTAAAACAAGCTCGAAACATGTTTGGCTTTACTTCCTTTTGATTCCTATAGTATATATATATATATATAACATTCCTAACAATCCCTAACATTTATTTAACTTCTAAAATCAAAGATTTGAATTAAAATTCAACAAAGCCTAAAATTTTATAATTTAGACCTATAGGCACTAAAAATCGAATTCTAAGATTATGTAAACGATTTAAACTTACCGTTGGATTCCTGGGATTGCTAAAGTCCTATCCACCGGTTTAGAATCAAGAGTCACGAACAAAATTTTGCTTTTCTAGATTTTTCCTAGTTTTCCTTTTCTTCCTCCCTTTCCTTCCTTCCATTTGCTCCTCCTTGCTTCTTCTTCCCTTTTCCTCCTTCCCCTTTCCCTCGGTTCAGCTCCAGTTCCAACGAGCTCCAGTTTTAATTTCTAGCTGTACTCCTCCCCCTCTATTTCTTTCTTCCATTTCATTTCAGCTTTGTTGTTTTCCTTTCTCCCTTTTTATTTCTATTTCCTTTCTCTTTCTCTCCCTTTCTTTCTCTCTTCCATTTCTCTATTACCTTTCTTTTCAATTTTGCTATTTTACTTTTCTCTTCTTTTCGGTTTGCTGTACTATTGTGTGTCTTTCTTTCTTTCGTTTTAGTTTAGCTTTAGCTATATATATATACCCTACACACAACTAAGTGAACCCTTAGTCATAAGATTTAATTTGTTAACAATGAATATGAATGAAAATATATATATATATATCTAAAAAATTTAAAATAACTATACCCTATATACAAATAAATGAACCCTTAGTCACAAGATTTCATTTGTTAAAAATGAATATCAATGAAAAAAATTTATCTCAAAAAATTAAAATAACTATACCCTGGACACAAATAAGTGATTTATTTTATATTGGTAAAAGATTTACGTAGATTTGTAACTAAAACTTCCATGGTAAATTCCATATAGTAAGGTAAAAAGTGATTTCACAAGATAAGTATACAATAATTAGAAGACTGAATAGCCACAAATGTACATATACTTTTCATTTGTGTCCGCTTTTGTACTTATACTTTTTTTGTAGCCAGAAATGTACTTATACTAATTTAAAGGGGCCAAAAATGTATCGCATCGTTACACCCTAACGGGATTGACATAACTCCCTCCTCATGAGTCTCACTTACCTAATTTATGGGGCTTTTTTGTCCTTTCATTAAAAACAATAAGTAAAGGTAATTAAGATCATTAATAAAAAAACTACCTTTCTTCATCTTCCCTATTACTCCTCCCTCCCTCCACCACCACTGCCGCCCCCTCATTCCTCCTCCATTCTCTCTCTCCTCTAACACTATTCATCTTCTTCCCCAAAAAGAATACACTACCACTAAATCACCATTGTGCTTTAGTAAGCTAGGCCTTATATGTATATTTATATACGTATTTTGCCACATTTGTGGCTTTGATCCTTGGTCTTGTTCAAAGTTTTTCCATTTTTGTATATATATATATAAATTGAATATTTGGCTGTAGTTTCTACCATTTTCTTTTTCTTTCCTTCTTAAAATTAAAATAGTGCATCCTCATATTTTTCATTGTATTTTTCACATTTTCCCCAACAAAGGCATACATTTTCACTGAATAAAACTGACTTTATTTTGGATACATCCTCACGTATGTACACCATTATGAGCACAAACAGAAACAAAAATAAGGATGTCATATGATATGTACACTATTACAAATCACATGATATGTACACCATTACGAGCACAGAGAATAAGGATGTCACATGATATGTACACCATTACAAATAAGCAACTCATTTTAAATATATATTAAAGTTAAAACTGATAAATTGTTAAGTATATTTGTCTTCAAGTAACAATTTTAAAGGCTAAGCAATCAAGATAGGCTGTATACCCTTAATCGAAACAGTGAAGCTAAAGTAATCCTTTTGCAGTTTGCACCCTAACCTCCAATTTGAATTTACAAATGTTTTTCATCCTAAGCTGATGGCTGATGCTAGTAGTAGGGTACATAAATTTTAACCAACTGATCTGGCTAAACTACATTACATTTCCATAGTGGCAAAGGCCATTCAAGAATAAGATTTTTAAGCGCCCCGCGATTTAGTGGTGGTGGGGGGCAGCAGTGGTGGTAGTGTATTTTTTTTGGGGAAGAAGATGAATAGTGTTAGAGGAGAGAGAGAGTGGAGGAGGAATGAGGGGGCGGCAGTGGTGATGGAGGGAGGGAGAAGTAATAGGGAAGAGGAAGCACTACCACACAAAACGTTAATGGAGGCGCCCAATTGCATGGAGCCCGCCTCCAATAGAGGCATTAGGGGCAGGTTCCCGAACACCGGCCTCCAAAAGCTGTGATTAATTTAACATATCACAATGGAGGCAGGTTTTTCCTGCACCCGCCTCCAAAAAGGTCTCTCAATGGAGGTGGGTTCCGGCCAGACCCGCCTCCAATACGTTACTTCAGATTGGAGGCTGGTCTCGCCGAAACCCGCCTCCAATAATGGTCCTTTTTTTGGAGGCGGGTCTAGACGGAACTCGTCTCCAAAAAGGTCCAGTATTAGAGGCGGGTTGGGCTAGACCGGCCTCCAATACGTTACTGCATAATGGAGACGGGTTTTTTGGGCACCCGTCTCCATTAAGCCAGGCCGCAAAAATATTCTTGTTTCCAAATCGTTTTTTTTTTTTTTTGGGGTTTATGATTAGGTAATTGCTAATTATTGGATGGTTTTCCTAAGTTTTAGTATATTTTGGTATCATATTAATAGTTCATTTTGGTTTTTCTATATATTAATATGTTATTATGCACGCCGCTCAAATTGCCTATGGATCGTGACACCACCGCCTCCAAAACCATTTCTTCCAGTTCCAAAAATTCTCGCTTTCTGCCCCTCGTTGTTGCCCGCACAAGCTGCTCTCTATTACAACTCCATCATCTGACCGCAATTACCTTCGTCTCACCGAGGCATCACCGCCGGCAACCGCGAATTGGTGGCTTCAGCAGCCCGGCGTTGGCAACCCCACGAAGGTTATTTTTTCATTTTAAAGTTTTTACTTTCGTTTGCTGCAAACGGAAAATGCAGCAAGTTCTGAAATTTCCGTTTGCAGCACCGAAGTTCTGCAATCAGATTTGGAGCCACAATTAGAAGTTTCCATTTTTGTTTGCTGTTGGAAGTGGGGCTGAAATAACACCGGTGGTGAATTTAACTACTGATCAATCTCCGGTTAAGTTTTTTATGTCTCTGTTTCAGTTATTAGAAAGATTAGTTCTACTATACCTGCTTGTAGAAAGCTTTGTTCTATTATTCCTACTTAATAAAAAAAGAAAGCTTAAATTTTGTATTGATATATGTTGTGAATTAATGTACAACCAAACTGACTTTTCTTTGGTCACAAATTATGCAGCAATTTCTATTTCTAATGATATATATATATATATATATGTGTGTGTTTGCTGTATTGCCATATTGAGCTTGTATGCAGGGTTGATGCAGTTTTGTTGCAAATACATCATTTCCAACTGGTTTCTACCAGACCTGTTTTGACTCATCTTAAGGACATTCTTCGTGCAAGAGTTAAGGTACTTATGATGATACGTTTCTTTCAGTCTCCGCGAATATTTTGTAATTACCCTGAATCGATCTCAGTTTTCTCGTTTTTCAAGAAATTATGCTAGAAAAGTCACTGCTATTATATACATAAGCTCAACTAAATGATGTATATATTGCTTTGAGGTAATGAATTATCTATGGAAGAAGTAAAGCTTGGTCATTTTGATGTCGATATTAGGTGGCGACTATTAGAGGCTGGTTCTACAGGCTCCCGCCTCCAAATAGATATTTTTATCCATCGCCAAGGAACCCGCCTCAATGTGATTTTCCGTAAAGGCACAATGGAGGCGGGTGCCTGTCGCACCCACTTCCATTGCCTGAAACATTGGTGGCTGTGACACCCGCCTCTAATAAAACTCTAAAACCCGCCTCCATTGTTGAACGCCGAACAATGGAGGCGGGTGCGATAAAACAAATGGAGGCAGGTCCTCACTTTGGAGGAGCTGGCAATGGAGGCGGGTGCCGGGCGGCGAAACCCGCCTCCATTCAGCCTTTTTCCAGTAGTGAAGAAAGGTAGTTTTTTTTAATTAATTATATTAATTACCTTTACTAATTGTTTTTTTAATGAAAGAACAAAAAAGCCCCTTCAATTAGGTAAGTGAGACTCATGAGGAGGGAGTTCCGTCAAATCCCGTTAGGACTTAACGGTGCAGTACACTTTTTGCCCCTTTAAATTGATATAAGTACATTTCTAGCTACAAAAAAAGTATAGTTACAAAAGCATAAACAAATGAAAAGTATAAATACATTTGTGGCTGTTCACTCTAATTAGAATATATCAATTTATAAATAAAAAAAAAAAAAAAGTGACAGTCTATCATTAGATGTCTAATGAGTCTTGATAAAACTTATTTTGACACACACACACACACATATATATATATATATATATATATACACACACATATATATATATATATATGTGTGTGTGTGTGTGGGGTGGGTGGGGGGGGGGGGGGGGGTATAAGTCTCCACCGCCCTCTCTTTTGTTTTTTCTTCTTTTATTCTAGGCTTAAATCTTCTATACCACTCTGTGTTTGTTAGTATGTTTAGTATTTGTCCCCCTGTATTTTTTAAATACATCTTTTGCCACTCTTGACCACTATTCAACCTTTTAAAATCATATAAAGACATTCATGTCCTTTCATTTTATTTTACATTTAATTTTCACATGTATTTCAATATTTTATATATTTTTTTTAGCAACAAAGTTACTTCTTAAAATATTAATTTGTTCTTTTTTATAAATATACACCTATATAATAATTTCTTTTATAATAAAATAGCCCCAGAGACGGATGGGCCTTGGCCCAGGTTGGCCATGCAGGGCCGACCCGGTTTAAGAACTAGCAAGAACAAGAGATTGAAACCAAATGACGAAGAAAAGTGCAAAAGTTTCAAAATGAAATCAAGAATGGTACGTATGATTTGCTCATTCGAGGTAACCGTCTTACTTTTTAACTCAACTTAGATTGCTTATTTATTGTTTGTTGTTTTTATGCAATTTGAGCTTAAATGTAATGATCTTGAGTGATTTGATTATTTAGATATGTGCTAAATAATGCACATTCGGATTAACCTGAGCATTCTGTACATGTGATCGCGGAACCTTTATAACCTCAAGCCTATTAAAACTAGAAATAACAGCTCTAATGTCCATAGCAATGCCCGTCACCTCAGTCGGGACTTCTGTATGTTCTAGCATAGCCTTTGCAAGTATCAAACAATCCGTATGGATCTGGACTTTCTGGTAACCTGCTGCGATGCAACGTCTGATTGCCCTGAGACACGCTTGGAACTCCACTTGTATTGCAGAACTTGCAGTAAAAACAACAGAATCAGATTCTACTATTTGTAAGTCTGCATTCTTGAGTACCCAGGCTGCTGAACCAAAGAGTTTCCTTTGTTGGAAAGCTCCATCCGTCTCCACAATAATCAAATCGTTATCTGTCTCCCGAGATTGTTGATTCATGGTTTGAACCAGCTTTCTATTATTTGCATTATGATGTGGAGAGTTATGCAATTTCTTTGAAAATCTCCCACTCTTCTTTTGCCCTGTCTAGTATGCTTAATGGTGTCTCCACATTACCTGTCCAAACTGCTCCATTTCTTGCTTTCCACAGATTCCACAGAATGTAAAATGATAAAGTAATTGAGTCTTCATCTGGTGCCTCTTGTAACCATTTTGCAAGCCAATCCGCACAGGCCATGGGGGCTCCAATATTGAAATTAAAACCTAAGGGTGATAGGAACCATACTCTGCGAGCCAAGTCGCATTCAAGAAAAATATGTGAAGCAGTCTCTGTGTCCTGAAAACAAGACTGACAGGTTTCACTTACTACAATATTCCTTCTCTGAAGAGCTGTTGCCGTAGGTAGAGTATGCGAGAGGATTCGCCAAATAAAGAATCTGAGTTTGTTTGGAACTTGAGCTTTCCATACTCTTTTCCACACCCCAGTCGTGAAGATTGGTTGGACACTTGCGCTACCTTGTAATTGAGACTGCATTTGTTGGGCAATTCTGTAACCAGAAGCAACTGAATACTTACATGAGAAAGTATGTGCCCATACCATGATGTCAGATTGTCCCTGAGAATTTTGTGGAATATAGATGGTCCGAATCCTTGTACCTGTGGAGCAAATAACATTTCCAGAAGCGGAGTTCTCCATTGCTTGTTACCTGTGATTAAATCACTTACTTTGAGCTGCACAAATTGGGTAAACACATTAGAGTGAATCAAAGGATTTTCCATGCTTGGTATCCAGTTTTGTTCTACAGAAATGGATTGGCCATTTACCACCTGCCATTTAAGATTTTGCCTGAGCAAGTCCCTTCCCCATAATATGCTTTGCCATCCCCACGTGGATGTTGATCTCGGTTAGATGTTTAGGAATGAAGTGGAATGACAGTATTTGTTCAAGAAGACTTGTGAGAACAAGATTCTGGTTTGGTCATTAATTTCCAAGCAAGTTTTGCCAGTAACGCCTGATTCATGCATTCCGCTTTCCTCATGCCCAAACCTCCTTGAAAAACAGAGATGCATATTTTATCCCAGGCTATCCAGTGAATCCCCTTTCCATCTGTGTCTCCTTTCCATATGAAGTGAGCCATGAAACTGTCAATTCTCTTAAGCACTGCTTTGGGAAATTTAAAAATAGACATCGGATGAACTAGAAGGGAGGACAAAACATATTTTGCCAATGTAATTCTGCCCATGATTGAGAGAGAACTCATTTTCCATTCCGGCAGACGTCCCCTTAATTTACCAATCTTGCCAAAAATGACTGATTTCTTAGCTCCAAAATCCAATGAGACTCCAACATAGCGATGAACCTTATCTGAGTGTATATTAAAAGAGTATCTTGCCCATTCTTGTTGGTGCTTGGGTATTCCTGGACTGAATAGAATTGAAGATTTATTCGTGGCCCTGAGAATCTGGAATAAAGATTCAAGATGCGAGCTAACTGAAGAACAACCACTTCATTGCAAGATCCAAACAGCATGCAATCATCAGCAAACATAAGATGCGAGATTTTTGGAATATTTGTTCCCATCCGTATTCTAATCCCATCTATCCTGTTAGCGCACGTTTCTAGTATCGAAGAGAGAGCTTGCTGCGCTATTATGAAGAGAAATGGCGACAAAGGGCAACTTTGTCTGAGACCCCTTGTTGGAATGAAAGATTGACTAGGCTTACCATTGAAAATAACTGAAAACGAGACTGATGTGATGCACATACGAATCCAAGTCAGCCAATTGGATGGAAAACCCATCGTTTCCATGGTTTTTAAGATGAAATCCCAGGACATCCTATCATAGGCCTTGCTCATGTCTAATTTTAAAACCATGTGACCTTCTCTTCCCTTCTTCTTCTTCCTAGTGTGTTCAATCAATTCATGAGCCAAGAGCACACTTTCCACTATTGATCGGCCAGGAAGAAAACCATGCTGCACTTCAGAGATTAGATTTGACAGTACCCTTTTTAGGCGGTTAGCTAAAACTTTAGCAATTATCTTGTACTTCCCGTTACAGAGATTAATTGGGCGGAAATCAACTGGCTTTTTCGGGATGGGAATCTTCGGGATGAGTACGAGATTTGTTTGGTTCCATGCTGCATTGAAAACCTTGTTGCGTAGTATTTCCTGTACTGCTTTCACAAGCCAGTCTCCCAATGCTTCTTGATGATGCTGATAAAATCCAGCAGGAAATCCATCTGGCCCGGGTGATTTCCATGGTGACATCTGCTGAATAGCTTCCAAAATCTCTTGATTAGTAAATGGGACTTGGAGAAAACCAACCTGATCCTGTGTAAGCCTGCACTGGATAAATTGCAGCAATTCTTGGATATCCGATGGCTCATAATCAGCTCTTGGTAACACTTCCTGAGTTGTATAAAGAGTACGAAAATGATTCTCCATAAGCTTATGCATTTGATCTTCTTCCGTTATCCAGTTGCCATGTTGATCTTGTAAGCCTGTGACCATGGTTCTAGCTTTCTTTTTCTATGCCCACTGATGAAAGAAACTAGTGTTTGCATCACCATTGTTATCCCAGAGAACTTTTGCCCGTTGCTGCCAGTACGTTGATTGCAATTTTAAGAGCTCTTCAACTTGATTCCTCAGATTCTTTTCCTGAACCTGCTTTCCAAGGATTTGTCTGGCACCTTGTAACATTTATAGCCTTCGACTCTGCGTCTCTATCAATTTGTCAATAGAACTATAATTTTGTCCACTCCATGCGTGGAGACTATGCAAGGTAGAATGGATGTTAACATCTCTACCCCTGCATTATTATCAAAAGCCTCAGTTAACTCAGCTTGGCTGGCCTGAATAGAAGTCTGAACTATTTCCTTAGCCACTTGTGTATTTGCCCAAAACGATTCATAACGTGGCTACTAGCAAGTACGACCAACGTTACGGTGCTTTGTATCCAGTAAAATTGGCCCATGATCTGATGACATAATAGGCAAATTGCGCAGAATCGAAGTTCTGAATACTCAGCCATTGATCATTAGCAAACACCCTGTCCAGCCTCTCCAATATCTTCTCGTTTCTATCACGATTGTTTGTCCATGTGAACCAACTTCCAATGTGTTTTAACTCCTGAATTACCAATTTGTCTAGTAATTTCTGTAGATCCTGCGAATCCTTACTATTATACAGGCTGCCCCCCATTTATCCTCTGAAGCTAATATCTGGTTGAAATCCCCCATCAGCATACTGGGAAATGATTTGAGTTGTGGGAATGTGTTCAATTGTTGCCAGACATTATTCTTGGTTAGTCTATGTGCTGGGCTGCCATACAAAAACACAATGTACCACTCCAAACTGTTGCTTTCCTTAATATTTACAATCAAAAAGTTTAGATTCTTACACACAACTTCTAGCTGGATGGTTGCAGCAGACCAAAAGAGGGCTAGTCCCCCACTTAAACCTACAGACGGTACTATCTCACAATCCCTGTAGGGAGAAGATTCCAGCCACTTATTTATACTATTTACATCTACCTTCGTTTCCATCGAAAAAAAGATCAGGTTTATATACATAAGTGAGCCGTTTCAGCAGAGTTTTTGCAGAGGCACGGGCAAAACCTCTGCAATTCCAAGCCAGGCCTCTCATGGCGATTTTGGTGGTTGTTGTGGGACAACCATCCAAAAACCCATAGCATCTTCAGGGAACCGGCCCTTCTTCGCAAGAGGTTCGAGAGTCTGAGCTTCATCATGCACTATTTGCCTTATGCGTTTCTTCAAAGATCGGATTAAGTGGGACTCCTCTGCCCTGGTTCTGAACTTAGTCCCTGTATGTGACCATGGCCTTTCACCAGTGTCGGAATCATATGAAGCTTATGGAAAGGCGGAACTGATCTGACTCGTTTAGAGTTTGGAGGGGACAAAGTGAGGCTGGCACCCCTTTTTCCACGTCTGATGGCCTCTCAATTGCTGTAGATTGATTCTGATTATAACTCTTACTCACAGGACCCATAGATGTTTCGGACAAGGCTGCAGAACTATTTGCCAGAGCTGTTTCTCCACAATCAATTCTTGCGATTGAAAAAGGTGGATTTTCCTGAGAGACACTTACCTGGATCTGTGGAATGTTCTCAGCTTGTTCAAAATGTGATCCTAACAACAATGAAAATTGCTGTTGTATGTTGCAATGATTGCTGAGACCTAAAACTGCAGGTGGCAACGCTTCAGCTAATCCCCCATCTATGTCCAGTAATGGTTGGATTCCAGACTCATGAGTCTGTGTTGAGATAACTGGATCCAATTGTTGAAAAGTAGATAAAGAGGGAAAAGACCCCACCGTCTCCGATTGAGTATCCTGATTCTGAGCTGCCTCGCCTCCATTCGACACATGATGTAACGATTGATGTTCTTCTTCCAAAAGTTCCATATCCACGTTGCCCGTCATTGGTGAGGATTCTCCAGAGATTGGACTGGACTGACCAGATACTATGTTGTCTCCTTGCTGCATATTTCCATGATGTGAACCCGAGTCACCTAGTGATGAATATTCCCCAATCACCACTTGCGCTTCCAAAAAAGAGTGTTCCTATTCCTCCTCCATATGAATTTGGAAGCCATCTTTAATTTTGTCTTCATTAATCATTTGGAAACAATACTGATACTCTGTAGCATAACTGAAGGGGATTCGAGACGAACGTTTCTCCCGCTGATGACCATGAGTTCTAATCGTTTCCGTAAACATTTCCCTTGTATCATCCCAGACCATTTCTACTTTGAGCACTGTTACCCAAGAAAATCTCGTCAAGATAAACTTCCAGCCTTGCGTCATTTTTTAATGCACATCCTGGCATTTGATGGCCAATTTTACCGCACTGGCGATATAGTTTATGAATCCTTTCATAGCGGCACGGTACCCATATCTCTTTTCCATTCCGCAGCTCTCAAAAAGAAACCAGGAATTAGGGGCTTTGCTGGGTTCACCCAGATGCGAACCTTCAAATAAGTTGTTTGTTTGGTATCCAGCGCCCCTATTCGAACTTCCTCCACTTCCCCTATCATGGCTGCCAAGTTAGCCCCAGCTATGGGATTAAAACACTCCACCGGGAGACCATAAAGCCTTGCCCAGAGCAAGATCTTTGTAACCCGAGTATTCTGCAGCGATATATTAGGCTCCCATCGACGGAGGAGCAGAAGTCCTTGAATTGAGTACGGGCCGTTATACAGGATTGTTTTTAGATCCTCCCTTGACGGTAATCTGATGATGAAAAAGTGTTTATCCTTATTAAGCACCGTCGCTCGAACTCAACAGAGCTGCCTGATGTAGTTTGTATGGCCCGCCCTACTGAAACTTCGCTCATCCAACCAATATCCCAGTAAGCATAGCTTGTGACTTTTAAGTCCCTCCTCCACCTCACGATCTTGGAAGTTATGTCGAGAAGAACGAACCGTTGGCCTGTTAAGATGTTGAAGTTGCTCCACTTGCACATGGTAGTCACGCCGTTCCTCCGAGAACTCCTAACCACGCGGAGTATATTGGGTGGTCGAAAGATTATCTTCGGGGATGTAGATCCATATTGGCTGAAAAAGGGTCAGTACTAATAGGTTTTTGAAGGTTTCTGGGGTTGTTGGAATTGAAGTGATACCTCGGGACCTTCTTACAGGTCCGGCAACTCTCCGTGACCTCTTCCATGAACTACTATAGACGTGTCAAAAAACTTGCTGATAAAACCACTCCTGGTAACGCCAGCAGAGATAACCTACGGACCTCCGTAATGATACCGAAATTCACCGTAATCAGTCTAGGTTTCATGCAAAACGCCAGCTGTAATTCTGCAGAAAACGCACTAATTTTGAGGTTTTGATGATAGATTTTGGATGAAGATTATCGGGTATGACGTAGACCCTAGCAGGGGGTAGACCCATCGAAATGAGCTCTCTGGAACAAGAGAGGAAAAACTATGTTCTCAAAAAAAAAAAAAAAAGAAAAAAAACACAACTGGAATATGCATTTTGAATTTAGTTTTCCTTTTTTTATCAAATTTTGAAATTTTGGTTTTTTCTCTCCTGTCAATATTTTCTTTTTATTTATAATCACATTATTTTTTATTTTTTCTCTCTTTTTTTTCATTTTTTTTTCCCTTCATTTTCTTTTCACTCTTATAAAAAAAAATTTCCCTTTCATTATTAGTAATAGTATTTCTTTCCTCATTTTTCATCCATTCTATTTTCTTGTACATTTGTGAAATCCCAATTAAAAACCTAAGAGGGGGAGAGGGTGCATTAGGTTCTAGGACAATTAAAATTCTTTTTAAGATTATTTGAAAACTTGTTCTTCAAATGACCTACTAGAGCAAGTGTAGTAAAGAAAATCAATAAAGATAAAACACAAGGAATTATAGTGATTCAGACATTATAGTGAAAGTAGTAACTTGAAGGGCATATATATAATTAAATACACTAAGAAAGAAAAAATTACACGAAAATTTTATTTCCAAACTTTTCCTTTGAACAAGGAAATTTTACTTACATTGGCAAAATACATACTTTCTCTGGCCAATCTAAAGAGTGTAGTTTCAATTTGTGCCTTGTAACTTAAAAATAACTATATCGTGATATTTTTAATGAGACAAAGAGAGTATTAATTTATTTGGCAAAAAAATAATGATTATAGCACTTGAGAGCTCGTAAAATATATTATGTATGCACTTAATTATATAATATAGTATTTTGTAAAAAGTGTGTATTAAAAATAGGGCAAATGACAAAAACCTCCTTGTGGTTTACTACCTCCTCATGGTTTCATAATACCATGTTACCTTTTTATGTTTTAGAATTAAAGTGTCAGTTGGATGAAAAAGGTTAATACTAGGGGTGGTAAAAAAACCCACTAACCCAAAAATCACCCAAATCTATTGGGTATTAACCAAATAAAACCCACTTAAAATAATAATGGGTTGGGGGGCTTGGGCTAAATATGTAATGGGTGGGTTTAGGGTAGCTCAATGGGTATCCTAAAACCCGCCCATTATGGGTACTAAAAATACCCATCCAAAACTACCCTTAAAAGTATAAACAAAAACCCAACAACTCACTTATTTTAGTGGGTCCATTTTATTTTTTTCTTCAAACTCATTTTTTTTTCTTATTTATTTTTCAAGTGTCCTATAATTACTTTACGTTTTTTTCTCCCATTTATTCTTTTATAATATTTTTAAATTACCCACTTAAATACTAATTCAAAATTCGTTCAGGCTTAGGCTCGGGTTTAGGGCTGGGCCGGTTCAGTTCTGGCCCAGTTCTGGACCGATTTCTGGCCGGGCCCAGTTTCGGGCCTCGTGTCCAGTTTCGGGCCGGGCCCAATTTCGGGCCTCGGGTCCAGTTTACTAATACGATTTTTTTTAATAATACATTTCATATTTTTACTAATATGATTACGCGCAATTTACAATTAATCGGCACTTACAAAGTAAAAAAGAACAGTAAAAATAACTTATTAATAGTCATCATTTTGGTAAAAATCACACAGAATGAGCTCGAGCGTTAGTTTCTGCCCGGAAATGTAAAAAATATTCCTCCAACTAGCAATTATTATAGGGCGATCAACATGTTTAGGTTTAGATTTTTCTAATAGATTTCCCATGTACTGTATGTAGTTCATTATCGATTTCTGGCCGGGCCCAATTTCGGGCCTCGGGTCCAGTTTTGGCCTGGGCCCAGTTTCGGGCCTCGGGTCTAGTTTCGGCCCGGGCCAAATTTCGGGCCTCGGATCGGGGCATGCACGGGTTTATATAAATATAAAAAAATTAAAAATTGTGTTTGAAAAAAAATTTTACATATGATTAAATATAAAAGTATACAAAATTTAATATTTCAAATTTTAGAATAGATTCAAAAATTAAAATTCGTGTTAAAAAAAATTAAAATGAAATTAAAAATAAATTTTTAAAAATTTATTAATAAATTATTAAATAAGCCTTACAATTTTTGTATAATGGGTATTATGGGTACTCATGGGTACCCATAACTACCCATAACCCATTTGAATTAAGACCATTAATTGAATGGGTAATGGGTATCCATTACCCATTAACTTAACACCTATTTAATACCCGCCCAACCCGCCCTTTTGACACCCCTAGTTAATACTAATGGAGGTTGAAATACACTCTCCTCATTCTGCGAGTGTAAGATGATTCAAAAAAATTTCTATGACCAAAGTGTCCTTATCCCTTCCAATTACCCTTTGACCAATCCGGTCTCCAGTCACTATCTCCATTCAACTTCATCGTTGCCAAACTTGAAAAGATGATAAAATATTCAAATAATAACATTCACTTTAATTAATTACTTGAGGTTTTGATTAAAGATGCAACTAACCCACCTTATCAATCAAACCATCTAAACAGAAGCTTATGAGCCCGCCACCACCATGTGGGTTTTTTTTTTCTTTCTTTCTTTTGTTTCTTCTTTTCTTTTCACCAATCTGAGCCCGTCACCACCACTTCCTCTTAACTCCATCAACGTTAAACTTCAAGAAATGACCACAAATTTCAAATGATAGAATTCACAATGAATTAATTACCTGAAGTTTTTTTTTTCCCTAACCCAATGGCTAAATCTCCAAAAATTCACATCTCATAGTCGTTTTCTCTTCTGCCGACATTGTTGGACTTGGCGTTACAATTTAGTTATGAGCTCCGATTCATAGGGTTCAATTTGATTGCATCACCATAGGAGATGGTGTGGCTCCAACAAGTTGTAGTTAATTACTTAAAAGGAGGTTATTTTAGTCATTTCATACAGTTACAGTTAATTTTTTTCGTCCAAAAGCATGAGGAGGTAACGCGGTATTTTAAAAACACAAGGAGGGAACTGTCATTAGAGGTAAACCATAAGGGGGTAAGTGTCATTTGCCCTTAACAATATAAAAATGTGTCTGAAACCTACCCACGTGAGCTTATATTAAGCCCTTACGAGGTCTCTCACTCTTTCTCACATACTTCATTCAGTTCTCATTTCAATTTCTCTATTCCAATCTCCCCACCCCCACCACTACTTCCTAGTCCTCAAAGCAAAAGTTCATTCTTTCAGTTTTCCAGCATTTATTACCAACTTCTTTACTCGTCAGCAAAACAAACTACTAATCACTACCATATACTTTCTATAGTTTTATACAAAAACCATCTACCCCTATTTGTAATTCTTAAAGAACTCATTTTGGGGGAACATGTGTCTTTAGCGATATGTTATCCCACAAAACATTCCCTTGACTTTGCTCTTGGTCCGTTTGCTCATTGACGGATATCTCCTTTGGTTTATTCGGGATGATCAACATCTAATGCTAACCTAGTAAATCCTCCAATGTTTACTGTAACCATTTTCTTTCAGAAATGGAACCTCCATTAGCATTTCATCGTTAACATCACTGGATAATGTTGCATCAATCAAATGGTCACTTCCAGAACAGGTAGTCGGTTGAACCGGTGATTAGATTAAAGAAAGACTTTTTCCCGAGGCTGTGCCGGAAGCAGATGCTAAGCTTGAGCCCGAGCCTATATCTATAATGTCCTGTCCAAATGATTATTTGGATATGGGTTTTGACTGAAACCCAAAACTGAAAGGATCGAAATGGGCAGAAGGCATTGGTGGAATATGTGAAAACGCTTGATAAATGTTGAAGGCCAAAGAAGCTAATTATGATTATGGCAGTGGTAAAAATGGAGATTTAACGGATGATGAGCATGACAAAGACCATTTCTAGATATCGAGGTACAAATTCTTCATGAGTAAATTCTTAGGAGGGGTCGTTGTTGATGATTAATCAAGCTTTTCATAAATTGAGATTGGAGTAGAAAAGTCAAGCCCTTGAATTCCGCCATTAGCTGATGATAAAAGCTGAGACACCACCATAAATGGCCTTTTTTTTTGTCATACACATCATTACTTGACTCTCCATTTTCTCCGCCACCATTATCATCCACTACTTTGGCCTTCAACAATCATCAAGGGTTTTTACAACTTCCACAAATGCCTTCTGCCCATTTCAGTCCTTTCAATTTCGGATTTCAATCCGAATCCGTATCCGGGTCATCATTTGAATAGGTTTGAATGTGTTTATGCTCGGGCTCAAGCTTTGCCTCCAACTCTGGCTAGGTCCCAAGGGACGGGCTTTAGATTCAACCAACTACCAGAATTTCTGCCTCTTATAGAAGTTACCATGTGATTAATGCAAAATCATCCTGTGATGTTAACGATGAAATCTTAATGGAGGTTTTATATTCGAAAGGAAATAGTTCCAATGGACTATTAAAGGATTTACTGAGTCAGGCTCGGACGTTGACTTGCCCAGAAATACCAAAAGATATATATATATATATATGTGTGTGTGTGTGTGTGTGTGTGTATATTATATATATATGTATGTAAATGAGCAGACGAAATAGTAGCAAAGTCAAGGAAAATTTTTGTGGGATTACAAACTGGCGGAAGACGCATATTGCAGTGAAATGAAGCCTTTAAGAATTACAAATAAGGGCTTAAAGACAGACTATATTAGTATTACAACTATGTTATATTAGCCTTTGCTAACTAAAAATGCTTGAAGCCTTTAAGAATAATGAGATTAATATAAAGAACTTCATTTGGTATGGACTTCAATGCCTCTAAATTGAAGACTCCTTATTTATAGGTAGAATCTTGAACTTGAAACTTGGTTTTAAAATAATGACTTTAAACCAGTGGATGAAATGCAAAAATTGATGTTGGAACACTTCCAACGGGTCTATGCAAAAAATGAAAATCTTTCAACAATATGTTTCAATTCTAATTTCATTTAAGATATTTTGCACAATATTCAAGTTACACTATCGACTGAACAATGAAGTATATTGCAAGAGCCTTTTTCAGATGCAGAGATGTGGGATGCAATCACACAAATCCATCCATATAAGGCACCAAGACAAGATGGAATACCGACTGATTTTAAAAAATACTTTTGATCCCAGATTGGCGTTTAGATGATCAAAGGGGTATGAGAGATAATTAACACTGGCCTTATGTATCCAGAATGGAATACCAGAAACATAATTTTCACTATGAAGGTTTTCAGTCCTTGTTGGCCAATTGATTTTCGACCAATTAGCCTCTGTAATATTAAGTATAAAATTATTGCTAAAAGGTTATTGAGAACCAAATATGTAATAACCTTCCTATGGAAAGTACGATCAACTGCTTATACTTTGCACACTTCTTATATGGAAAACAAGCAAGTTCCTCCCTTTGAAAATTAATATCAAAAACTTTTTTAACCACATTTTTAATAATTTTTAATTATTGTTTTTCAAGTCAAAAAATTCCAGGACTAAATATTAATTTAGATCATAGGAAAATTACAATCAGAAGATACAGAGAGCTTATATTAGTATCTAGGACTACCATTCCATGAAGCACAACAAAAGCTCTGTCGAATTTTTTTTTAATTACAAAAAAAAAAAATATACTATTTACAAGATAACAAACACAAGTAGAGAGTTGAAAATAGTGTTTGTGACGTACAACTTCCAAATTAAATTAACAAAATTGATCATTGCTATGTAGTGTTCTACATTCCCTGACACTCTAATCCTATACATACAGAAGTAGAGAAACAGAGGGGAAAAAAACTCACTTGGCAACTTTCTTGACCTTACCACCTTCTATGTCAAAACTAATCAAATTTGTAGAATCGCTAACCTGTTGCAGTTTATGAAAAAATAAGTGCCAAACAGTTTTTATCATCATCTAATGTCTGTTTGTGTTAAAAAGGACATCTATTCGAGTGAGAACAGCTCTTCAACATTCTTTTTAAAGACTTTTGTTCTTAAGCCAATGCCACTGATCGAGGTCAGCACTAAATGCACACAATTGTGCATCGCCTTCAAAATGTGGGAGACCAAACGCAAGGGCAAGGCGACGGTAAAAATAGATCCACCCGAGGGGTCTAATTAAAGCCTTAAAGTCACTACTTTTGATGTGGACCGAAGTACACATGCGGATGAATTGCCAAGGAAAGTCTGATTAAGCGGCGTAGCTCATATAAACTCTTTGACTTACCCGAAATCCAGTTAACAAAAATAAAATAACCTAGGCTAATTTACTTAAGAGAATTTCGAACCAAGTAAGAAAAAGAGGTGAAACATGCGAATTTAATTAGGTAAAGCAAATAACCTAATTAGCTAAGTTTCATGCAATATATAAATCACAAGCATGCAAAATACATAAAGCAATAAAATGAGAGTACTCAAACTAATAGTTTAAAGATATGAATACTATATTATTATGGAGAATTCGAATGCCTATTTATAGAGTAATAGGCAGCCGAAAATAAGCCCTAATTCTACTAGGAAAAGGAACTAGAATTGGAAACCAATCAAGAGATTAATTTCCTTAACAATACAAAACCTTAAAGAAGTATGTAATGGAATAAAAGAAAAAGGAAATTCGGTTAACCCATTAGGAAGGGGCAGCCGAACTCTAAGTAGAAAACAAGTAGGAAAAGAATTGGAAATCCTACTCCAAAAAAGAGATCAAGAAGGGATCCTTTTTGGAAACTAGCAAACTAGTCTAGTTGTAACAAACTTGTAACTAACTAAACCAACTTGTAATAAACTAAGGGTAGGATTAGGAAACATGAACAAATCCTTATCCTTCTCCAAACCCTAACCCTTTATGCAAAACCCTAGTGACTTGTCTGTGGGCTTCTTCGCTTTGGGCTGGCCGAACCTTTGGTGGAATGGACTCCATGGATTGGGTAGGCCCAATTGTGATGGCGCATGGTGAATTGATGTAGGGAGCTTCTGGAATCTCCCGAAATCATTTCCGAATCAAGATTTTTCAAGATTTTCAAGATTTTTCAAGATTCTGCAAAATATGAAATTCAAGATTTTTAAGAAAATCAAGAACTTCAAGAAACGTCTCTTTAAACTCCAAGAACCTTCTGGCGTCTTCAAGAACTTCAAGAACCAGCCTTCTCTTTATTGTGGAATGGTGATTTGCGCCTCTTCTTCAAGAATTGTAAGGAGAGTTGCAATTTGAACCTTTCCCGCTTTATTCTCCAAGGCGTTGGCTTCTATTATCAATTGAGCATCTTGTCTGCAAGCTTGCACAAGGTTGTTGAGATCCTCTCGAACTCTTCTTCTCTGCTCTGCGTCATTGGCCAAATGATAGCTACAAGTGGATCCCTTTGATATGAACTTGGATCCTGAAGCATTATTGGGCCTTTGTGTAGAACCAGGACCTCCTCAGCTTGTCTGTTGACTTGTCGATGGACTAGAGATACCCTCATCAACTTTGTTTGCTAACTGAGCCATTGCTAAATCTCACAGCAATCTCTCCAGTTCTTTTGCAATTCTATTTGACCCATTGCAGGAAGACGAGAAAGAAAAGGAGGACTAGATACACGTGTCACAACTATCAGGTAAGCATGTTTTTAGTTATTCAGTTGCATTAACTAACTTGATCATGTTTGCTATTCTCAACAAACTGGACCTGGAGGGAATGATGAGGTCTTCTGAACCATAGATGAGGGGGATAGCATCTCATGCAAACCCACAAACTGGAAACACCCGTAGGAGTCAAGAAGTGAAGGACAAAGCCGAACCAAGGGAATAGCCATCACACCTTTATCAATAAAAGAACGGGTCGTACCCTTTGATCTTGATCTTAAATGCATAAGGGGACGTTGTTTGAAAAATCAGGATGAATGGTATAAGTCAATTATGAGATGATTCTAGAAGAACCTAGAAGGTTAATCCATCACTTATTCACAAACCATGAGTCCGAATTTTTAAGGGCGCGATACGAGGCATGCAACAGTCACACTCCTCGTCCCACGTAGAACCAAAGATGATAAGCCTAACAGTAAACCAACTCTGGGCGCGCATCAAGCTAGTTGCGCTCCACAATGCACCCGCGATCTGTGCACGTCTTCCATCGCGAGCCAAATCGCACGCGCCCGCTCTTTTGCCAATCAGCCACCTCTTATCTTCCTTCCTTGTTTTGGAATGTTTTATTTTTGGAAAGTGATAATAATTTGTGCATGTTTCCTTATCCATTCTTTATTTTACTACTTAATTAGTTTAGGTAATAGCTTTAACTAGTTTTAGTGGTTTACAAAAAGGTTGCACTTCTTGCATCCGTTTTTTAGTTGTAAGTCTTCTTCACTTTGGGGAATTGACATTCTCAATTTTTTCTTCCTATTTATGCATCCGAATTCTTGTTTCTTTTATGACTAAATTCATGCTTATTTTGAATTGGAATTGTAAACAATTCTTATAGGATTCCACTTTTTAGTAGTTTTCACAATTGTTTTCCTTTTGTAGTTAGGACTAGAAAAATTGGCTATAACCCCTATTTAAAGAGAGGTCATAGCCGAAAGTTAATTACAGAATTTTGATATTATTGAATATTTGTGAGGTTAATTCCTTTGTTTGATTCTCTCTTATTTGAACTAAGTATTTTGTATGTTAGAAAACTCACTTAAGTTCGAAACTTAAACAATTAGGTTCTTGTTTCACCTTATTTCATCTTTATTGTTTCATCTTTGATCTCAAAATTGGTTAGGTTATAAGTTAGGTTTCCTCGAATCTTTTTTGTGAATTAAAGTTTTAAGTAAGCAAATTGTAATCTTCTGTTTGACAACCTTTTTGGCATGCCTATTTCCGCATCCATGAGTAGCTCACATCATTTTGCCTCTGTTTTCTTCTATGTTCAACATCGAACTATTCTCAAGGATTTTACTTAGCATTATTGATGTGGACGGTTGTACACATGTGGATTAAGTTGCCAAGGACCTTGTGATTAAGTAGCGTAGCTCGTATAATCTCTAACTTACTTTCGAACTAAGAGAAACAAAGAGAAGCTAACCTAAGCTAATGTGTTTTATAATTCAAACCAAGTGTAAGAAAGAGTTGAAACATGCGAATTAATTAGGTAGAGCAAGTAACCTAATTAGCTAAGTTTCATGCAATTATGTAAACTACAACATGCAAATACATAAAGCAATAAAGGGATGGTACTCAAAACACTAAGTTTTATGATCTGAATACTCTGTATTTTATTGATGGTTCGGCTACCTATTTATAGGGAGAACAGCCGAAAAAGTCATGAAAAATAATAAGGAAAAGAAATAGAATTGGAAATTAACCAAGAGGTTAATTTCCTTTACAATACCAAACCCGGAAAGAAGTGGATAATGGTAGAAAAGAAAAGGCAATTTCGGTTTACCCTTAAAGTTAGTGGCCGAAATCTTACACTCAAAATAATAAGGAAAGAATAAAAATCCTACTCCCAAAAAGGAGATCAAGAAGGAGCCCTTTTTGGAAACTAACAAAAAGAGTAAAAAAGGAACCCTAGCTTTTAACTTAAAAGAACCCTAGCGAGTTAAAGAACCCTAGCTAATTAGGTGGCCGTGTGGGCTTTTCTTGTAGGCTGGCCGTGCGGCTTTCTTGTGGGCTTCCTTGGGCTGGCCGAAACTTGTGGGCTGGTCTCCATGAGTTTGGGTCGGCCCAACTTGATGTCGCATTCTGAAAAATGTAGATAACTTCAAGAAATGTTTCTTTAAAGTCCAAGAACCTTCCGGCATCTTCAAGAACTTCAAGAAACAGCCTTCTTCTTCATTGTGGATTGGAGAATTGCGCCTCTTCTTCAAGAATGGTTAGAAGAGTTGCAATTTGAACCTTTCCGTCTTTCTGCTCCAAGGCGTTTGCTTCTACGATCAACTGAGCGTCCTGATGGCAAGCTTGGACAAGGTTGTTGAGTGTCTCTCAAACCTTCTTAGCTCTGCTTCTGGTCATCGGCCCAGTGATGTCTACAAGTGGATCCCTTTGTTATGGACTTGGATCCTGAAGCATTGTTGGACCTCGATGTAGAACTCGAACCTTCTCAGCTTCTCCGGAATCACTTGCTTGTTGACTTGTTGCTGGCGTGTGGATGCCCTCATCATCCCCTCCCGGTTGAAAAGGATTTGACCTCAAATCAGCACCCTGTTCATAAGTAAAAGGAGACAAGTCAGCAACATTAAAGGAAGGACTAACACCATACTCACCTGGTAAATCAAGCTTGTACGCATTAGGCCTAATTTTGGAAACGATTTGAAAAGGTCCATCACCCCGGGGATGGAGTTTTATCCTTCTCGCAGCAGGGAATCGTTCCTTCCTCATGTGAACCCAAACCCAGTCGCCTGGTTCAAAGTTCACAGCCTTGCGCCGTTGATTTGCATTGGCGGCGGCTTTGGCGTAGGTTTGCTCCAGGTTTGCCCGAACTTTGGCATGTATGCGCCGCACAGTTTCAGCTTTCTTTGCGCCGTCGAGATTAACCTGTTCCTTTAGCGGCAAAGGGATGAGATCCATAACCGTCAAAGGAGTAAAGCCGTAGGCAACTTCAAATGGACAGAACCCTGTTGAGGAGTGCTTGGTTCGGTTGTATGCAAACTCTGCAACCGGCAAGATTTCTTCCCAACGCTTGAGATTCTTTTGAATTAACGCCCTAAGGAGATTGCCAACGGTGCGGTTGGTGACTTCTGTCTGACCATTCGTCTGTGGATGACTTGTAGTCGAAAACAGTAGTTTTGTGCCGAGGCGGGACCACAAAGTCTTCCAAAAGTAACTCAGAAATTTGTCGTCGCGATCTGACACAATGGTGCGCGGGAGTCCATGCAACCGAACTATGCCTTGAAAGAACGACTCTGCAACATGTTGGCATCATCTGATTTCCTGCAAGGAATAAAGTGTGCCATTTTAGAAAATTGATCAACAACGACAAATAAAGAGTCATTACCTCTTTGCGTCCTAGGAAGACCTAGAATAAAATCCATGGAAATGTCAGTCCAAGGCAAAGAAGGAATAGGCAAAGGCGTGTAAAGTCCATGGGGTTTAGATGTAGATTTAGCTTTCAAACAATTAATGCAACGAGTGCAAACATGCTGTACATCTTTTCTCATATGTGGCCAATAAAAATGCTCATGTAACACTTCAAGTGTTTTATGCACACCAAAATGACCCATAAGACCCCCACTACGAGCTTCACGAACCAGTAATTCTCTAGTAGAACAACGAGGGATGCATAACCTATTTTCCCTAAACAGAAAACCATCCTGTCTATAGTACTTATGGAATGCACCAGATTCACATGCTTTATACAAATCCGAAAAATCAATATCAGAAGCATACAAATCTTTTAGATATGCAAATCCTAGCAAAGAATGATCTAAAATAGCCAGAATTTCATACCTACGAGATAGAGCGTCAGCAACTAAATTATCTTTACCTTTCTTATACTTAATAATGTAAGGAAAAGACTCAATAAAGTTAACCCATTTAGCATGACGTCTACTTAATTTATTATGTCCCTTTAAATGCTTAAGAGACTCATGATCACTATGCACAACAAATTCTTTGGCCATCAAATACTGCGACCAAGTCTCAAATGCGCGGACCATGCATAGAGCTCCTTATCATAAGTTGGATAATTTAAGGCAGCCCCTTTTAATTTCTCACTGAAAAAGGCGATTGGCTTTCTTTCCTGCATTAAGACTGCGCCAATTCCAATACCTGATGCATCACACATTAGTTCAAACACTTTATCAAAATCAGGTAATGCTAAAACAGGTGCATGAGTGAGATCATGTTTAAGAACAGTAAAGGTGTTTTCCTAAGCCTGCCCCCACATAAATGGAACATTCTTCTTGCACAAGTCATTGAGAGGCGCGGCTTTAGTGGAAAAGTCCTTCACAAACCGTCTGTAGAATCCAGCCAATCCGTGGAAGGACCGGACCTGTGCGGCCGAAGTGGGTGTGGGCCACTCCCTAATGGCTTTCACCTTGGCATCATCAATTTTGACACCTTCTGCAGAGACTACAAAATCGAGAAAAATAACCTCCGAAACACAAAAAGTACATTTTTGCATCTTGGCATACAATTGATTAGCACGTAATTCAATCAAAACCAAACGAAGATGTTCAATATGCGACTTGAAGTCCCTTGAATAGATCAGAATATTATCAAAATATACCACAACAAATTTACCTATAAACTTTCTAAGCACATGATTCATTAACCTCATAAAAGTACTAGGTGTATTTGTTAGGCCGAAGGGCATGACTAACCACTCATATAAACCAAATTTAGTTTTAACAGCAGTTTTCCATTCATCCCCCTCCCTCATGCGAATTTGATGATAGCCCTGTGTAAGATCTATTTTCGTGTAAATTGTTGAACCATGCAAATCCTCTAACATGTCATCAAGCCTAGGGATAGGATGCCTATACTTGATTGTTATCTTATTTACAGCTCTACAATCAACACACATTCTCCATGTACCATCTTTCTTAGGGACTAGAATAACAGGTACAACACAAGGACTTAGAGATTCCCTTACTTGACTGTGCGCTAGCAGCTTGTCGATCTGTCTTTGCAACTCCCTTGTTTCCTCCGGATTTGCTTTGTAAGCAGGTCGATTTGGAATAGGTGCGCCATGTATGAAGTCGATCTGATGTTCAATTCCGCGTAGCGGCGGCAGACCCTGCGGCAGCTCTTCTGGAAAAACATCATTGAATTCCTGCAACAAAGAATCAACTTCTATAGGGATATCCCGAGGGATATCGTCAGGGTTAGCACAATTATCTTTACATACTAAAACTAGTACATCATCATTGTTATCTAACACTTGACCTACTTCCCCTTTTGTAGCGAAACAGCTACCCTTTACTTCTTCCTGTTTAGGCTTATCAGAGTTCGCCTTACTACCCTTTACAAGTTCTTTCCTCTTACCTTTCTCTTGGCGCCTTTCAGCTTCCCAGTGGGCGATTGCTTCCTTCATGCGAACTACTTCGGATCGCACTTCAGTAGGTGGCATAGGAAGGAACGTGTGGATCTTGCCCGCCTGGCAGACCGAGTAAGTGTTGGCGACTCCATCATGTGTTGCCTTCAGGTCAAAGAGCCATGGTCGTCCGAGTAGAATGTGACAAGCCTCCATTGGCAGAACATCACATAAAACAGTGGATTCGAACTTACCGATAGCGTATGGTACGCTTACCTGCTTGGTGACTCTGTAGCCGTCTGAGCTGTCGAGCCATTGTAGCCGATAAGGACGTGGATGATTGATAACAGGATGCTTCAGCTTGTCAACCATATATTCACTGGCAACGTTGGTGCAACTTCCTCCATCAATTATCAGAACACACAACTTTCCATTTACCTTAGTTCTGGCGTGGAAGATGTTTGTCCGTTGAGATGTGTCTTGGACAGCAGCTGTAGTCAAAGTGCGAGTAACCAAGTTCTGATTGGGATCTTCCTCTATGAACTCGAATTGCTCCACTGGTGCAGACGGAGTACTGTCAGTTAACTCCTGTGAAAGGTCAACAGTGGGTTCTTCTTCATCTTCTTCTAAAATGTACTCACCATCTTGCCCCAATAAGACCTTTCGGATGTTAGGACAATCACGCATGTAGTGGCCACACCCTGAGCATTTGTGGCAGGTAACATTACTGATGGATTGCCGAGGTGTTGATGGCGTCCGGGACTGCGATGAAGAAGGGGTGGTGATGGTAACTATAGCTTTTTTTTCTGACATGATCGGCCTCTTTGCTGGTGGAGAATATACCAGATTCTTTCTCCAAGCCGGTGGGGCGCTGGTAGGCGTCCGGATGGGTGGAACTGTCTTCAGGTACTCCTCCATGACCCGAGCTTTGTACAATATATCCGTCAGAGTTGTGGCATTTTCAATTCAACAGCTAAAGTTATACCCCTGTTTAAACCATTAAGAAAACGAGCCATTGATGCGGCTTCATCTTCCTGTACATTAGCCCTAATTTTTGCCATCTCTAACTTTTTATAATATTCATCTACAGACAAAGAACCTTGTGCTCTGGGATTTTTGCCTATACAATTCCACGCATATACAATTCTCTAAAATAATAATCAGGCACAAAAGTTCGACGCATAGATGTAGTTAAATCAAACCAAGTTAGAGGCGAAGCACGGGTCCGCATGGGACGCGTATTCCTGCGCTGGTCCAGCTGTTGATTCCACCAGATTAGGGCATAGTCTGTGAAATGGACCACCACGAGCTGGACCTTCTTGTGCTCTGGGATCGCATGAAGTTCAAAGATGCTCTCCATCTTCATCTCCCAGTCTAGATAATCCTCTGGATTCGTGCCGCCGGCAAAGGGTGGAACAGTCGTTTTGCACTGACTGAGACCTGCGAAGGGCTGAGCGGCATTAGGGTCAGGTGCGGCCACATCATCGTCTGACTCTGTGCACCGTTGTTCCCGTTCAGTTCTTAGTTCGACGACTTCCTCCGTGAGTGTAGCAAATCGCGCAGAGAGTTGCGCTATTGCATCCAGTATTTGCTCGCTCCCCAAAGGGTTAGGAGCACCTCCACCTGACATCGGTTTTAAAAGCGAAAACCTGTCCACTAAGAACAAGGAAAAATGAGTAGTAACCTTACCCCCTTGTCCCCCAAGTGTATCCCACCTAACAGCTACACACAAACCCTGTGTTTCACTCTAGGGTGGCGCCCTGTATAGTATGTGCACTCAAGCCTTTTTCCACTCTACCTCCCGGTATTGACAAATGTATAAGGCAAGCAGCAATTCACACAAAGCAATGACACTTAAGAAAGAAGCAAATTTTCGCAAAAATAGACACTTGGTTCTATTTTGAGTTGAAAAATCTTTTCGCAAACGATAGTTATAATATAGTTCAGATATGAAGTACACAACAGGAAATTTCGGGGTTAAGCCCTCAAATTTCAGAAAAGATAGTGTGCACGATGACAAAATCCAAACTATCATGTAAGAGTAAATGTTCAGGTCGCACGAAAAGATATACTAGCATTTGAAAGCAGGGCAATTCAAAATTGAATAGAATCAAAGAAAATAAGCAGAGTTGAAACGACTTCAGGAAAGTCCTAAAACTACCCAAAGAAGAGATCACCCACCCAATAGGTAATCAAGAAACTAATCCCCGCAAATTGTTAATTCTTTCAATATGCAAACAATACCAAATTGCGATTTTAAACCCCTAAGTGGCCGAACAACTTAGCAATATGCGATTTCAAGAAACGAAAACCCTACGGCTAGCAAAGTTCAATTTTTGACTCACTAGCCTAGTCCCAGGGATAATCTTAGCAGCACAAAGATACAAAATCAAGAATTCAATATATTTTCAAGAATTCAAAGCAAGGTATCCCAAACTAGAGCATGCAATTTACAATGTGCAAATAAAGTGAGCTGCTTAACATCAACCGCAAAACTCACTAATTTCATCAAAAAACAGCACAAGAGGGGTAGAAAAGTGTCGCAAAAGCCCAGAAAATTTAGACGCAAAACAGCAACACTAAAGCGTCTCTCAAAACCCTAGTGTCGCTAAAAGGCGACTAAAAAGACAACTGAAAACCGGAACCCTAGGTTTAGCAAAAACCGAACCCTAGTTTGAACTCTAAAGCGCGATTTTAATATCTGAAATTATAGCAAGGGATCTGCGGTTTTTCTAAAGAATTTTTGATTTTAAAGATAGGAAAACAGCACCAAAAATCGAAAATTTAAAGCTTGAAAGAAAACAATTTCCCCCCAGAAGATGCGTTCTAATCCAAGAATTTCAAGATAAACAAGACTAACAAGGAAAAGAAAACACCTGAGAAAGATTTGGTCGGGTTACTTCGACCTCCTCCAACCACGAAACCACTCCTTAGCTCTGATACCAATTGATGTGGTGCGGATTAAGTTGCCAAGGATCTTGTGATTAAGTAGCGTAGCTCGTATAATCTCTAACTTACTTTCGAACTAAGAGAAACAAAGAGAAGCTAACCTAAGCTAATGTGTTTTATAATTCAAACCAAGTGTAAGAAAGAGTTGAAACATGCGAATTAATTAGGTAGAGCAAGTAACCTAATTAGCTAAGTTTCATGCAATTATGTAAACTACAACATGCAAATACATAAAGCAATAAAGGGATGGTACTCAAAACACTAAGTTTTATGATCTGAATACTCTGTATTTTATTGATGGTTCGGCTACCTATTTATAGGGAGAACAGCTGAAAAAGTCACGAAAAATAATAAGGAAAAGAAGTAGAATTGGAAATTAACCAAGGTTAATTTCCTTTACAATACCAAACCCGGAAAGAAGTGGGTAATGGTAGAAAAGAAAAGGCAATTTCGGTTTACCCTTAAAGTTAGTGGTAGCCAAAATCTTACACTGAAAATAATAAGGAAAGAATAAAAATCCTACTCCCAAAAAGGAGATCAAGAAGGAGCCCTTTTTGGAAACTAACTAAAAGAGTAAAAAAAGAACCCTAGCTTTTAACTTAAAAAAACCCTAGCGACTTAAAGAACCCTAACTAATTAGGTGGTCGTGTGGGCTTTTCTTGTGGGCTGGCCGTGCGGCTTGTTTGTGGGCTTCCTTGGGCTGGCCGAAACTTGTGGGCTGGTCTCCATGAGTTTGGGTCGGCCCAACTTGATGTCGCATTCTGAAAAATGTAGGGAACTTCAAGAAATGTTTCTTTAAAGTCCAAGAACCTTCCGGCATCTTCAAGAACTTCAAGAAACAACCTTCTTCTTCATTGTGGATTGGAGAATTGCGCCTCTTCTTCAAGAATGGTTAGAAGAGTTGCAATTTGAACCTTTCCGTCTTTCTGCTCCAAGGCGTTTGCTTCTACGATCAACTGAGCGTCCTGATGGCCAACTTGGACAAGGTTGTTGAGTGTCTCTCGAACCTTCTTAGCTCTGCTTCTGGTCATCGGCCCAGTGATGTCTACAAGTGGATCCCTTTGATATGGACTTGGATCCTGAAGCATTGTTGGACCTCGATGTAGAACTCGAACCTCCTCAGCTTCTCCGGAATCACTTGCTTGTTGACTTGTTGCTGGCGTGTGGATGCCCTCATCAATTATTCTTGCAGTTGAACTTGGAAAGAACTTTCGAAGGCTATCGAACGGGTATCTAGGCAGTGTCGAACCTGGTGTCGAGACTTTTCTTTCTTCCCTTTTTGTGGATTTTCTTCATGACCCTTAAATGCAAGCCATTAAACTAAAATAATATATTTTTTAACTAATAATCAAAACAAAGATTAAGACTATATGTCTAATAATCGGCTTACAGTTTCTCAAACTTTTCTAACAAATCATTAGTACTGATTCCACTTGAATTAATTATGATTGTATTTAGTATCTCCCTAAAATTATATCTTTCAAAAACACAAACTCAAGCATGACAACAAAGTTGGTTATGCACATTAGCATGATTATAGATTTTTATGGCTAGAGTTGTATTTCCAACACCTCTCATATATACCTATGATTGAAACCACACGGTGGTTACTATCTTCTTTCAAATGCTGTCAAATAAGAAGATTGTTTTTTCCCCAACACTGACTATGTTCTTGTGTTCAGAGTAAGCACAAGTTCGACGAAGAAGCTGCAAGTCTTGAGCACAAACATTTGTTCCCTCTCCAAGGTTTTGGATGCCATATCTCTCCTAACTCTCTTTGATGGAACTAAGTATTGATTGTATGGATTTGATCTCTTCACCAACTTTATTAAGATAGTGAATCATGGTAGGGAAGTAAGCAAACCTTTTAAGGAATGGATTCTCTCTTATGAACTGTATTTTGCTAATTAAAATCACAATTGCATCATCTGCATCATAGATAACATCTCTCATTTTAGACTCCTAATTGCGAATCATCTCATCATCATCTTGCTTCTGGTCAGCATATTTCAAAAAACACTTTAGGGTCACCAGTTCCTCGTCGAGTAATGCTGTATCGGACCCAAAGACCCATTTCACCCAACAAGGGTGCCCCAAAATCCTCAAATAGGAGATACAACAAGCTCGAACCTAAGGGGCTAACTTTATCCCCCAAGAATACCCACCTTCTAGGAATGTGCCTTTTCCTCAACAAGAACAGGTCTTCACTATAAATAAGTGAAGTAAGAGTCAAAGTAAGGGGTCTTCTTTCCCTGTTATTGAGCATACTAGATCTATCTGTTCAATAATATTTTTTATAAAAAAATTAAGAGCGAGATTGGTTACTGATTTTATTAAATGTAGAAAAGAAAAAAAATTAAGAGGCTCGAACCATAATGGTTTACATCTTGTTGAGTTTTCTATAATCTACCTAATGTTGTTGTCATAGGCAATGATTGAAATAGGTTCACGCTGGTTCTTTCTTTTTGGGAATATAATGTATCTTTCTTCATTGTCCCCAAAGTCATCCTTGTCATCGATTTCCCAGGGTCCATATTTATCCCCATTGTCTTCTTTGTTTTCAACACATCGTTCTTTTAGAGAATGGGGTAGTGGCTTTGTGGTTGAAATGTGAGATTCAACTGGTATCCTATCTAAAAGCTAAGTGTCCGTAGGCATCTTGTGCATAACTATCGGGGTTAAAGTCTTCTAGAGGGGTTTCAACTTTGGTACTGGGGAAGACCTTTGGGTTTTAGGGGAGTTCCTTTGATTCATGTCTATAGAATTAAATATCAGCCCATAATGGTGATACAAGCTTTGATGTATGGGGAAGCCTCCACTTCTTGGAGTGGCTTGTTCCTTCCTTGGATGACATAATACTAGGCGATGGAACTTGTTGGTATTGCATTCTAATTACTTCTTCCAAGAGGCACTATATGGAGGCTTCAATTACGATGGGAGATACAGATACAGTAGGCCTGTGAACCATACTCGTGAGTAACTTAGGCGCTATTTCAGTTAGGTTAGGACCCTCTGATTTTTTTTTTCTTTTGGGGTGTTTGGTTCTACACAGGGGCTGGGATGAACCACGTTGGTGGCTGGGGCATTTTGTCAAACATGTGCGCAGAAACTCTAGGCTACATAAGGAGTACTGGATGTGCTTTCGACAAACAAAAATGGGGTGCTAGCCATTGTGAGTCATGGGTAGGTGTTAAATATATCCCACATCGTAAAATAAGAGTGATTTAGAGTAATTACTAAGTTGGAACAAAGACATATGAGCTTGAGCTTTTAGGTCAGTTTGGGCTTCAATTTACTTATTGGGCTCTATGGTGGAATGTGTTGTGTTATCTCTCGGTGGGCCAAAATTCGAGCCAAATGTTTGGGTCATTGTGCGTTTGACTCTTAATTGACCCATTTACTCAACAAGTTGAGCTTCCTTGCTCAGAGTATATAAGGGCTTTGACGTTGACCCATTTACTACTTGACAAGCTATCACCCCATGTCTAGAGTAGAGATGGGCTTTCATATGAATTAAGACGAGGGCTACTCATGACGGGGGAGATTGTTGTGGATCATGGATAGGTGTTAAATATCCCACGTCAAAAAATAAGAGTGATATAGAGTAATCAATAAGTAAGTTGGACTCAAGACCTATCAACTTGAGCTTTTAGGTCATGTTCGGCTTCAATTTACTTATTAGACTCTATGGTGGGATGTGTTGTGTTATCTCCCTATGGGACAAATTCCCCAACATTGGCCACATTTTTGACAGACAAAATTGGGGCAACGGGCACATTCTCGATAGACATAGTTGGGGAGATGAACGTATTTCCCGAGAGGCACAGTTGGGGCGATAACGCGCTTGCTATAATCACAATTGGTACGCTGGGCACAATTTGTGCTCTAGGAATTTCAGAAGGTGCAGGGGGCTCCTCTGCGGAGACTTCTTTAATCTCACTATCTTATTCGAAAGTTGTGGTGCTAGATGCAACAATGGGCTCTGGCAAAACACTTATTTCGCTGTTTGGAGCGGCTGTTGATTTGCAATTAGAGGAGCTCTGGGAAAGGGTTATCCTGACCGGGGTGCTTGAATTTTCCTTTGTCTGGAGGAGGTGGCGGCAGCAATGACAGGGGCGGTTTTCCTTATCCCCCGACTTCCTTTTCCATTTTCGTTAAGGCGGTGGAGGGTCATATTAAGCATTCACAGATGACCAACTTTCAAGAAACTAACACAATTCTTTGGGACATCATGAAATTCCAATATTTGAACTAAACTTACCTCTTTTTTCAAGATAAATCATATCTGTTAGAGGTCTCAATAGATCTATCTCAGTGTAGACCCTCGCAACTGAAGGCCTGGAGAGATTTGCTGACGCAAAATATGTTTTTAAAGCTCGACTGAGCATACTTCCAATTGAGATCAGCAACCATTCGTTGTATAATAGAAACAACAATTTCGGCAAATATACCCACACATGCACGATAGAAAATTCAGCAAGGGGATTAAAATCTAATGTCCACTTACTACGCTCAAGGCATAAGCCCCAAAGTTCCATACGCCCTTTATAAAACAACATTGGTAATCTTCATCTTCTTCAAAACGGATTAGCAACTGTTGTGAGTCAATCAATCATATATGGTAACCAGCGATAAGTCCTGCAATCATGAAATCTGTACAAAGAGCTTCAACGGTTGTGTAGACCTTAGAGATTTTCTCTATCAAAGCATGATTGAGAGGCTCCTCCAATTCGCATATCTCCTCTTTGTAATGAGGGCTACGGTATTCTGTTGTTTGCTTCAAAGGCAGTTGATCAGTTTTGGTTGTGGTCAGGGCCGACCCTGGCCATGTGCGAGGTGCGCACGTGCTCACGGCCCCCAAGTTTATAGGGCCTAATTTTGTTAAAAATTGATTTTTTTAAAGAGATAATATTTAAAATTGATACTTTTAAAGAGACAATAATTCTATTTTATAATAGATACGTAGAAATATTATCTCTTTAAAAAAAGTAGCGCATGTAATATAAAAAGTATAACATATTTATAAATATAAGAAGAAAACAAAATTGGACATGTAAAATAAAACATACCGAATTTAAGGATAGAAAAAGTGTATATTTAACAAAGTAGCACGTGTAATATTAAAAGTAGTACCTATTTCTAAAAAACAAATTAATAATAATAATAAAATTTACTTTAAGGGTATAAATAGTGCATATAAAGTTAAATGTATCAAAATTTAAGGGTGGAAATAGTGTTTCTTCCAAAATATAATACATGCAATCTAAAAAGTAGTGTCTATTTCAAAAAATTATAATAATAATAGAAGTAATAAGAAGTTTTTATTTTTAGGAGTATAAATAGTGTATGTAAGATAAAAAGTAGCACATATTTCTAAAATAATAATAATAATAATAATAATTTCAATTTTATTGTATATTACATTGCTCGTAAAATAAAATGTATGGTATATTTCTATATATAAAAAAATTAATGATGAAGCAGTGTTGCGCGCATTTGCACACAATGCAGTCTCATGTCGAACACTCAGACTGCTACATGAATGACTCTTAATCTGATAATTTCATTTTGGGCCAAATTTATATTATTGAGCATGACCATTATTTATGTTGAAACGGGCCTGGTTGTGGTGGTAGGTGGTGTTTGGAAAGCTGGTGCATAGTTTAGGGCAGTGGCTGGATGTGCCGTGGATTAGAAGAAATCAGGAAAATCAGAGAGTGGCGGTTGAGAGAGAATTTCGGAAGAAATGAAGTGTAGTTTTATGATTTTATTTCATCTGGTCAATAACATAAAAAAAATTAAAACACATGCTTATATACCCAGTTCCCCTTTGCTATGATACCAGCTTTCCATTATCATTTCACTTTTATAGTTTAGGGGTCTCTTGTTGATGTGGTGGTTAATAAGGATTTAGATCTTGCGTTACACTATTGTGTTACACTCGTTGTTACAAATCTTAATAACTCATTATAAATATTATTTATCATATTAATATTTTTTATCAAAGATTTTCATTTTTATCATAATAAATTAAAATAAAAAACAATATTTATAATAAATTATTAATATATATAATAGGGGATCCAAATGCGTTTAATAACCCGCCTATATTTTCTCCTCTGTGATTGCCCCAACACTACTTCTGTTTTGTTTTTCTTTATTTTCTAACATTATTTTATTTTTATAGAAACAATATACTTTTAAAATTAAAAGTAATACTTTAATTTCGTTGAGTTTTGCGAAGCCTAGATGAAATGCCCGTGGTGGTGTTGACATGGCCTCAAGCATAATAATAGGACTTTTAATCCCTCGCCTAATTCCACCTCGATTGCGTTAATTGCACGTACATTGGTTACCCTCCTTTTTTACTTTCAATAAAGCTGTGAAATTAATCTGCTTTTTACAGCGGATGAGATCCAGTGTCCGACGGTCTCCCACTTCAACATCCATCTCAAAAAATGGATAAAAAATTAAAATTATATTTATAACCCCGTTAATTTACGAGATGGGACACCCAATCTAAACTCTAAAGCCTATTTTTAAACGTTGAAACTTTGCTCAAGATGAATTTGTTGTACGTGCAAATTTTGTTGATTTTATTTATTTCTCTTTTCTCTTCTCTTATCTACTCCCAACCGGAAAAAAAAAAAAAAAAAAGGAAAAGCTAACATTAACATTAAGTCAATGTTTTCAAAATCGGACCGGACATCGATTCGGAAAAGCTATGAGTGATGGAGTAAATGGGTCAGACCGGTTGAATGGGGGTCGAACCGGTGACATAATAATAATGTCATAAATATATTTATTATAATTTAAATACTATATGTAATTTTATAAATTTAAAAGAAAGAATTTTTAAAATAGTAAGATCAATCTCTGATTTTTTTATTATTATTTCAAGTACAAAGGACAATGAAATAAACATATAATAAGAAGATAACAAGGAAAGAAAATATGAAAAAAGGTAAAAATAATAATAGTTTAAAAGTAAAATAAATAACAATAGTAGGTACTATAAATACTAGCATTTTGACCTAACCTCTACTACTTTTTCTCCCCCGCCGCCCCCCATTCCTCACACAGTCACACTCTCTCAAATACTGCAGTCTTCCTCTTCTTCTCTACTCTTCCTTCCTTCTTTCTTTCTTCTTCTTCTTCTTCTTCTTCTTCATCATTATTATATATATATATATATATATTTTATATCTGGGCATGGTATTCTTTTATATTTGTATTTTCTTCAATTTCTCAACTCCTTTTAAAGTTTCGAGTCTAAACAAGTAATCAGACCGGCAACACGACCGATTCGCGGTCGAACCAATCCGACTGGCCGGTCCGAATGGATATTCAAAACACTGCATTAAGTTTATTGAGTACCAAATAAGGGAAATTTTTTTTTGATAGGTTAGTAGTTTAGTGGAACGGGTTTGAGCGTTATACAGGAAATATCAATTTTCAAAAGAGATGCCATTATATATTGTAGTAGGAATGCCCCCTGGTGAACCCATTATAAAAATAAGAAAATAAAAAGGAAAAAAAGAATACCGGACAGATCGCATGGGAGAACAATTTTATAGAAAACTATTTTTCTCATTAATTATAACTAAGAGATATTACAAACACTATTGCTGTAATTCATCACTTGCATGTAGGCTGTTTGCCGCAGTCATCTGCAACATACCCACATGCACAGGACCTAGATACTATAGGATCATGAGCGCATTCTCCCCACGAAGAATCCCCACATACTTTTTTACATTCATCGGTGCACGCATTTATATCACCACATTCCATGTAATCCAGCACTTGGAGGCAATTGTGTGACTCAACCTCTCCAACTGAGATCAGAAATTTATTTTCAGCTGTCAATTTCTTATCATGTAAAACCATTTCAGCAAATGAGCATAAATGAAAATTTTCAACAAATTGTACTCTGACAGCCACATAGTGAAATATAAAAACTTATTAAAATAGTTTTAATTATTACTAGTTTTTCTTAGGTAATTTTTTTTCCTCTTTTGGTTTTTAGATGAAAAAATAAAAAAATACAAAAAATCCACCATTGGTTGACTGATGGGTCTATTAGAATACAGAATTTTAGAATACAAAAAAATAAATAAATAAAAACCCATTGAAAAGCTCGATCATAATTTAAAGCAATGAATTAAATTATCCACACACACTACAAAAAAAATTTGAAAAAAAAAAAATGAATTGAATTCAACAAAAGGGTCTTTCTTATACCTGAAATGAGAATAGCGACTAGAGCCAACAAGCAAACAAGTAAATGAGACTTCACCATTTTTGGGGTTTTTTGTGTAAAATGTGACTCCAGTCCAGAGTGAAACATGCATGCACTACTCTATCGATGATATAGAATTTCTAAGGCAACAGAGATGATTATATAGAATTTCTAACAGATTATGTAAATCCATTTTTCAGTCAATTAGAGCTCAAAAGACAAAAGTACCCACAATTTAAACTTTATTATGTTTGTTATTTATACTCACCGTCTAAATTTGTGGTAGTAGGTGGCAGTTGTTTGTTGAAAATTGTTCAATCACATTGATTATTTGTAACGTCTATGTATTAATATTTGAGAAAATACTTACTAAAGTTATTATTAAAAAAATGTGAAGATGTCAACGGTAAATGTTACTCGTAACAAACTATATTAATTATTTGTAAAGCGTACGTAGTAATATTTGAGAAAACTTTTACTAACGTTATTAATTAAAATGTGAAGATATCAGTAATAAATGTTATGCGTAACAAACTATATTAATTTTTGTAACGTGTACATAGTAATATTTGAGAAAACTTTTACTAAAGTTATTATTAAAAAAAAATGTGAAGATGCTAGTAATAAATGGTACGCGTAAGAAACTATATTAATTCATATATTATGGCTGATAAATTTGAGCAAAAAGAAAGAGTATGTAGTATGGTATTTACATTTTGCAAAATGAATTTTAAAAATATAAATTAAAAAAAATGTATTAAGAAAATATGAATATGTATTAAAAATATAAAAATATATTTAATGAGTAACATTTTGACGCTCAATTTGTGGGCTGGTATTTATTCGGCTCATAAATTTATTGTTGTTGAGTCAAAGAAAAACATAGTCCAACTAGTGATAATTAAGAAGGTTCACATGATCTATAATTCAATTTCAAAAATATAGTTGTTACTCTGAAATTTTAGAAAAAAGTAATTTTAATTTTCTTGATTGTGGTGGTTCCGATTGGGAGTTACATGTTTTAAACTATTACGTTGGAAAGTTCCATGATTTAAAATAAATTTGGCAGTTACATATGGTTTGAACATTGTATTTATTTACTTTCTGTAACATTGGATTATTATTTTTATAATAGCACTTCTCTGCAGATACGTCATCGTATATATGAAGATTATATGGTGGAGGGATTAAAAAAATACGTGGTGCAAATATGTGGTTGTTAGCTATTTACTGTAAAAAATACTTATTAATATAGGCAAATACTACAATCCTATTAAGAAATCATTCATTTATTGAATAATAGTTTATGCAATATGATGTGACGCAAAATATGCTCTTCAGGCGGTGCTTCTCACGGTCCAGTGAATCGTCTCGAATGGCAAGGCCCAATCTGACTGAACCCTCACTGCAAAGGAAAATGACTGAGCTGGGAACCGATCTGGATAGCTCGGACCAGCAAGGATGGTGGAAAGGAGTAATTTGTACTGTTCCGGTGATAACTGTGGATTGATCAAGAGAAAAGCGGGGCTTTCCCCCCTGTATAAGCTCCGACGATCAAGTTAGAAGAGTTGGAGAAGATAAACAGTATAGACAATTGCTCAAAATGGTAAAAGTTGCGTACCTTACTAAGTCACAAGACTGAGTATATATACCTCCAAGTTGAAATGTGTCTGTTGAGTATTCGTCATTGACATGTTCACCTGCTCCTTCTGTTTAGCGTGGCGTGTACGTTACTATCTTGACTGGATTTCATGGATTTCTTCCTCTCTTAGAAGATCTGGAAATCTCTGCGTGTAATTGAAAAGATATACCTAATCTATGACAATTTTCACCTACTGTGTCAGTGAAACAGTGTAGTCCGATCTAACTATCTTAGCTCGGTTAGGCTGATTATCATGATATAAACGTGAGGAACTAATCAAGGCATTCCAAAGTCTAAGGTCCGACTTAACCCTTGACGAGATATACTGTCCGGCTCGGTTTTACGGTTTTGACCGACCTAAGCTTGTAACAAAAATACTACTTGGCTTGGTTTGGATGATCTATCCGACCTAAGCGGGGTTCTGGGCTTTCTACACGTCTTTTTATCCTTCACTGTATCTTTGTTTTAGTCCATTGGGCTAAGCCCAAAGGAGGTTCAATTTTAGGCACACCACAATAGTTCTTGTATTAACATTAATAATTGCATAATAGGATAACAGTATACTAATTTTCATGGATATATATATATATACACTAGTTTTTGTAAATTGCGCAAGGCGCAATTTGGCCCATCATCTTGCAAGAAAGTTAAAGTAACAAAGTAATTTATATACTATTTTAAAATAATAAAATATATGTAAAAATAAACACTGGCACAAGAAAATCAAATAAGAAGTCAAATTAATTTAAAATTATTCAAAAGCTTAAATCCTTTATACCACCCTGTGTTTGTTAGTTTATTTGACATTTGCCCCCCTGTATTTCTTAAATACATCTTTTGCCCCCCATGACTACTAGTCAACCTTTTAAAATCATATAAAGACATTTATGCCCTTCTATTTTATTTTACATTTAATTTTCACATGTATTTAAACATAAAAAAAAAATTTTAGCAACAAAGTCTATATTTTTCGTTTAAAAATACAATAGTGCAATTTAAAAAAATGAAAATTGTCATTTTTATTTATATTTTATTAAACATCTTTCTTTTGTTTTTATTTTACAATAATGAAATTGGACATATATAGTTTGGTATTTATTTACTTATTAACTTTTGTATTTAAAATGAAGAAAATATTTTTAAAATGTCAAATGATGAAAAATTTTAAATTTGAAAATTTTTATTTAATTTTAAAAAATAGGGTAAAATGCACCAAATACCATTTAACTATCGGCTTTTGCAAAAAACATCATTTTCCTTTAAAAACTGCAATTACAAGCACTTTATTTTCAAAATATGCGAAAACTACCACTCTGTTAGTCAATTCCGTTAAGTGGCTAACAATCAAAAAAAGACAAGGGCAAAATCGTCATTTCACACATTGGGCACTCTTCATCGTCTTCCCCAAAAAAATTTCGGCACTGTTCATGGCCAATCTTTTTTTGTGCTATTTTGCGACCTCTTCTTCTTCTTCTTCTTCTTCTCCTCACACAGAGCAATGGCCACTATAGACTGGTTTCAGGCCTTCCCCTTCTCTACCGTGAGCCACCTGCACAGTTGGCGATCGGATCACCTCCCCATCCTACTTACCACCCACAAGGAGAGGACAGCATCCCCTTACCGGCGCTACCATCGCCAATTCAAATTTGATCGGAGCTGGCTCCACTCCTTGAACTGCATCCAACTGGTTAGGGACAGCTAGGAAGTAGGGGCCCCAACCTCCCACAGACTATATGACGCTGTGGCCAAAAGCTCCAGACCTGGGCCAGCCAGGAATTTGGAAATCGCCGTGAAATGATGAAGACCCTCTTGGCCCGCATTCAATTACTGTAGGAGGGTCAGCTCACAGTCAAGGCCAAGGAGGAGCTGGCTCGGACACAGCGCCAACTCAAAACTTTCCTTGACATTGAGGACGATATGTGGTGCCAGAGGGCCAAGCAGCACTGGTACACGCAAGGCGATCGCAACACGCCTTTCTTCCATGGGTTCGCCAACAAGCGCCGGGAAATGAACCAAATCAAAGGGCTCTGGAACCAGGCAGGTCAGTGGTGTACTAAGCCTGAGGACATCGAACGCCTCATCACCAACCATTTGGGAAGCTCTTCTTCAGTACCTCTCCGGCCGCGAGCCTCCAACAGGAGCTCCTGGACCACATCCAACCTAGGGTCACCCCTCAGACGAACAAGGACTGTCCTTACATTGAGGCCGTAGTCTGGAAGACCCTGAAGCAAATGCACCCTAACAATCACAGGGGCCCGACGGAATGCCCTCACTTTTCTATCAGCAGTTCATGCCCATCATTGGGCTGGACATCGCCACTTTCATTCTGGGCATTCTGAACGGAAGCACCCCGATCACCCACATCAACAAAACCAACCTCGTCCTCATACCCAAGATGAAGTCTCAGAAGGAAATCACCCAGTTTCAGCCCATCACCCTATGCAATCTAACCTACAAGCTGGTCTCCAAATGCATCACCAACCGAATAAAACTTTCTTATCGGACGTCATCTCTACCTCTAGAGCTTATTATTATTGCCCACGAGCTTCACCACTACATACGCACGAGGTCCAAGGGCAAAATTGGGGCCATGTCCATCAAGCTTGACATGAGCAAGGCTTTCGATAGGGTGGAGTGGCCGTTCTTGCCCGGGGCCCTGCGACACTTAGGGTTCCACCCCACTTCGTTGCCCTCATCGAAATATGCATCACCACAGTGTCCTTCGCCTTCACCCTCAATGGGAATAGTTTCGGCGAGCTCAACCCGGTGCGGGGTCTCCGGCAGGGGGACCCCTTGTTGCCGTACCTCTTCATTATCTGTAAAGAGGCCCTATCTCTAATCCTCCAGGATAGCGCTGCCCGACATCTCTCCAGGGGCCTCCAGATTTGCAGTGGGGCCCCACCGATCACCCACTCGTTCTTCGTAGACGATACGTTACTACTCAGGCCAGCTACCAGATCCGAGGCCTAGACAATGAGCTCTCTCCTGAGTCAATATGAATGGGCCTCGGGTCATTTATTCAATTACAGGAAGAGCTCCATCTCCTTCAGTCCCAACACCCACCCGACTACCCGCCGGGAAGTTCTGGATTCCCTAAAAATGACAGAAGTCCCCGCCCACGACAAATACTAGGGGCTCCCTACTATCTTTGGTTGATCCAAGAATGACCTCTTCAACAACATACGTAACCGCGTAGGCCAAAAGTTGGAGACCTGGGAAACGAAGCAATTATCTAGCGACGGAAAGGTGATTCTCATCAAAGCCGTTATCTAGGCCATCCCCAGCTACGCCATGTCATGCCTCAAACTACCCAAGTCCCTGATCGCCGATCTCCATGCGACCTCAGCCAGGTTCTGGTGGGGCAGCACCAAAGACTGACACAAAATCAACTAGAAAATGTGGGACTTTCTCTGCCTCCCCAAAGCGGAGGGTGGTATGGGGTTCAAGAACCTGGAAGTGTTCAACAACGCAATGCTAGGGAAGCAGGCCTGGCGGATCCTCACCTCCCCAAACTCTTTACTAGCTTGGCTCCTCAAAGCTCGCTACTCCCTAATGGCACCTTCCTACAAGCAAAGGTCGGTAGTAGCCCCTCTTACGCGTGGCACTCCATCCTGGAGGGGCGAGACTCAATTTGGATAAGCCTTAAATGGCACGTCGACAGCGGGAATGATACTGAAATTTTCTAGGATCCTTGGCTCCCCTACCCTCCCTACAGGGTCTCTTCCCCCCCCCTCTCCCCCAGGGGCAGCAGAACTCCTGGTTTCCCATCTTGTTCAGGGCAACCCGAGGCGGTGGTCCCTCCCGCGGCTGCGTCAACTATTGTCAATCCCTGAGGCCGAGGTTGTACATGTCAACATATGGACTTTGGCCCTAACCCCGAACGGTTTATACTTGGTGAAATCCTGGTATCGTACATCTCTGACTAGTGTGTTGTCCCCTTTTGCAGGTAATGTCGCATTGAGTACAATGGCCCTTCGCCGATGTGGAAGCACCTATGGAGACTCGACATCCCCCCAAATCCCACAACTTCTTGTGGCGCGCATGCAAAGACATTCTTCCCTCGCCACTGAACCTCATCCGGCGCCATGTACCAGTTGGCTCCACGTGCCCATTCTGCCACCAGGGGGCCATCAGCCTATCTCACCTGCTCTTCGTGTACCCTTACGCCCAGGCAGCCTGGACCTCGACCACACTCAGCCTCGCCATCCAGGCTTGCGCGCAACCACACGCTCAGCTGTGGATCCAGGAACTTCTCCTCACACTCCCGGACTCCGACTCGGTGACCCTGGCAGCTGTCCTCTACCACCTCTGGCGGACTAGGAATCTACGCCTCTTTGAGGACAAGGCGTTACAGGACCCCCATAGCCTTGCCCACTACACCCGACAGTGGCTCCACTCCTTTCAGTCCGCCCCGCTCTGCACCGGACAACCACGGCCGACCCGCGACAATCCACTTCCGCCATCGGGCACAGTGCTCTACTTCGACGCTGCCGTGGACGTTGTGGCAAAGACAAGCTACGCTGCAGGATATTGTCTCACCGACATGAATCATTGGCTGTTTGGCTTCGTCAAGAAGCTCCCTGGCATATCATCGGCCTAGGCCATGGCCGCTCGGGATGCCTTACAGATAGCCTCCCGTTTACGTACCCCTCTAAACAGCATGGCAGGCGATGCCCAGACCCTTATCCATAGGCTCAATAGTGGGTAAGAGGACTGATCCGACACAGGCGCTATTTTCGTAGTGACCTGTAGACTCTTAAGGCCTCTCCCATTCGACTCAGTCACTTGGGTCCGTAGAACCCAGAACCACCACGCCCACAGCCTGGCAAGGCTACTATGCCTGACTTCATCTTCTGGGAGCACCCTCCCTCTTGTATTCCTCGCCTCATCCTCTTGATTCCGATCAATAAAACCACGCCTTTCCACTTCAAAAAAAAAAAAAAAAAAAAAAAAAGAGTACATATAGGCCTGTTCTTTAAGTTTTGGTTTTGGTTTTGGTTTCAGTTTTGATTTGAACAGTAAATTTAATACATTATACTGTAATCAATTTTCATCATTTTTAATACGACTTTTTACTATTTAATTATACATTTTTACATTTCCAATACACTTTTTACATTGTAAAACTATTTCTCCAAAACCAAAACTCAAACCTTCCTAGAAGAACCTGCCATAAGGTGCAATAGCATTCAGGAATAGGCATGTATTTTGTGATTTGTTCTCACCCTCAATCAAAAATTCCCTCTTTCTCTCTTTTCTTTCTCTTTTTCCCTCTGAACTCTATTTCTTCTCTTCTTTTTGCATCATCTATCCCCATTCTGTTCTTGGTTCGTTTCTGGGAATTTTTAGGTCCAATCCTGACTAGGGGCCTCTTGTTGATGCCATGGTTAATAAGGCTTTAGATCCTCCGTTACAATATTGTGTTACACTTGTTACATATTTTAATAACCTATAAATATTATTTTTTGTATTAATTTATTTTACCAAATATATTCATGTTCATCATAATGAATTAAAACAAAAAATGATATTTATAATAAGTCATTAATATATGTAACAGAGAGTGTAACAGGATCCAAAGACGTTCAATAACCTGCCCATAATTTCTCTTCTCTGATTGCCCCAATAACTACTTCCGTTTTCTTTTTCTTTCTTTTTTTCTTCTAACATTGTTTTATCTATATAGAAAAATTATACTTTTGAAATATAATTGATACTTTAATTTAGTTGAGTTTTGTGAGGCTCAGATGAAATACCCGTGTTGGTGTTGACATGACCTCAAGTATAATAATAAGACTTTTAATCCCTCCCCTAATTACACCTCGATTGCGTTAATTGCACAAGATGAAACTTGTTGGATGTTCATTTTAGTTATTTGTCTTTTTCCATTCTCTCTTATATACTCCACACCCGGAAAAAAAAAGAAAAAAAAAACAAAAGAAGTAAAAGTAAGAAGCAATATCAATTTTCATAGAGGTGCTCTTATACTAATAGGGAGGGCCTCTAATGGACCCATTAGAAAAGTAAGAAAATAAAAAGGAAACAAGAATACCAAACGAAAAGGGACAACAATTTTATTTTTCTCATTAATTATAATTTGGAGTTTATTAAAAACACTATTGTTGTTTTTCATCATGATTGATTCATGATCGATCACGTACAAGTACGTTGTTTGTCGCAGTCATCTGCAACATACCCACATGCACAGGCCGTAGCTACTAAAGGATCATGAGCGCATTCTCCCCACGAAGAATCCCCACATAATGTTTTGCATATATTGGTACAAGCTTCTATATCATCACATTTCATGTAGTCCAGCTTCACGAAGCAATTGCGTGACTCAACCTCTCCAACTGAGATCACAAATTTATTTTCAGCTTTCAATTTCTTACCATATAAATCAATTTCAGACTCGGAAAAAACAATTTTAAAAAAATAAAGAACTGAAGATTATTTTATTTACCCAAATTCTATATGCGGGTGGAAATTATTGCTTTGAAAATGCATAAAAGAAAAGAAATAGAACTAACCAAGAAAAGAAATAGAACTAACCAAGATTTATAAAATCCACTTTTTGAAGAAATGAATTAAATTATCCAAACGCTAAAAAAATAATAATTCAAAAGAATACAACAAAAGGGTTTTCATTCTAGCACTTTGCCTGAAATGAGAATAGCGACCGCAACCCAACAGCAAACGAGCAAATGAGACTTCGCCATTTTTGGTGTTTTACGTGCAAAATGTGAGTCCAGAATGAAATATGCATTCACTACTCTATCGATTATATAGGATTTTTAACAGATTATGTAAATCCATTTTCCAATATACTTTCTAAGGCAACAGATTATGCAAATCTATTTTTCAATCAATTAGTTCAAAAGACAAAAATACCCACAATTTAAACTTTATTATATTTATTATTTATACACACCATCTAAATTTGGGTACTAGGTGGAAGTTGTTGGATGAAAATGGTTCAATCACATTAATTATTTGCAACGTGTACGTAGTAATATTTGAGGAAATATTTATTAACGTTATTATTTAAAAAATGTGAAGATGGCAGTAATGAATGTTATTCGTAACCAAATATATTAATTTATATATTCTGGCTGATAAATTTGAGCAAAAAGAAAGAGCATGTGCTATGGTATTTACATTTTGTAAAATGTTTTAAAATATGAAAAAAAAATGTATTACGAACATATGAAGATGTATTAAAAATATATTTTATTAGTAACATTTCCGCTCAATTTGTGGGCTGGTATTTATTCGGCTCATAATTAAATTTATTGTTGTTGAGTCAAAGAAAAATATAGCCCAACTAGTGATAATTAAGAAGGTTCTCATGATATATATTCAAATTTAAAAATACAGTTGTTACTCTTCTAGTAAAAAAATATTTTCTAACTCCTAGATTTTAATTTTCTTGATTGCGGTAGTTACGATTGGGAGTTACATATTTTAAACTATGTATTTAATCGAATTATAACATTGGAAAGTTACATGATTTAAAATATAATTTAAGACAAATAAATTTTGGCAGTTACATATGATTTTAACATTGTATTTATTTACTTTCTGTAACATTGGATTTTTATTTTTTATAATAGCACTTCTCTGCAGATACGTCATCGTATGAAGATTGTGTGGTGGACGACTTGAAAAATATACGTAGTGCAAATAAGTGGTTGTTAGCTATTTACTGTAAATAGTAAATACTTATTAATATAGGCTAATCTAGACATGATCACGGTTCCGGAACCGACGGTTCCGGTTTCATAGAAAGTGGATCCGGAACCGGAACCTTGGAGGAACAGTTCTAGGACGGTTTCAGAACCGAGTGCCTGTTCTGGTTATAAGACGGTTCTGGTCTGTCACGGTTCCGATTCTGATTCCGTCACAGTTCAAATTTCGTTGAAATTGAAGTAATTTTAATTCAATAATTAATTTATATTTATATATACTTTAATTTAATGTTTACTTAGATTAATAATATGCATAATGTAAATTATATCGTGAGTTTATATATTATTATAATAATATATATAATTATATTATATAATTGCGTACTTTATATATAAATAAACATATAATATAATATTAATAATAAGAAAGTTATAACAAAAGAGGAGGTAGCTAGAGTTGTTATTTAGCTTTCCTCAAGTTTTAATAAAAATTGAGGGCATGGGTTTGAAATCTTACTCGAACATATAAGTGCTACATAATTTTTAGTACTTTAAGTAGGGATCCGCCGGTTCTCGGTTCTATGAAAGGTGGAACCGGAACCTCCTCAGGCGGTTCCTGTTCCGTTGGCCACGGTTCCGGTTCCGAGTCCAAAACCGCCGGTCCGAACCGGAACCGTGGCCATCCCTAGCTAATACTACTATCCTGTTAAGAAACTTCATTGAACAATAGTTATGCAAAAATTCTTGTATTAACATTAATAGTGCATAATAGGATAACATTATACTAATTTTCATTGATATACATCTATATATACTAATTTGTTTATGTGAAATTTTACCCCCAACCCCGACCTCCCTATTTCATGCGGCAGTCGCAACCAAAATGCCTGCCTGGTTCACACCAGAACTCATTCACGATACACAGAACACTAACTAATTATAATACATTGATACACTAAATTAAAAGAGTGAACTACCTTTAATATACCTTTACTTTTCGATTGTGTTCGCTTTGGTACCTATACTTTTCTTTTAGCCACGAATATATTTATACTAATTTAAAGGGGCAAAAAATGTACATTGCCGTTAACTCCCCGTTAGACTTAAAGGAATTGCCATCACATGCAACTCACATACCAATTTTCAAGGGCATTTTTGTCCTTTCACTGTTTATTGTCTTCTTCCTTCTTTTTTTTTTTTTTTCTTTTCTTTTCTTTGTCTGTCTCCCCCGCCATCGGCTACTGTTTTTTTTTTTGCCCCTTCTTTTTTTCTTATTTTTGGCCGGAAGTTCTGCAATCAAAAAAATTGCACAACCCTGTTTCCGTCGTCCTCCTCCCTCCTCGTCGTCGTCTTCATCAACTGACAAAAACACCATGGGTGCTTCCAAAAGCTTCACAACACCGAAGTAATCCACCATGGGGGGTTTTCAGAAAAATTCCACCAAAAAGATCTGGCTGAAATTAATCATTTTGACAAAGAAGAACAAACTCATTCCCCTTTTTGGCTCTCTTTTAGCTTTAGAATTGTTTATTGGAAATCATTATTGATATTATTCAGTTTTTTATTCGTTGCCCATTTGGGATTTTTTTTCTTCCTTTCTTTTGGGTGTGTTTTTATTTTATCAAGTGCTTTTTTTGGAAATCACTACTGAAATATTGAGTCTTGAGGTGGGTTTTGACGGATTTGGAGAGTTTGAGTTTGTCGGTGGCCAAAATGGTGATGGATACTGGAGGGACGCTTATTGCTGGGTCTCACAACAGAAATGAAGTTTGGTGCTGGGGGAGTATAGGGTGGTGGTGGACGGCGTGGCGGAGATGGGAATTGGTTGAGAAGCGTTGGCAGCCATTTTAGATTTGCAAAAGGGGGAAAAAAATGGTGGTAATTGTTACGCTTGCTACGACGATGCCGGAGCAAATACACGAAATCAAGGACTTCCTCCTCACTGCAAGAAGGAAGGATGCACGCTCTTTGAAGATCAAGAGGAGCAAAGATTTTGTCAAAAATGGTGGTGATTGTTTTTTGGGTTTGTTGGGGCTACATCTGCAGTGGTGAGGGGCGGCGACAATGGTGGTGGGCTATTTTGGGAAGTGGGAGGAGGGAGGAAGAAGGTGGAGAGTGGATGAATTTAGGGAATATGATGTACAGTGAATTGGAGAAGGGAGAAGTAGAAAAATAAAAAATATAAATATAAAAAAGAGGAAGAAGATGATGAATAGTGAACAGACAAAAATATCCTTGAAGTATATCATGTGAGGTGCACGTGATTGCTATTCCGTCAAAACTAACCAGAGTTAACGGCGGAAGTACATTTTTGGCCCATTTAAATTAGTATAGGTGCATTGTGGCTAAAAAAAAGTATAGATACCAAAGCGGACACAATCGAAAAGTAAAAGTATATTAAAGGTAGTTCACTCAAATTAAAATAAGATATATTTTAGTTCACTAATACAAAATATACAAGTGTAGTTCTATAACTATTACAACATTCTCGCATTAATTACCTAACTAAAGCTTCATCATATAATCCCGATGTTTTTCATAACGTCGTCCTTAATTCCTGTTACATGCAAAACGTCTAAAGGGGTGAGCTTCCATAAATTAGTGAGGTCGCACTATTAAAATACATTATCAAGTAAACAATGACCTATTTCCTAAGCAAACAAAAGGAGAACACGTAAGGGATAGAAAGAGCATAACCAATAAGCTATAACGAGGATCTATGTAACCCTTCGGCAATCATTACTAATTATACTTTACTTATGCTGGAATTCTTTGGGCGACGGACACAGTACACAGTGTGTCACCTCGTCAACTACGCCAATGAACTAGTGCACATATACAGTGCACCAAACTAGGTGGCATACCTTGAGATAATACTGGAAATGAATCCTTAAGTCATTGAGTCAAATGTTCAAGCCCAACGCTAACATGCTCGATTTCAATGAACTAAATAGGCTTTGGGGACCCAAATAGACTCACAAGTAATAAGTAACAAGAAACACGCAAGCAACACAAAACATGGTGCACAAACACGGGTGCACGTGACTCGAACATTTCATGCTTTACACGTAAATGACAATTTTATTCATACGATAAATTTTAATAAACATTTCACTTATACACAGAACTTAACATTTGAAAACATTTACCAATGTATATCGCATATATAAACATTGCACTTTACACGCTCATAGATCATAATCATACGTATTACTTATAACACATGTATTTCACGAGATATATACTTAACATTAACATAATAAAGCATGCTAACTCATTTCTTTACTACTTAAAATATTTAAGCCCTTTAGTGAGAACACTCACCATATTTCGCAGATGCTAGCTTATAAGTATCCAAATAATCTACATTTAATTCAAGTCTCACGGTTTAGAATTTATCCTTGAACCTAGATCAATCTTTAGATTCTAGGTTTCTATATGTTTTTGCCTTTAAATCCTTGTGTTTCTAGTCATTTAATGAACATTAACTATTTATTAATTAAAATGTTTAAAGTTATAAAAGAAGCTGTAAAGATTTTAGTTTGAATATTCAAAAATTCATGTTTTTAGAAAATGATCGGTTTTACCCGCTCTTTAGGTATTCTCAGCTTCAAAGAGTGCTTTTACCCGCTCAGAAAATTACCTCGGGTCCTAAGACAGGTTTTTCCCACACTTTGGTTGGCAATAACTGATTTTCTTGAGCCAAGAAAATCGGTTTCACCAATATTGGAATGGTTATAACTGGTCGTGCCCAGATTCAGTTTTCCAAAACTTCTAGCTTCGGGTTTCAATAAGAAGTGCTTCAAAATGCATTTTTCTTTGGTTTCTTTTGTTCAAAATCAATCCTATATTGTACCTATAACACTTTTATCAATCCATAACACATTTACAACACCTAGAATCAAAGATTTGGATCAAAACTTACAGAAAACTAAGAATTCCAAATTTTCAACTTCTATGCATCATAACTTCAAATTTAATGTTACAGGAAGGTTAAATTCCTTACCAACATGATCCTGAGGTTGTAGGATAGGTTTCCACAGTTTAGGGTCCAAATCCAAGCTCCAAATCTTCCTCTTCTAAATTTCCTTCTATTTTTTCTTTCCTTTCACTCTTTCTCCTTTCTCTCCCTTTCTCCTCTTTGATTGTTGTTGTTTTTTGGATTGTTGAGGACAAAAGAGAGACATATTTATACTCCCAGATACCTAGCTGGACAAAACAAGAGGGACTTAGACCCCTAAGGCTGTAGCCCTTCTTTGAAACTTGGAGAAAGATATTTTTTTTCAGCTCCAGAGATCGATCTATTTTTCCAGATCCAAATGGTGGGAAAACCCGCTCTAACTTGGTCAGCCTAGCAACTATCGGTTTTAACCGCTCAAATAGAGGTTAAAATCGCTATTAAGGAGGTCAGATATTTTCCTTGGCGGTTTTTATTGGTTTAAACCGATCCAATAGTGGTAAAAACTACTATTTGCTGTTTTTTTCTCTCTTATTTTTTACTTATTTTCTAATTTCTTATTTTCATTCCATAATTTCCAAAACTAAACTAATATATTTACATCAATATATCTTTAAATATAATCCTACACTTAAATTATCATCATAACTTTAAATTAAACATTAAAGCATTATGATTCAAAAATTATGATTTCTTAATCAATATTCTCAAGAAAAATTATGAATATATCTTTTACTTGGGTCTTTAATGCGTATGGATTGGTGGATTGTTTGGTCTTCTAATTTTCACTTAATCTAAAATGAGTTTTTGATGATCTGTTTTTATCATTTCATGGGCTCATATGTCTTCCAAAATTTAAGTTTCCTTTTCTTGGTTATTTGAAGATTCATTCAAATTGTGCATACCCTTTGCACATGTGGATCGTGATGAGCATATGGGAATGATTTCACCTATAAATTTGATGTGGGATTTTTTTGTTTTTTCTTATTAATGTTTCGATTGCTGACATAAATTATCTAAATTTTTCATATTGGTTGTTGGATTAGGTCGATTACACCACTGTGTTTGTTTTTCGGCTCCTGATGTTTGTAGATAATGGCTTTTCTACTGGAATGGGATTGTAAGCCCTCCTCTTCGTTTGGCCCAGTGAGGTTATTTTTACTTGTTCTGCAAATAATTCTTGGCGTAATTCTTACGGTCTTTTTCATTTGTTTTCATGTCTAACTTGTGTTTGTTTGGGTAAATAGTATTTCTCATATGTAGTAATTTATCTACGTAGTATGTGTAATGGGTTGAGAAGCACTTATGATTAAGTTTGAAGGAAATTTATAAGCAACTACAGTTGTTACGAGGTGGTGTGCTTGCACTGGAATTTTAGTTGAAAATGCTTAAAATTAATAGTTAATAATATATGCCAATGGTAGCAGAATTATTACTTTAGCTATGTTTGGATTGTAACTCGTTTTTTTTCTTGGGGAGGAATTGTTTTTTGGGAAATTGTGTAGGAAGAGAAGAAAAAATTTAATGATAATGTTACTTTTTGAAATAATGTGAATATAATATTTAGTGGAAAATTAAATTACATGAAAATGAGAGTGTTTGGTTATAGAGAATTTTTTTACATTCAACTCTGTAAACACCAGTCACTCATATTGGTCTTCATAGGTTCTGGATCATGCAAATTGTAGAGAGTTTGGTTGGCAACAGAGATATGCTCATTTTTGTGGAAGAATAGTTGCTCTTTCAATTCTTAGTTTGCAGCTCTATTCCTTCCTTTGGGTCTGGAGTACCCTATGGTTTACTAGTGCAAGAAATTGTGTTAGTGTCTCTCCATCTCTCTACTCTATTATATTCTGTTAATTTCTTTTATGGTCCTTCATATGATTACACTCTAAAAGTTGTTCGGGTGTATAATTGGAAATGTTCACAATTACCTGAAGAAGGTCAGAAATGGGGATGCTTAATTTAGTTGCTTTTCAGCTATTGTGGACTTATTTGTGTTGCTTGCTTGTCAATGGGAAAGGTTGGTTGTCCTTGAATTCTGGACATGATCTAATTATTTTGAGTTCTTCACCTTTGCTCTCTTGAACTTGTCTTTAACTGTTGTAAAGGCTTTTTGGCAGATGGACGGGACAGTAACTCACGTGTTTATAGCATTTTTTTGAGTTCTTATTTTTCAAAACTTGCAGCACTGTTTTATGCCATATTTTGATTCAGAGCTGGACCTTATTTGCAGTGGTTGACTAGAAGGCAAGGTCGTCTTCTACGTGCAAAACAGGGAATGCCAACTTCAGAGCATGGAGTAAGTTTTAAACAAATAGATATGCCTCTAAATATCTAGTTAATGTATATTAGTGACTGAGAAGTTGGTCAAGCTTCGAAGGCTTGTTCAATGAGGCCTTGTACAGTTGTGTTGCCAACTGTTGATTTAGGTTAACACACTGGTCCTAATAAATTATTATAAAATGGGAGTTAATGGATGTGTTCCAGATGATAGAAGTGATGGTGGCGTGATGTGAGATTGGGGGAGATATGGGAGAACTTAAGTTGTTCCTGTTGTGTAGTGAGTTAATGCTCTTACAAAGCATTCTTGTAGGGTCATCATTAATTAAAATGCATCATTGAATAGGTCACTGAATAGAGATGGAGAGATTACGAATTCCAATAAATGAGTCACTGAATAGGTCCATCATTAATTAAAATGCTGACTTATTAAAGTTAAATGGTCACTCATTAAAACTTGAATGGATTATTAACCACCACATAAGCATGTGACATGGCGTTTATTAACCATGTAATATTTTCTCATAGACATGATTTGATGATTTGACTTTTGATTTAATAACTTCTGTGGTCCCTCAACTTGATGCATTGGTTTTAATTGGTCTTTTATGTTGAAAAAGTTTTTATTTGGTTTCTAAAGTTGGTATAAACGTTTTAAATGGTCCATTTTTAAAGAAATTGTTATTTGTAGGACAAGATTACTAAATGCTCACCATTTTAAAATTTTAAGTAATAAAAATACTAATATGCCCATGCTACATGCTACCATTGGAGAAATCTTAAATCTTCTCCTTCGTACGACCATTGGAACTGAAAACGGACGAAAACGAAGTTAAAACGGACCGAAAACGGACTTGAGTGTCCTCTTTTTCTTTTTTATTTTTCTTTTACAGAGGTTTCCTCCTTCGCCAGAAATTGCAGAAACTGAAGGTTCTGCAATTTCCGATATTGCATAACCGATCGAAAATTGCAATACTGAGGTTCTGCAATTTCCGATCGCTATGGTTTTTAATTCGTTTTTGATCAGTGCGTTTTCATCTGTTTTCAGTTTCGGTAGTCGCACGAAAGAGAAAGAGAAGGTTTAAGATTTCTCTAATGGTAGCATGGGCATTTTAGTCTTTTTAGTACTTAGATTTTTAAAATGGTCCATGCATTTAGTAATTTTGTCCCTGGAAATAACAATTTCCTAAAAACAAGACCTTTTAAAACCTTTATATTAACTTTAGGGACCAAATAGAAACTTTTCAACATGAGGGACCAATTAAAACTAATGCATGAAGTTAAGGGACCATAGAAATTAAACCTTGCCTTTTCTTATCAACTGACGGATGAAAAGATGTGATTACTTATATTTCTGTATCTTTTTGCAATTTTTTTTTAATTTATTTTTTTAAGAAAAGTAAAAATCCCACCTCTATCCCTCCAGGGTAAAAAGGTAAATTTTGATTACTTTTAAAGAAGACCTTCCGAATGAAAGCACGAAAAAACCCTCCGAATAAATGCACTAAAAGACTTTCCGAATGAAGGCACGAAAAGACTTTCCGAATGAAGGCAATAAAAGACCTTTCAAACGAAAGGCACAAAAAGACCTTCCACATGAAGGCACAAAAAGACCTTTCAAACGAAAGGCACAAAAACATATTCAGAACAGAAGAAGAATAAATTACTCTTTCACCAAAATGCAAAAACATCCACAAGAATAGAGCAAACAAGAACAAAGTAGATTTGAAAAACCCAAAAAAGAGCCATATACTTAGATAAATTTTCACTACATTCAAAAGACACTTGTACAAAAACAAAAAAGGGGGCGGGGGTTGGGGTTTCCTATCTAAAAAGAGCCTTCCGAGGCAACTTGAGATGGTCCTTCAGTTGGAACCTCAGATGAGCCTTCCGGAGCAGCAGCAGATGAACCCATTAAAGCCTCTTGGCTAACTTCTTCAATACGAACTTGGGATGAATCTTGGGCCGTCAGTATAAGGGACAAAGTTTCGAGCTACTTTAAGAGTCCGGATCTCACCTAACCGAAAAACATTTAAGCTCTTCAAACTCATCCTTTGAAAAGAGGCAAAGGCCTTCGCAAAGGTGCACTCACCTTCCTGGTTATAGCCCTCTAACTCCTTCAACTTTTCATTCGAAAACCCTGGAATGAGTTGCCGCGCAGCCATTGCCATACCCTCTGAAATAAATCGCTCAGCACAGGCAATAGCGAAGTCCCCAAGTTTATTCCCAAACTCATAAGAGTAGAATATTTTTTTCAAAATAATTTCTAACTCTTCAGCTAGAAACTGTGCCTCTCCTTCCACCACAGCTCTCTTTTCACCTTCCTCCCGATCACGAGCGGAAGCCACATCCTCTGAATCCGTTAAGAGACCAGCTTTAACCTTTTCAGTATCCTCGGCCCTAGCTATGGATGATCCTAAATCACCCTCCAATTGTTGCTTCGCGACCTCGAGCTCGGCCACCTTCTGTCTCAAATCAGCAACCTTGGCAACCCCCTTTTTAAGCTCAGAGATCTCGAGCTCAGCTTTCTCCAATGTAGTCTTCGCTTCAGAAACTTCATCATAAGTGAGGTCTTCACTTTCTCAGCATATTCCAGCTCCCTCCAGATGTGATCCTTACACTCCTTTTTCTATAATGAACCAGATGCTCAGTGTGAAGGTGAGCCTGAATAGCGACCTTGTTCAAACTATGTATCTACGCATCCACACCAGAAAAACGGAAGCGTTCCATCACAAATGGAGGAACGCTTCCATGAACCCATTCAAGACGATGCACAAGATTGTCAGTAATCTTATCCTTGCAGCGAAGCTTGGGAAAAATAATTGTCAACGGAAGGTCATCTTCAATTAGGTCCCAGCTAAAACCCTCAGATCAAACAGAACCCTCGTCAGGGTCACTATTTACCTCCATCTGAATGTCGAAGGTTTTATCTCCTTGGCCTTGATCATTTCCTTCTGGATAACTTCCTAACTGATCTTCTGGTCCATTTTTCGGTCTATCTTCCATTCTATCTCCCGGTTTGACCTCAGGCTCGTCCGCCTAAACTATCTTCTTATCTTTCTTTTTTTCTTTTTTCTTCTTCTTCTTCGTGGAATGCTTATGCATATGCTTCCTTTCGGCAGAAGGACATAAAAAGATAGCCACACAATTAGAAAAATTATACAAATGAAGGACAAATAAGAATTGGCTTCACCAAACAAATATACCTTCACCCTCCGTCCCAATAGACTTAGACTCCTTAGAAGCATCAACATTTCCCTACAAAGGTTCATCGTTAGGCCCACGATTAGTACTGTCAACTAAAGTACCACCCAAAACCGGACCCAAAACCCATGGGGCCCACTTGGTCCCAGATGACTATCTTAGGCCCCACGAGGGCCATACATCTTAATCAACAGTACCCTCCATCACTATTCACAGGTACAATGACTACAGTAGGAGGACACCCCTTAGATTTGGGGGATCCTCACAACTGAACTCCATTTTTTCGCTTCATCTTCCTCCAGATCGGTCCAACTTGAACTCCATCTTTTCACTCCTTCCACGTTCACCGATGATGTTAGTAATAAAAGAATCTTTGATGTGTTTTAAAAAAAATCTCAATTGAACAGTAATTTTGTGGTACTATTCATGAGTATAGGAATTAATTAATTCAGATTTAGAAATAAATAATGAAACCTAGAAGAAAAAAATCTCAAGTTTCGTATCATCATCAATGATGTTAGTAATTTAAAATTTTCTTTGCTGTGTTAAAAAAAAAAAAACAAAACATTCGTGAACAGTAATTATGTAGTACTATTCACGAGTGTTGGAATTAATTAATTCAGGTTTAGAAATAAATAATGAACCTAGAAGGAAAAAATCTCAAGTTCGTATCATCACCAATGATGTTAGTAATTTAAAAGTCTCTTTAATGTGTTTTAAAATAAATAATTAAAAAATACTCGTGAACAGTAATTATGTGGAACTATTCACGAGTATCGAAATTAATAAAATTTAGGTTCAGAAATAAATAATGAACCTAGAAGAAAAAAAAATCTCAAGTTTCATATCATCACCGATGATGTTAGTAATTTAAAAGTATCTTTGATGTGTTTAAAAAAAAAAAAAACACTCGTGAAAAGTAATTATGTGGGAATACAGCACGCCGCCTAGGGTTTTTTTTAATGGGATCACATGGACGGTGGCTGGAAATAGCCGCCGCCAAATTATGAGGCAACTATGGCTTCGAAACACCGTCTTCCGCCTCTACCGCCGCAAGTCAACAGGCCGCTCAAAACTGTTACCGAGCACAAAGGAAACCTCTTTTTTGACTATGACGAGATGGATGAACTAGAAGCACCCCTCCGGCTTGTGCTAGTCGAAAAATTCTCCAAGGGGAGGACGACGCTGGATAACTTATGTTCAAATTTTTTAACGGCAGGTTTCAACGGCGGCTTTCACATTGGTTTGATTGACAGCAAACAAGTTCTAATTCGTTTCGAAGAAGACAGTGATTATCAACGTTGTTTTATGCGTGGCGTCTGGAATTTCAAGTCCTATGCACTCTGAATTGTGAAGTGGACGCTAGATTTTGATCCGCAAGCAGAATCTTCGATAGTCCCGGTGTGGGTAACCCTGCCTATGCTTCCCTTTCAGCTATACAACGAATGGCCTTTGCTATCAATAGGAAACATGATTGGCCGTGCTTTGAAAATGGATTTTGCATCGGCAACTTTGTCTCGACCTAGGGAGGCATGTGTATGCACTAAAGTAGACCTCCTGGGGCCGCTGCCGGACTCAGTGTACCTAGGGAAGAGGGGTAAAAAGTTCACTCAAAGCTGGAGTACGAGAGGTTGCCTTATTACTGTACCGTGTGCATGAAAGTAGGACACGAGGAGACAGCGTGCAGAAGGGGTCAAGGGGGGAGGAGTAACGACTTTGCCCAAAACCTGGCAATCAACAAACCAGAACCGAAAGGGAAAGAAAAAGTCCCAAGTCAAGATAACCCAATCCGGGTATTGAAAAGTGGGAAAACGGTGGGAAAAATTAGTCCAGACCTGCAACCGGGGAAGGAAACGCCAGACGTGCCATCGACGTCTGTTGCCCATGAGAGTGAATTAGTAATTGTTTCTTTTGCGGCATCTGTTGATGATCTTAAGGAAAAGCAGCAGCAGGTGGAGGAAATCACGAAAACTGGGAACCCGATGCATGCAAACTTGGATGATGTCATGGTGAAGGATGCAAACTTGGATGATGTCATGGTGAAGGATGCAAATTTGGATGATGTCATGGTGAACTTGGATGATGTAATGGTGAAGGATGCGAACTTGGATGATGTCGTGGTGGAGGATGCATCTGACAGTGAGGCTACCGTGTCAATCTTGTGAGAACCTGTGAATGCCAATCTAGAGATGGTTCAGCAATTGCATGCAGAAAATGTGCAAACTATTATGGCGCAATGTTGGGACAATATGCAAAATCTCATGGAGGAAGAGGCCGAAATAGGGGAACCTTTCAAACTAATTTTCACCTCACCCCGCAGCAAGTGGAAGACCCCCGGAGATAGTCACTCTGACACTGACCTTAATGGGGATCAGCGTCGGATCACAGCAGCTGAGCTTAAGGCTTTTAGCAATTCTTTTCAAGCACTTGGTGGGGAGCCAGAGGGGGTAGAGGCATTCCTGGATGACCTGGAGAAGGGAAAAACAAAGGAAAATAAGCGGAAGCAGTGCAAGAATTATTTCAGATTGCCACGTACGGTGACGACGAGGCAATCTGTGAAAGCGACCTTAACTACTTTTTAGTTTCCATATGGCGTGGCTCATATGAAACATAACGGGGGTAAGATCACACGCCTCTTTTCGACGATTGAAGTATTTAATTAAAAAATCATGTGTTACTCTGCTTATTATTCTTGAACCTATGATTTCTGCTGATAATTTGGAAAAGTATCGGGTGGGTTTGGGATACCATGGATCCTTTTCCTCTTTGTCAGGGAAAATATGGGTTTTCTGGTCTATTGATTATGGAATGAAGCTGATTTCAGACTGAGCCCAGTGTGTAGTATATGAGGTAACGCACCCGCAATTAGCTTTGCCTTGCTGGGCAAGTTTCGTGTATGGCTTACATATAAGATGCCAGCATAAGGACTTATGGTGGGATCTTGTGCCAGTTATGGCTAGTAAATCTGCAATATGTATGGGGGATTTCAATGCTATCGCTGCTCTAGAAGAATACCTAGGCTCGGCAACACTGGACCTGGGGGCTATGCAGGACTTTGCAGAATTTATTAATGGCGCAGGGCTCTTAGGATTGCCCACATAGGGTCCTTTGTATACTTGGGTTGGCTATTGTTCAGTGATGGAGGTGAGGACGAAGGTTCAAAGGAGGTTGGATCGTGTACTGGTCAACCAGGAGTGGTCCAATAATTTTTTGGGGAGCTCAATCAGAGTGCTAAGCAGGGCAACATCGGATCATGCGCCTCTCTTACTTAAGCCGTTGTCCTCTCTTCCGGAGGGGAAGAAAAGTTTTCGGTATCAAACTATGTGGGAAAAGAGGAGCGAGTTTCTTGAGGTGATCCGGGGCAGCTGGGAAACAGACATAAAGTCTATGGAATGCATGGTTTCTCCCTAAAGCTACGACGGCTGAAGGGGGTTCTCAAGCAGTGGAACTCCGAAGTCTTTGGGAATGTGTTTAGGGGTGTGAAGGAAGTCGAGGACCAGGTACAACAGGCTCAACTAGCTTTTGATTCTAGAGATGGAGACTCAGAGCTTATGGGCTTGAAGAGGGCAGAGGCGATTCTTGCTCAACACTTGCTGGAAGAGGAAATCTTCTGGAAGCAAAAGTCTCGAGTAAAGTGGTTGAAGGAGGGGGAGCTCAATACCCTGTATTTCCACACCTCCTTGGTGAATCGCAGGTCAAGATTTGGTGAATCGCAGGTCAAGATGGGGTATTTTTGAAATCAAGGATAGGGCAGGAAACCCCGTTACATCTCAGGCGGATATAGGGAATGAGGCTATTAGTTTTTTCAAAGGGCTATTTACTTCGGAGGAGGTTGATAACGGAGCGATGGAGGAGATCCTGCAGCATGTGCCGAACTTGCTGAATGATCCAGGCGGTTTACTCAAGGATGTCACGAAAGAGGAGTTGCGAGCGCTTGTCTGGGACCTGGATCCAGAAAGCGCACCGGGCAGTGATGGATACCCAGGGAGGTTTTACAGATTTGCGTGGGAAGTCATAAGGCGTGATTTGTCATAGCAGTGCAGGAATTTATGCTAGGTGTTCCAATACCTAGAGCTATTGCGAGCACATGGATCACTCTATTGCCTAAGAAGCCAAACCCTGTGTCTTTTGTAGACTTCAGACCTATAAGTTTGTGTAATTTTGTGAACAAAGTATTTACCAAGGTCTTATGTGCGAGGCTCCAGAGGGTCATGGATGGGCTAGTCTCTCCGGAACAGTCTGCTTTCTTACCAGGGAAAGAGATTGTTGACAACGTACTGCTAGCTCAAGAGGTGGTCCATTATCTGGATAAGAAATGTAGAAGGGGCAATATAATGTACAAGCTTGATATGGTAAAAGCTTTTAATCGTGTGTCATGGCAGTTTCTGGATAAATTGCTACTTAAGATGGGTTTCCGGCGTCGCTACGCAAATCTTGTAATGGGCAATCTGAAGGTAACCTGGTTTTCGGTTTTAGTGAACGGCGGGATTTTTTCAAGCTTCCAAGAGTATAAAGCAAGGAGATCCCTTATCCCCATTCCAGTTCATTTTGGTGGGCGAAGCCTTTACTAGAGCCCTGAATGCCCATGTTGATTCCTGGGCCTTGGTACCTTTCGCTTTGCCCCGAGGGGCAGTGCGCATCACTCATCTCAGTTTTGCAGATGACCTCCTTATATTTCTGAATGCAGGCAGTAAGTCTTTAGTTGGATTCAGAGATTTTCTAAACATATACGAATCTGCAACAGGACAAAAGATTAGTGAGCCGAAGTCCACCTTTTATTTCGGTCGACATTATGATGATAGAGCGCCTTTGGTACGACGGGTTCTTGGCATGCGAGAGAGTGCTTTCCCCTTCACCTTCTTGGGATATCCCATTTACAAAGGAAGAATGACAACTGCATTGTTTCAACCCCTGCTAGATAAGATTCAATCAAAATTGACAGGCTGGCAAACAATGCTTCTGTCTCCAAGGGGGCGTTTGGTGCTAATTTGGCATGTACTGAGTGCCTTGCCAATCCACTATTTAGCTGCGCTAAGTCCGCCAAGGGGAGCGGTTAACTAGATTGAGGCACTGTTTGCGAAATTTTTCTGGGGTAGTTCGGAGGGACGATCAAAGAGGCACTGGAGGGCGTGGCAGTATATTGCGAAGCCTTTCTCAGAAAACGGCTTGGGGGTGAGAAGTGTAGAGGATATGGTCACAACGTTCTCATGTAAATTGTGGTGGAAGAAGCATACTTCCAAAGTGTTGTGGGGGCCGTTTATGCTGTCATTGCCTCCCAGTGCACGACGCTCGAGGGTTTGGGCTCGATGAATGCTGTGCATGAAGTCATGGCTTTTAATATAGGTGTCATCGTGGGGGATGGTTCCTGTGCTGTTTGGTATACAAACTAGACAGGGCTGTGGTTTTTGCCAGACTTAATCGGGGAGGAACCCGTCCCTAACCCTGGGTTTACGATTCGGGATTTTGGGGAGCAGAAGGCTTGGTTTCTACAAGAGTGGGGATATCTATTTGAATAGGAAGCTCGGGATGTCCTCGCGGCGTTTATGCTAGATTTCTCATCGGGGTCATTCCGAGTAATATGGAAGAACGAGCCGACTGGAGAATTCTGAATCAAGTCCGCATATGACTTGGTCAGGGAAAGGGGTCCAGCAATGCACCTCACGGCGCTATGGTCCTCCCCACTCCCTTTGAAGTGCTCAGTGTTTATGTGGAAGCTGGTAAATCGTTGTGTGCCCTTAGACGATTCCCTTCGGCGTATTGGTTTTCCTTTGGCCTCTAAATGTATTTTTTGTGACTCGGAGAGTACCCTGCAACATGTTTTTTTCGCTTACCCATACGCCTCGGCTCTATGGGCAGAGTGGTTTAATCTGCTACACATCGGTTTTGGCGTATCAGCTCATTATAGGATGTCCTGGATTTGTTCTGGAATCGGGAGGAGGATGACATCAGGAGATTGCCCAAAGGTTTAACGGATATCGTTCCAATAATAGTAAGTTGGAAGGTGTGGCGATCTTTTTGTCGAGCTACACAAGATGGGGCCCTAACCCCCTTGCAACATGCGGCGGCCAACACTTTGAGTTTATGTTCTCAATTGCTAGCTTTGAAGCCCTTACAATATGCGCCAAGGCTCAACTTCCTGGTGGGCACGGTGATCCAAAGATAGGCGTATAGGAAAAGGAGGGAACCGAGGCTGGTGGCGTGGTCACATCCAAGTACTGGAAAAGTCAAGCTAAATGTTGATGGATCCTCTAGGGGGGCACCGGGGCCCTCTGAAGCTGGCGCGATTTTGCGCACGAAGTCGGGATAGGTGATTTTCGCTGCGAGCATTTTCCTGTGTACTTTCTCAAGCTTCCATGCAGAGGCGTTAGCTTTGTTATATGGGCTAGAAACTAGTCAAAGTTTAGGTATCGAGAGATACTGGTGGAGTCAGACTCCATGGTATTAGTTGGGGCAATTCAGGGTAAATCGTGGCCTTGGAGGGCGGTTTCTACTTTGCAGAAGATTATAGATCTCATTGACTCGGGAGTGCAGGTCACACATATCTACAGAGAGGCCAACGCCATAGCGGATGCATTGGCAAAGCAAGCGAGTGCCTCGCAAACCTCTTTATTTTTTTCTCAGGGTCTGCTGCCTCGTGAGATAGCGGGCCTAGTAACTTTGGACGCACGTAGTTTTCCTTACATGAGGGCGTAGGCTGTCCTTACTTTTGGAGTTTGTATCCAAACATAAAGTTAAAAAAAAAAAAAAAGTAATTATGTGGTACTATTCACGAGTATCGGAATTAATTAATTCAGGTTTAGAAGTAAATATTGAATCTAGAAGAAAAAGATCTCACGTTCGTATCATCACCAATGATGTTAGTAGTTTAAAAGTAAAAAAAAACACTCGTGAACAGTAAGGGGGGAGGGGGGTGGGCGTGGTTGCTGCAGTTACAGAATATTTTCCTATCCACTTCCACTTCTAGACTAAGAACCAACCACAACTAACATAATCATTTTTTGTTCCCTTGCTTGTTCAATTCTAATATCTCAAACACTAGCCCTGCCCCATCACTCACAAGGATATTAGTTTTCACACGTGATAAATCATTGAACTCTAGAGTAAACAAGTGTATATACAAACACAGAGAGGGAGAAAGTTTTAAAAAAACCATAGAACGAAATAAAAGACAGAAAGAAGCCGCATTTACAATAATGATCCAAAATATGGTTCAAATCACCAGCCCCAATCTCCAAAGCTAATAATTTGTGGGCATTCTAAATGCAGGAAAGAAAAGTACTAAACGCAGGGAATGAGAGATGGTATTTTATATTTATATCAAAATTACCCTTATCCCTATCCTATCACACCAGCTCCCTCATTTCCAACCCACCACCGACGGAAAACCTTGTTGCCAGGGGAATCGTCACCCACCACCAACGAAAATCACCAACGGCATTAAATCTTGAAAAAAAAAAAGGGAAATTAAAGAATACTTGCTGGGTTTCTTTTCTTTGCTGCATGCGAAACAGCAAGGTTCTTCTGCATACAGCAAAGAAAAGAAACCCACCTTCCTAGGTTTCTTTTCGTTTCTTTGCTGCATGCGAAAAGAAACCCAGGAAGGTGGGCACTTTCCTGGGTTTCTTTTAGCATGCAGCAAAGAAAAGAAACCCAGCAAGGGGGTTTCATTTCCTTGGTGAAGGCCAGCCCTCCCGCACCATTGTCACTGGAAAACAGGATGTTTCCGGCAGCCTACCAAAAGCCATAAGAGCCCTATTTTCTTCATCTTTAACTCCAAAAATGGGTTAGGGTGCCTAAATTTATTTGTCGGGGGTTAGGCCAAAAATGGTTCGGATGCCTAAAGCCATTTGTCTGGGGCTGGGCCGAAAATAGGTTAGGGTGCCTAAACCCATTTGTCGAGGGTTAGGGCGCCTAACCCCAACAAATGGGTTTAGGGGCCCTAACCCATTTTCATCCTAACCCCCAAGAATGGGTTTAGGTGCTCTAACCCATTCATCCTAACCCTCGAGAATAGGTTTAAGCGCCCTAACCTATTTTCGGGGGTTAGGACTCCTAACCCTCAAAAGACGGACATAGGCTCCTAACCTAAATACTAAAAATCAAAATAAAAATTTTAAAATAAAAAATAAAAAAAGAAAGGCTGCCGGAGTTGGCCTCCCGTTGCAAAGTTTTGCAGCCAGATCTGGCTGCGTGTAAGCGGCCCGATCTGGCTGCTTTTCACCTGATTTGGGTGGCAAAAATGGTCTACCACCCAAATCAGGTGAGAATGTTGTGATTTTTAAAAAATTTTAAAAAAATAATAGTAAAAGAAGAATAAAGTAGTTAAGGTTTTATATTAGCATCGTTGGCGGCAAACGATTTTCGGCGAATATTTGGAAAATATGGTGGAAATGCATGAAAATAATGGGTTGGAGGGGATGGTTTGACTTATGAGTGGGAAAGTGCAACACTAGTACACATAAATTACACAGAAGACTAAAAAAATTACTGTCATTCAAAGTGTGGCAAACTCTTTTACCTTATGACCTATGACATGATTCATTGGGTTCACTTGGCTCACATTACTATGATACTACAGTATCTCTGCACTGAGTAAGACTACTCTGATTGGTGATTAGGAAGCCCCCCAAGAGATAGAAATCACACTGACTCATAAGTGCTAGACGAAAGGGGATTCTCATCATGCATAAAAGATCTTGGTCATCAACTAAAAGATAACTTAAACTATGGCTTATTATCTAGCGCTGCTACGGGTACTAGCAAGAATCTAAACACATTAGAACAAGAGAAGAACAAAGTGCTACACACAAAGCACCTATGAAATAAAATGATTGTCCTATCAGATTAAGTAAAGTGAAGTATTACACCACATCAATTGCCTTTGAAAAGTATACCCGCAAAGCTTGGGATGTCATATGTGTTCTTGATAGAATCATCCATTAAGTTCTTCTTCAAGAGCCATAAGCAAATTTAAAACTTCAGCTGATATCACTATATTCACAGGTACATTGTGATATGTTTCCCTATATATCTTATATGTTCCACAGCCATGTGTTTGGCTAATGTCCCAAGGGAGATGGAAAACTACACATGACGATCAGCAACACCAATCTGCTCTCTCAATTAGATCAGTAGAGAATTAATATCTAAGAGTTGTCAACAACAGATAAATGAAGTATTATGTGATTTATAATACACTGGCGGTACCTACCCTAGACACAAAATCAGATACTAATGCTGGAAAGTCATTTGTGTTATCCATGCTGCACATACGAACAAGTAGCCAAATTGCATGAACAATATCTTGGTCAGAATGCCAGTACTCATCCTCAAAACCCATTTTTGCTTTCTTTTTTTTTCCCTCCCCAAAGAACATTCTGTGCAAAGCTTTGATGCTGGAACCAAAAATAAATTATGACAGAATTATTAATAAAGCCATTTGTAGAAAATATAACAATATGAAATGGTTCCATTCAATGCAAAATTCACTTGTTCTCAACTATGTTACTCGGACTCACCAAAAATTGTGGCATACCCGTGTCGACACGAGTCGACACGGGTACGGGTGTGAAATATGAGTCGGACATGGTCCTGAATTTTTGGACCCTTTGACTGATGATGAACAGATTCAGAAGAAGAAAAAGACTGCTTCACCGATGGCATGAGAGGCGGTGATGAGAAGGATTGAAGGAGAATGATTTAGGGGAGAATTCTAGCTAGTAGAGAAGGTAAGAGGTGGACTTCCTTGAGAAGGATAGAGTAATATAGAAAGGAATCTGTCTGCTAAATAAGAGGAAGAGATGAGGGAAGGAAGTGGCGGCTGATCTTATCAAAAGTATCCCTAATTTTATCAAAAACAGAACTATCCCTAATCTTATTTGTTCAAAACTATCCCTATATTTATACTTATAAGCTGGATCCCTGTACCCGTATCTGACACTTTTTTGACATCTCTGTATCTTAATTTGACGACATTGACAAACCGACACTTAGACCCGCACCCACACCCGACACCCGTAACCGAGTCCGAGTAACATAGGTTCTCAATATGGTTTTATGTCTTTTTCACAAAAGTTTTCGATACCTTTGTCTCCTGTTTTAAATTTCCTGCTTTCTGTCTTGCACATTTATCATCCAAGTTTGATTAAACAGTCAAAGAACACCAATATACCTTGTCTAACTATATCTAGCTTTTCAAATGTAAAAATTTGCATATTAATGATAACAATGTGGGCTAAATTATAATAAACTAAGTTAAAATCTCCAAGTAGAACCATGCAAGACCGTGGAAAGAAATGCATTTTCTCAAACAAACCCATGTGCTGCATGAGTATTAACTGAGGACATACTAGAAATATTAGCATGATATGTTCATACGACATACAGAACCTCTCTCAAACTCGCATAACTAGGAAACATGATCCCTCAAAAGTTTTTAAAATCCATGCCACTCAGATGGACCATACCAAGAAAGTAAATAATGTAAAGTTTCTATATGGAAGTTTAACATGCTTAAGTACTTTCAGCTGCAAAGATTTTGAAGATAACATGGTATACTTCCTGCATACAGGATTGCACAATGAAAATGTGGTTAACTGCTTTTAGTTTTGGCCACACATCATCAACTACTTATTCAGCCACAACATAAAAAAAAAAGGTAAAAAATAGGTTTACTTCCAGATCTCAAAGAAGAAAAAAGCAGAGTAGGTTGAATGGTTATTCGCAATTTAACTGTACAACTTTGAAATCATGACAACTAGGAACTTCTATACAACTAGGCAAAGGCTAAAGGAAAGTGGTTTAACTACAGATTAACCGTATAACTTGGGCCTGAGATTGATGTCAATAAAGACATTCATAAGAAAGCATATGTTTCACATTGTTCATCCATTCATATTTACGTCATTAGAATTTCATGAAGGAAAAGAGAAAAGAAAAAAAATAGCAAACATCGAGAATGATAAGAAAGTACCTCCAAACAAGAATTATGGATGGAAGGAAAACTGATCTCTTAGCCAATTGTGCATTATCAAATAAAGAAAGTGAAGGAAAGAAAATAAGATACTACAGAAACCAAACAAGCAAAGTTTCAGAAGCCTTTACATTAATTAAGTGCTTCTTTGTTTAGTACTCAAGACATAATTCCTGATGGAACTTTTGTATGTCGTGAAATACACTGATAATAGGGAAGGGCTCAAGCTCCTGAAACGACAATTTTTGAATATGGTAAGGGGAATAATGTCTAATGCAATCTCCTGCTCCAATAACTTTGTTAAGGTAACAACAGAGGGCACTTATTACGAAAATCAATGTAAATCACTGACATAATCATGAAGAGATGTATCATATTACAGAATAAGTTGATTCAATAATGACAGTACTTCAGATTTTGAGGCAACAGAAAGTTCACCATCAATAGTCACGCAGCACCCAACCAGTTTAGACACCAAGAACTGCAACACAAACAATAAATATAAGAAATTAGAACATGAATTTAAAAAAATAGATAAATAAGGGTACAGTGGGTCTACAGATGGCATACAACTGTGCTAGGTGAACAACTTCAGCTGAACAACTGTGCTATGTTTCCATACTTCTGTTTTGATTGTATGACTAAATTATATATTACGTATTTTCAGTACCCCAGGTTCAGTAGTATATAGGCATGCAACTTCAAAAGCTATTAGATTATTTGAAATTTCTGTAGATTTTATGAACTTTTTCTAACGGATTGAGTAGTTACTAACCTATAGAAAATGATTCGATTGTTCTTATGTATTTCCCTGGTGATTGGATTATATCTCTATTTGTTGTACTTCAGGAAACAGAATGATTTGTAAGACCTTAGAATCTCATTTACACATTTGTCCACTGAGCAGGGAATACTTTCAACAGGTAAGGGTCAAAGAGCTTTGCTTTCATTTGATCTTCATGAGAAATCCCTTATTGAGGTATAATCTGTTATTTTTAGGACCGTGTTTTGTACAATGATAATTTTTTAGTACATAATACAACTACATACATATGGTGATAGATTTGATCAGTAGTTAGCAAAATGAGCTTATTTGAAAGGAAATCTAAGCAGATGCCTCTGGTGTATGGTAAGCGAGTAAGCGACCATCTGGGATTCTTTTGTTGTGTCACAGAAAAATTTTTAATTGTACTAATCTCATTCAACAATTGCCATATTTAATTCTTAATCTTCAACATTTTTGTGTTTATTGTGGCTTTTAGAAAATGCTGAAACTTAAGAGGACAATAAATGTAACCTAATTCTATTTTTTCAATTCACCCCGTCAAATGTATACTTGTCTCTTTAAATATTGGGCATTAATGATTTGTATAGCTCTCATAAAATTCGAGCATCAGTTGTTTCCCACCTATCAATGGCAGGTTATATTTTTGCATATTAAGTGCTAAATCAGCAGAAGAAACCCATGTAATTATAGGGTTAGTCTTTGTAATGTTTTTTCTGAAACTTCTATTGGGACCTTCAATTAACAGCAGTGCTACTCTAATGATGTTTATTTGGGTTATTAGCATGATTATTAGTTGATGCATGGTGATTGTGGCGCTGGGAAACATTAGGAAGGAGATCACTGCTGGATAAATGTCCTGGTTGGTGATTACCAATTGGATACGTTTTAATGTCTTGTGCTTACAAAGTTGTTTGGGTAACTCACAAGAGTCACAAGCACTACAAGAAAATAGGCCTTTAGTGACCAGACACCTGGTGACCAAAATTTATTCTGGTCACCAAATGCACCATTTGGTGACCATAAAAGGGTTTGGTCAACAAAGCTTAGTCATAGCTGAAAAATTGGTGACCACTAAAAAAAGTGGTCACCATCTTGTCACTAAAGGTAATGGAGGGAAATATTACTGCCAAATTGCACTAATTAGTGACCAAAATTTCTGACCAAAAATATGTGGTCACCAATAGTTGTAAGAATTCCGTTGGTGACCAAAAAGTTTGGTCATCTAAGTGAAAGTTTTTGGGACCAGATTGCCAAAAATATGGCGGGAGAATTCCCTCCATTTTTAACACCATATAGTGACCGATTTTGGTGACCAAAAAATTAGTCGTCACCAATATGTTATCAAAAGTCGTTTGGTGACCAAAATATTTGGTCACCACTGTGCTCATTTTTTTATTGCTAAATTTGTGTTCACCCAAAAAAAGAAGGCGCCAAATTTCCCTCCATTTTAACACCAATTGTGACTACTTTTGGTGATGAGAATACGGTGGTCACAAATATTAAACCAGAAGCAGTTTGGTGACCAAAATAGTTGGTCATCACTGAATAATTTTGGCAAAAAAAGTGGTGGGAAATTTCCTCCATCCTATAATTTTGGTGACCAAGAATGGCCAGAAAGTTCCCTTTGGTTTTACATGTGCTGTCACATGGGGTTATAGCCTATGGATAAGGCTAAAAAAAATGTCTAAATTTATTAATTTTATATAAGTAAATTCGCTGACTAATTATTGTATAATTAAAATATGGATGTATATGGTTTTGTTTACTTTATTTAATGAGCCAAACTTCTTGTGGACATTGAGTTAGAGGTAATATATTAATGTTATTAGACTACTCCACCGTTTTATTAGAAAATTCTATTTTTATCAATGTAAAATTTATTATGAATATTAAGGTACAACACCTAAAATAGCTAGTTGGACACCATTTATATTCTTACTTATTAAGTATGTGCTAATTATGTACCACACATGATTATATTAAAAATGTATAGGAGAGTTAAAAATTTGAAAGTGAACTCTTTTATTTGAACAAAAAATATTTTTTAAAATGTACTCTTCTAATGGAACAAAGAGATTATATATATAATAAATGTATAGTGTGAGTCTACTTATTATATGATTGGGCTAAAGTAACTGGTTTTTCAAATACTAGATTAGGTCGGATCAGCAGGGTTGAGGATGAATGATTATTGGCATTGTTCCGGTGATAATTTCGGATGATAAAGAAAGGAAAGCGGGGCTTTCCCCCCTGTATAAGCTCCGACGGTCAAGTCAGTATAATTGGAGAAGATAAACAGTAAAGATGAATGCTTGAAAATGGTAAAAATTGCGTCCACGCCACGATAAAACAGAAGGAGCAGGTGAACAAATCAGGCAGGAGGGTTCAACGGACACATAGGAACTTGAGGTATATATGCTAAGTCTTCATTCTTTGGAAGGGACGCAATTTTTACCATTTTCAAGCATTCATCTTTACTGTTTATCTTCTCCAATTATACTGACTTGACCGTCGGAGCTTATACAGGGGGGAAAGCCCCGCTTTCCTTTCTTTATCATCCGAAATTATCATCGGAACAGTGCCAATAATCATTCATCCTCAACCCTGCTGATCCGAGCTGCTCAGGTCGGTCTCCAGCCCGTCCACTCTTCTTCGTCATCAAGTCTTCTTCAGATTGGGCCATAGCTTTACAAGAAGTTCAGACTGGGCTTCAAGAAGCACTTCCTGTATATTATATTTTTTGCGTCACATCAGGCAAAGCTTACTATATTTATAACATTATTTTTCATTTAAAAATATATTATAATACTTTAATATTTCTTAATTTACATATACACTTTTTATGTTTTTGTTTAACCATTAGAAATAAATTTTAATTTTTTTCGAGAAAGTAACACTTATATTTTTAAAGTAAAATTGTTGTTTTTCAAAATTAAACTTATACCTTTGGGAATAATATTTTGTTCTAAAAAGTAACACTTATACTTTTGAAAACCTAAATTAATTATTTTTCATAATTAAGTTATTATTTGAAATGATTAGTTTATTTAGAAAGTAAAGTTATCCTTTTTAACCTATAAGTGTTACTTTTAAAATTTAAACTCATCTGTTGCTACGCATCTTAAGCATGTTTTCGTCATGTTCTCATCTGTTGGGGATGCTCGCAAGTCTCACCTCTTTTCTAATGCATTCATCACTGAATCTACATGCTTAGGAGCCATATGGTGTGAGTGAATGGGAATGACACAATGGCAACATTGCCATTCTTGCTGTTTGGTGAGGAAGGGAGGAAATCAAAGATTTGGAATGATATCTGCAAATTTTGATTCAGCCAAACCCAATCTTCCCTATAATTTTGTAACTTAAGGGGAATGAAATGAAATAAAGCCTTGTTTTTTACTCAACATACCTTAAGATTGTTTTGTAACTTACCCTTTTAGTTTCGGTCAAATTTTTTATTCCACCATAGTGATTCTCTTGTTCCATTTCTTGCCCTTTGACTCTTCCAATACACCTAACACAAATCTTTCCACTTAGTCAGCTACATTTTCCAATCTGTTCTCTGATTCATCTTCCACCTTATAAATATTGATACTGTAAATGCACCCTAAATAGCATTAGAGGAGTTTGTTAAAATTAATTTTTGGGAAGATATGGAAGCTGTAGTCTAAGAAATCACTCAAATCAAAATATTGTCGGGGTGATTATTATTCGGAATTGATATTTGCAGCGACGGTTTCGATATTTGCAGCGACATTTTTGCGTGAAAAGACCGAAATGCCCTTGGGGTAAAAAAATAAAAAAAATTTTAAATTCTCCAATCTGCAAAATAATTAAAAAAAAAAAATCCAGAACCATCGCCGGTCGCCGGCGATGGTTTTGGCCTAAACCATCGCCGTCGACAACAAAACCATCGCCCACGACCGGCGATGGTTTAGGCCAAAACCATCGCCGGCGACCGGCGATGGTTCTGGGTTTTTTTTTTAATAGTAGTAGACAGTAGAAATAGAAAATTTTAATTTTTTTTTCTCCAAGGGCATTTTAGTCTTTTTACAAAAAAATATCGCTGCAAATATCGATTCCGTCACTGCAAATATCATGCCCTTATTATTTGGAAGGGAAAATGTTATATCGGGGCATGCTTTTTGGCCCCGAAAGTAAATATTGGTGGGCCCTTTTAACTTCTTTCCAATTTTATCCCCTCTTTCCTCTTTACTTTTTCCTTTTTCTTCTTTCCTCCCCCTCTCCGTCCGTTCAACACCAACCCATTCCCATTGTCCAACTACGGTGAAGCATGAGACTGGATCTAATGAATGGATTTTCTCTTCCAGTCTTCCTGATCTATCAACATAAAAGTAACAAATCACAGCATGTATATAACATATATTTGGAGATTCAACCAACAGTCGAGAGATTCTCTCCTCTTCCAGTCTTCCTCGTCTATCAACATGAGAATCGAAATTGCTTCAGTTTCCGGCGGCGTTGCTTGACAGAGAGTACTACGACCGATCGAATATTGGCGGTCAGTTTTGAGTTCACCGGAGACCGAAGACGCGCATCCTCTTCCCTCAGATGAGTCTTATTCTTCCCGATTAAAGATGAGTCTTATTCTTCCCGATTAAAAATTCCAGCTTCGCCGCCGCGTCCTGGTTCGTCGAATTACAGGGCCAGCCCTGGCCACGGGGTAGGTGCGTAAGTGCTCAGGGCTCCCAATTTTATAGGGCCTAATTTTGTTAAAAATTGATTTTTTTTAAAAGAGATAATATTTAAAATTGATACTTTTAAAGAGAATAATTCTATTTTATAATAGATACGTAAAAATATTATCTATTTAAAAAAGTAGCGCATGTAATATAAAAAATATAACATATTTATAAATATAAGAAGAAAACAAAATTGGACATGTAAAATAAAACGTACTGAATTTGAGGATAGAAAAAGTGTTTATTTAACAAAGTAGTAACTATTTCTAATAATAATAATAATAATAAAATTCACTTTAAGGGTATAAATAGTACATGTAAAGTTAAATGTATCAAAATTTAAGGTAAAAATAGTGTTTCTTTAAAGATATAATACATGCAATTTAAAAAGTAGTGTCTATTTCAAAAAATTATAATAATAATACTAGTAATAAGAAGTTTTTATTTTTAAGAGTATAAGTAATGTATGTATGATAAACATTAGTACATATTTCTAAACTAATAATAATTTCAATTTTAGTGTGATAAACACTGCTTGTAAAATAAAATATATGGTATATTTCTATATATAAAAAAAATTAATGATGAAGCAGTGTTGCACGCGTTTGCACACAATGCAGTCTCATGTTGAACACTCAGACCATTATATAAATGACTCTTAACATGATAATTCTATTTTACATTTATGATAACATAAAAGGGGCCAAATTTATATTATTGAACATGACCTTTATTTATATAAGAACGGCCTGCGTCGGAAAATTTCCCTCGTTTCCATCAGAGAAGAAAACAAGAATGAAGTTCCGGTATCTTTGGAAACAAATAAAAATAAAATTCAGTCACCTTCTTTCCCTTCATCTCCATTTCGTTCATTCGCTTCATTGAATGTCGAACAAAGCAAAAGATGTAACTGTTGATGACAGAGAGAGTAGGGAGAAGAATAGGCGCAGAGGGAGAAGAATACGGAAAGGATAAAAATGGAATTTAACTTTGATGGGGCCCACCACTTGCACTTTCGGGACAAGAAATTGTGCCCGAGTCGGACAAGAAATGAGGCAACGGAAGGAGGAACGTAACAGGGTTCATGAATTTTATGGTTTTTGGGTTGCGAAATATAAAAGGTAAAACGGAAAAATCTTCACCCTTCAAGGTCAGTGGCCCTGTGTACATATGTCAAACAAATAAACAATAATTAACTAAAATAATATGACATACATAAAGGGATAATGTTGGTTGCACATATTATGTTCAAATTATTGTGCACATAAAATCTTTAGACTATGTTTTACTTTATTACCCTTGACTTTTTTTTTTTTTTTGATTATTTATCGTAAATGCCATATCCTTTGATACAATATATTATCAATGATTAATCATTCAATTTCTTCACCGTTTTCTTTCGATTTCTTTCTCGCATATTTAATCAATGGAGGAGTGCTTCTTTTATTGACTGTATTATTAATTCTAGTTTCAAATATTTAATTTATTATTTCAATTTCTTTATCTACAATAGCATATTTTGTGCTTGGCTAACTTCGCCGAGATTAAGTAATCTATGAGTAATATTTCGGAAACGAGAAAAATATTTTTTGGACCGATTTGAAGCTGTCCTCCCAGTTAATACTGATTGGCCTCCTTTTTTCAAAGGCTGCCCTTTCTCTGATTAATGATTGCCCTCCACCCCATTTTTTCATCAAAATGAACTCAAAAATATTTTTTTTTATTTTAGTTCCAGAGTTGGGGAAAAAAGTTCCACTACTTCGCCTAGACTAAGTGAGCTACGGGTAATATTCAGGAGCGAGAAAAATATTTTTCGGACCAAATTGAGCACTGCCCTTCCAGTTAATACTAATTGCCCTCTTTTTTTCAAAGTTTACCCCTTCTCTTAATACTGATTACCCTCGACCCTAATTTTTCATCAAAATATACTCGAAAATATTTTTATTTCAATTCGAGAGTTGTGGAAAAAAATTCCTAACCTACGCCGAGATTAAGTAAGCTGTGGGTAATATTCTGAGAGAAAACAGAGGGGGAAAAAAATAGCCTCTCATAGGTGATAGATGAAGTTAACGGGGTAGTGCAGTTGTGTAAATTAACTTAAGGTGTAGCTAAATCAATCACAACCGTTAGATCTAATCCAATGACTAATAAAAATAGGATGCAAACTCTTAAAAAAATAATGCAAAATTTATGGATTACCTGTTACCGATTAGAATAGGTTTTGTTATGGTTTTGTATTTTTCTTTTTCCTTTTTTATTTTTTATTTTTTTTTTATTGATCGTTTCCTCCCTTCCCAGTTAACTTCATCTATCACCCACGAGAGGCTTTTTTTTCCCCATGTTTCCTCTCGGAATATTACCCATAACTTACTTAATCTAGGCGAGGGTTAGGAAATTTTTTCCACAACTCTCGAACAGAAATAAAAAATATTTTCGAGTATATTTTGATGAAAAATTAGAGTCGAGGGCAATCAGTATTAAAAGAGGGAGTAGTATTTGAAAAAAAGAGGGCAATTAGTATTAACTGGAAGGGCAGAGCTCAATTTGGTCCGAAAAATATTTTTCTCGCTCTGGAATATTACCACCCATAGCTCACTTATTCTAGGCGAAGTATTGGAACTTTTTTTTTCCCAACTCCGGAACTAAAATAAAAAAATATTTTTGAGTTCATTTTGTTGAAAAAATGAGGTGGAGGGCAATCATTAATCAGAGAAAGGGCTGTTTTTGAAAAAAGGAGGGCAATCAGTATTAATTGGGAGGACAGCCTCAATTCGGTCCGAAAAATATTTTTCTCGCTCATTGAATATTACCCATAGATTACTTAATCTCGGTGAAGTTAGCCAAGCACAAAACACATATTTTAGATAAAGAAATCGAAACAATAAATTAAATATTTGAAACCGGAATTAACAACACAGTTAATAAAATAAAATAAAAAAACACTCCTCCATTGATTAAATATGCGAGAAAGAAATATGATACTGCCAAAAAGGCCCAAACGCCTAACCCTAATCTTCATCTTCTCTAATCTCCTTCCCCTATCTCCCTCCCATGGGAGATGAGGGTAGGCCCAGCAATTTGACCCGTGACCCGTCAATCCAACCCAACCCAACCCGTCCGCCTTTTTAACCCGTTGAGTTGGGTAGAACGGGTTATGGGTTGACTGGGTCACGAGTCACAACTTAACCCGTATCTAACGAGTTGGGTTGGGTCGGGTTGGGGTCAACCCGTGGGTTGCTTTTTTTTTCCCAACCCGCCCAACCCATATCTTTTTTCTTCATTTCTGACCCGCGGGTCACACATCATATGTGTGTTCGCATGCATACATATGATTTGTGTGTGTTTGCTCTGTGTGTGTGTGTGTGTTTCGCTGTATGTGTGTTTGCTGTTTTTCATTTCTTAATTTATTTAATTTATTCGCATATTTTAGTAAATATTTACATATAAAATTCATTTAAAATATATTCAAAACCAAAAGTAATTTTAAATAAAAAGTTAAGTAACTTTCAAATTAAACATGTCGACTTGTTGGGTTAAAATGAATCATGACCCTGTGAATTAGAGAGTAATCTAACTCGCTTATATATACTCGATTCATTTAACATATATAAATAAAAAAATATGACCCTATATAAACAAGTTTTTAAAAAATATTTTGATAAAAGTGTTTTTGAAAAGATTTCTATAAGAAGATTTTAAAAGTTTTTACGTACAAGTTTTCACAAAAATATTTTTATAGATAAAAATAGTTTAAAATGTGTTTGAATTAGTATTTTAACAAAATATTTTTATTACAAAAAATGTGTATGAATAAAAAAAATAGTAAAATGCAAGTAATTACTATATAATAAATTTATGTATTAATAAATTAAAATAGAATGATAATATTGTCTGAAAAATTGAATTATTTGTAATTGATGCTGACACTTGTTTATTTGTAACTTTGTAAGAATAAAGAACAAAAAATAACTACTGTATAACAAAAAGCAATGAAAAATATTACCAACGTGATTGGGGAAAATGAGTTTCGGGTTGGGGGAGGGGGGGGGCGGGGTGGGGGGGAGCCGGGGTGGGATTGTGGGGATGGACTACTGTGAGGGAAATGGGGATGGGATGGGTGGGACTTGGGAGTGAGGAATTGAGGACTGAGAGTGGGAGGGAGGGGACGGGCTGGATAGTTTTAATTTTTAAATAATTTATTTGCGGGTCAAATTACGGGTTGAGGTATGGGTTGAACAGTTTATAACCCGTCAGGTTAAACAAATTTAATCTATTGAGTCAACTAATTAACCCGCGGGTTGAGCGGGTTATAACCCAACCCGCACTTGACCCGTCCTTTAACGGGTTGGGTTGGGTCATGACCCGTTAGGTGTGGGTCAAGGATTGACTCAACCCATAACACACCCAACCCGCCCAATTGCCACCCCATAGGTTTCTTTTCTATTATTTTCTATTTAGTTTATTTTTGTATTTCTTCCATGATGGGAGTTTTTTGTTCTCTTATAGTAGAGATCTCGTTTCCTCGAATAAACGGGAGTTTTCTCTCCCATAAATAAATGAGTATTTTATTATTATCAAGTGAAGATTCAGACGGTTAGGGGCTTTCATCAGAAGATTAATGGCAGATTCGATATCGGATTCATACTTCGATACGTGATTTGTTCAGTGCGACGACGATTTTTTGTTTTACTAGTTAGATCTTTACGGATTACTACTTGTTTAGATCTGTATATGTTTGATTTAGTTTATTTTTAATTATTTGTATCTAATTATTATCAGATCAAGTTGTATCACAGATTCTCTCTTGAGTAATGAAATATGATATTTATTATAATATATATATATATACAAGAAAGAAATCGAAACAAAAAAAATAATAATAAAACGGTGAAGAAACTGAATGATTAATCATTGATAATATATTGTATCAAAGGATATGACATTTACGATAAAATAATCAAAAAAAAAAAAAAATTAGAATCGATATTAAAAACAACATGAATCAAAAAAGCACCATTTCATCAATTAAAATAGAATATTCTTTTTATTTACCATGAATATTTATGGATACCATGTAAACATTCTCACTTTATGGAAACTAAAATTTAATTAAATAATTCACATCATTTTTATTTTTATTATTAATTATATAGGTGGCATTTTATATTGAAATTATATTCAAGGGTAATAAAGTAAAATGTAGTCTAAAGATTCTATTAAGTGCACAATAATTTGCACATAATATGTGCAAATAATGGCATCCTAGATAAATATTTAATGAGTTATATTTATCCTTTCATTGAATGTAATCAGTGGCCTACTTTTCTTCTCTTTCTCATTATTTATTTCTTGTCCCTCTATATTCTCTCTTTCTTCTCTCTTCTGATTTTACTTATGTCCAAACATCAAGCATCACTCCAAACCATAATTTGTAAAATCGCGATCCTACGTGGCATCGATTTGGATGCAGAATTGGTATCGAGATGATCGGATCGTAAGATCCTACAAAAAATGTGCAGGTGTAAAATTACTGATAAATTATAAAAACTAATCATAGTTGAGTTGTTTAACAAATTTTTTATAGTATCGTATAGAATCGAAAGTATGATCGATTTGATGTTTTGGGATCATAATATCGTACGATCCTACGATACGTATCACGATACTGTAAACTATGCTGTAAACATCCCATTTTTTTACTTGATACTTGATATTGCCTCAATATTTTTATTTTTTGTTTTGAGTGAAAATTGCTCACACGTCTTTTTTTCCTTTTATTTTTATTATTTATTATTCAGTAATTAATGTATTATTCTTTCTTCACTTTGCGGATTAAACATGTACCTTTTTAAAATGAAAGTGTTATTTTAAAAAGTAGTTCGTATACTTTTATTTTTGCGAATGAACATTTTGGTAAATTAAAGATTTTTTTATGTTTAAATATTATTTTACTCTTGCGTCCCTAAGGTCCAAACACATCTTAGGTGTCCTTCCATTACCACCACCCCAACCTTCCCCTAATTATAGAATATTATTCAAAGTAACACATGTGATAATTTTCAAATTTGAGAGTGTTACTTTTGAACCGAAAAGTGATATTAAAAAAAATGAAAATTTACTATACAAATTAACGCTTATACGTTATACTTGTCAAATTGAGAGTTTTACTCTCTAACCAGAATTTATTATATGAAGTAGCACTAGTAATACTTGTCAAGTTTTAAATTGTTAACTTTAAACCGAAAAGAGATACTAAGAAACGAAAATTTATATACAAAGTAACACTTGTGATATTTGTAAAGTTTGAGGGTATTACTTTTGAACTGAAAAATTATACAAAAAGGCTATATTATTCAAAGTGATACATTCGGACATAAACGTTATACTTTCGATCGTAAAAGTGATCATTGTTGAAAATTAAACTTATACTTTTGAGTATAAAAGTGATATTTGTTGAGAAAAAACAGATATTTTAATGGACACTAAAGTGATACTTGTTAAGAAGAATAAATATTTTAGTGGACACTAAAGTGATACTTGTTGAGAATTTAACTTATATTTTTAAAGTAAGATTATTTTAGATGGTAAAACTTATACTTTCATACTTAAAAGTGATACTTATGTGATGATTTTTGAAATGAAAATTTATGTCGAAAAGTAAATTTACAAAAAAAGTATCCTATATACTTTTGAACTAAAAGTATTACTTTTGTAATTTAAACTTGTAAATTAAATAGTTTATTTCAAAAAGTATGACTTATACTTTTGTATCTGAAAAAATGATATTTTTTAAGGATGATGCTGAAATAAACTATTTCAGGACTCATCAGATATCCAATCACAGGTTGCTACATAATTTTTTTCTAAATTGATATACTCTAATTATATGGCATACGTATCTTATGAAAATTAAAATTTACATTTACTAACATAAATATAATTATACGAAATATTCTTTAATCTTTTATTTTATTATAAGTTCATTTTTTAAATTAAAAAATTATATTAAAATAGTTATATCCTAGACACAAATAAGTGAACTAGTCATACAATTTAATTTGTTAAAAAATGAATATGAATAAAAAAAATGTTTATCTCAAAATTTTAAAATAACAATACCCTATATACAAATAAGTGAACCCTTAGTCACAAGATTTAATTTGTTAAAAATAAATACTAGTGACAAAAATTTATCTCAAAAAATTAAAATAACTATACCCTACACACAAATAAGTGAACCCTTCAGTCATAAGTTTTAATTTGTTAAAATGAATATCAACTCAAAAAATTATTTAAAAACACTTAAATAACTATACCCTATATACAAATAAGTGAACCCTTAGTCACGAGATTTATTTTGTTAAAAATGAATATTAATGGTAAAATTATTAAACTATCCCAAGTGATTTATTGTATATTGGTAAAAGATTTAGGTAGATTGTAACTAAAATTTTGTGGTAAATTCAATAATTATAGTAAGGTAAAAAGTGATTTCACAGTATAAGTAATACAATAATTAAAATATATCAATTTATAAAAATATTAGGTGGCAACCTATGATTGGATTTTAATGAGTCCTGATATAGCTTATATCAGGATGATCCTGACAAATATTAAACTCATATATGTGTGTGTGTGTGTGTGTGTGTGTGTGTGTGTGTGTGTAGGGTATAGTTATTTTGTGAAACTTCATGATGCGAACCGGCTCAAGCACCGTCCGTTTGCCCAAACGGAAGACACGCAACTTTGGAGCTGATTGGTTTCTGTAGGATATAAAAATAATATATATCCAAAATAATATTAAAGAGATTAACGCACAGCGGAATATAACTCCTTTGTAATAACGAACAATAAACAAACCCGCACACACACAATCTGTGCGGCGCACCTAAGCCGAAGCTTGGTCGAGAAACAATCCGAAAGCTATTCAGTTTCTCCTGTATCTATCTCTGTAATTCTCTGTATCTCTTTGTAATTACAATGATCACCCAATGCCTCTATTTGTAGGCTTAACTATCCCTGAATCCTACATAAATATGATCCAGAGCTATTTCCTAAAACAACTAGGTTTCCCAAAACAAACACTAAACCAAATAGGAAATAGACAAATAACAAATCCTACTACAATTATAATTAACTAATTAGTAAATACAAGTTTGGTTTAATTAATTCCACCCTTAAACCAAACTTGAATCAAAGCAGGTCCATCACCATCACGTGCTTGAATCTCCATCGTCATTTCTTTCGCAGTGTAGACAACATGTGAAATCAACTTGCAGTAGTTTTTCATCTCGACTTTCAAACTCATCGTAGAGATACATTTGTATGTTCCATGGATCTTCTGTGGAAACCCCTCTTTAGCGAAGAATTTATTCATATCCACCCATTCTTTTTCATCCGAGTTCATCTGCTCATCAACCTTGTAATCAACCTTGCAAATGCCAAAAACATTCTCGTAAACTCGAGACATCACCTTTAAATAAGATGTGGACACAAACTTGTATTCTGAAAAAACTTTATCAAATTTCTCAGTCTGGTCAAAGAACTCATTGATATCTACCCATTCATCTTCAGAACAAAGCTTTCCATCGATATTGCTAATCTCATCAATGCTTTTAGATATAACAATATACTAGCAAACCCAAGGCTCCACTGCCACATTTTTAACCTGATCAGACTCTCCACCAAATAAGGAGTCGACTTCACTGCAGTTGATCTGCTCCAGTTCAACAAAGTTTTCAACACTCCCATGATCACTTTTATCTATGTGATCATCAATTTCAATATCCCCTTCTTGTTCTGAGACACATACAATTTCTTCTTCTTCTTTGACCAAATCAACACTTTTAATGTCTTCATCCTCCTCGACACATTCCTGCTTAATGATATTTTGGCTCTCTGTATTATCGCTGGAAGATCCATTCTCCAAGCTTTCACCATCAACTTCAAGCAATGTTTCAACAGACTCCTCATCCATTAACACGAAGGCCTCAGCTTGAACATCACAACAATTATCAACAACAGTGGTATTCTCCTCTATGTCTTCAAAACGTTGAGACCAACATTCTCTTTTGTAATCTACAATTTTTTTGGTAAAAGACATCTCATAAGTCACCAGTTCACATTCCAAGTCGTCGTAACCAAATATAGAAAAATCCTTGGTGACTTCTAAAACCAACTTCTTTTTGTGAAATTTCCAAGTGAAAGTGCGAAGAACTTTTGACACTATTTGTTCTTCTGTCATTTTCTCACCGTTGATTCTCATCTCACTAACGATGGATCTGACCCTGTCCATGTATTCTTGGACTCTTTCATCAGGCTTCTTCTCTGCCAACTCGAATTGTCTCCTTAACTTCTGGTTTGACTCTTTGAACGTTTTCATTTCCTCGATTGGCAACTTTTAACTTTTCCCAAAACTCCTTAGCTGTCTTTACATCCATTAAATTTCTGCATACATCTAATTCAATATTCGTTCTTAAATAATACATAACCAATTGATACTGATATTGATTTATCTTTGATTCTTTGCTTTCTGCAAATTCTGACTTAAATCTTGTCTCAATCACGTGCCAGATTCCAATAACTCTAAAGAAATCTTCCATCTGTTGACTCCAGAGTTCATAATTATTTTTACCATCAAAGACAAAAACATGACACTTCTCAATGATAGGTAAAGAAGACATCTTTAACTACTATAAGAACCCAAAATTTTTAACACATTCTATTCCAGATGTAGAACCCAATTTAAAAGCCACGAAGATCAAACTGACGCTGCGATTCGAGCCAACGAACAATTGCTGACCAATTAATTTAATCAAATCTAAAACTGATCAAAGATTAATTCCACCAACAACTCCGGTAGCCAAGACACTCAAATCCACAATTAATTAATATTTTGATCGCACGCAGATCAAAGAAAATAAACAAATCCTTGCTCAATTTAAACCAAACTAATCAAGGCTTGGATCAAATAAATAGACCCCGTAGAATGAACAAAACTTGAAGCAATCAAATTATTGCTTACCAAAGCCGCAAGGTTTTTGCTCGGACGCCACAAACTAACCCGTTCCGATATCTTTGTATTTTCTGATGACGTCGAATGCTGTTTTTAAAGCACGATCAACAAACTTTTTCGGACTCCTCTTCTATTCTGGCTCTGATACCACTTGTAGGATATAAAAATAATATATATCCAAAATAATATTAAAGAGATTAACGCACAGCGGAATATAACTTATTTGTAATAACGAACAATAAACAAACCCGCACGCACACAATCTGTGCGGTGCACCTAAGCCGAAGCTTGGTCGAGAAACAACCTGAAGGCTATTCAGTTTCTCCTGTATCTATCTCTGTAATTCTCTGTATCTCTTTGTAATTACACTGATCACCCAATGCCTCTATTTATAGGCTTAACTATCCCTGAATCCTACCATAAATCTGATCTATTTCCTAAAACCACTAGGTTTCCCAAAACAAACACTAAACCAAATAGGAAATAGACAAATAACAAATCCTACTACAATTATAATTAACTAATTAGTAAATACAAGTTTGGTTTAATTAATTCCAACAGTTTCGGCTATCAAAGAATTCAATTGTTGAAGACCAAAGTGTTTTGGAGCTTCAGGATCCATGCATGAAATTTATCTCAAAACTTTGATTAACGAAATTCCTCATCGTGGCTGCTGATGCGTGCAAAGTAAATGCGTAGTTTTATCACAATTAAAGTTGACCGGATTCAGCCACAAGAGATAAGTCTTGGTTTGGAGATTAATGGCAACGCATGCATGTGCAATTTGAGGAAGATTAAATTCAGCCTTTAAAACCCCATTTGAGGAAGTGCCAAACGCCTTGCTGAATTTTAATCAATCAAGATTCAGCCCACAAGTTTCCAATGGCTTCATGGATATTTGTTCAAGGAAATGCCAAAGAATTAAAAGCTCAAGCATGGGAATTGAACAGGTCGGCTGATTTTGTGTAGCTGATTAATGGCTGAAAGCTGAAGAGTTTTTCATGCATTAAAAATTCAAGTGAAGGACATATTTCCAAAGTATGAAAATCGGTCAAGGGAAGCTCAAAGTGGAGATCAAAATGCATGAATTAAATGCTGAATGGGAAGACTACAAATGCAGGCATATTCGGTCAAGTCATCTCCCAAAGGTTCAAGATTCTTGAATTTTGGTTCAACTAATTAAATCTAATTTCTAGAATAGTCTTTTCTTTTCTTTGCCTATAAAAAGACACTCTTTGTAATCATTTAAAAACAGCTTGGATGAAATGTAATTTGTGAGTTTTTTAACTCTTAGTTCTTTTAGAACTTTATGAACTTATCAAGACTTCGTCTTGTGGCATTCAAAAACTTATCAAACAATCTTGGTGAGTTGTTCGTGGCGTTTCTATACCAAGGTTCTCAACATTTCACACTCCTGGTTGAGGTTTCTATACCGAGGTTCCGTTTTGTCCATTTGTTGGCGGGTCGAGGTTTCACCAACCAACGGAGCAACCCTTAGAACGGTCGTCTTTATTGTGTTTTAGTCCATCCCCGAGCTGGATCACATCACTTCACGTTTCAATCATCATAGTTTTTAAATTATTTTTTAGTCACTAAACTTTTATTTTTGCACATTTTTTATTATTCTGTTAAGTTGGACCGTTAAGTGGCTAACGGATGACTTTTTATGAGGGCATATTCGGCTTCTAAGCTAAAAGACAACTCAAAAAATTACTACTCCCTCCGTCCCACTCAAAGAGTCCACTTTGAAATGTATACAACTTATTATTGGTTGTGAGGTACAACACCTAAAATAAGTAATTGACCACCATATTTTTCACTTATATCCTTGCTTTAGAAGTAAAGGTTAATTGTGAACCACACATAATAATATTAGTAAGGTTATATAATGTAAATAAATTCAAAGTAAACTATTTAAATGTGACAATATTTTCTTTTGAAAGTGGACTCTTTGAGTGGGACGGAGAGAGTATATTTTAGTGACAGCTATAATTGTTGCTAAAAGAAACCTAAAAGAGTCTCACTAGAACTCTCCGGATCCATATCCGGGTCATAATTTGAATAGGTTAGTACATGTTTATGCTCGGGCTCATGCTCGGCCTCTGACTCTGGCTCGGGCCCGGGGGAGGGCTTCTTTCAATCCAATCACTGGTTCAACCGACTACTACAATGTCTCCCTCTTGTGGAAGTGACCATGTGACTAATGTAAAATCATTTTGTGATATTGACGATGAAATGTTAATGGAGGTTTTATATTTGATATGAAACCGTTCCAATGGACTATTAGAAGATTGGGTCAGGCTCAGACATTAACTCTCCCGAACAAACTAAAAGAGATATATGTAAATGAACAGACGGACTATCAGCAAAGTTAAGGAAAGTTTTTGTGGGATTACAAATTGGCAGAAGACACAGATTGCAGTGAAATGAAGCCTTTAAAAATCACAAATAGTGGCTTAAGGGGAGCCTATACTATATTACAAATAGGTTACGTTAGCCTTTTCCAACTAAAAATGCTTGAAGCCTTTATGAATAGTGAGATTAGTATAAAGAACTTCATTTGGTATTGACTTCAATGCCTCCAAATGAAGACTCCCCTTAGTTATAAGTAGAATCTTGAACTAGAAACTTGAGTTTGAAATAATGACTTTAAACCAATTGATGAAATGCAACAATTGATGTTGAAACACTTCCAACAGGTCTACATAGAAAATGAAAATTAATTTTTCACTTTTAAGTTTTGAGTCGAATTTCATTTAAGATCTTTTGCACAATATTCAGGTTACACTATTGACTGAACAACTAAGTATATTGCAAGAAACTTTTTTTGATGCAGAGTTATGGGATGCAATCACACAAATGCATCCATAGAAGATACAAGAGCGGATGGAATAACAACTAGTTTTAATAAATACTTTTGGTCTCAGATTGACGTTGGATGATCAAAGAGATATGAGAAATAATTAACACTGGTCTTATATATCCATAATGGCATACAAGAAACATAATTTTCATTATGAAGGTTAACAATCCTTGTCGGCCAATAGATTTTTGACCAATTAGCCTCTGTAATGTTAAGTATAAGATTGTTGATAAGATTCTTGCAAACAAGCTCAGGAAGGTTATTAAGAAACTAAAGATGTGATAACCTTCATATGAAAAGCATGAACAACTACTTATACTTTGCTCGCTTCTTACACGGATATGAAAAACAATATCAAGAAATTCCTTGACCACATTGTTAATGATTTTTAACCTTTTTTTTTTTTCATTTTTTCAAAAGAAAAAATTATGGGGTTAAATATTAATTTAGATCGTGGAAAAATTACATCGAAGATGCGGAAAGCTTATAGTAGTATCTAGGACAACATTCCACGAAACACAACAAAAGCTCTGTCAAATTTTCCTTTAGTTACAAACAAATTACTATTTACAAGAAAACAAACACAAATTGAGAATCGACACTAGTGTTTGTGACATACCATCAATTTAGAACGTAGTAAATCCCTTTGAAATTTTAGTTTAGAACCACCAGTTTGGAACATTATTCTATTAACAACTTCCATTTTTAATTACAAATTGTCCCATCTTTTCTATTAATTTTTATCTTCATTTCCGTCAAAACCAAAATGACTTTGTTTTGGGGTAAAAATTACGAGACCTCTAGGTTTAAAAATTGACAATCACACCCTTTGAGGTTTTAGAAAGTGACATTGAGATCATTTTTCTAATATTTATGTTACATTTTTCATTCAAAATGTGTAATTTGACAGTATTGCTCTTTATTTTAAAATTTTAAATTGCTTTCTCCCTCTCCAAAAATAATATAACTTCATAAAAACATAATAAGAATGAAATTTAATATTATTAACTTGTCCAAATAAGAAAAACATTCATAAGTGTACAATTGAATATTTCATTTATTCAATACTAGCTATATATTTATGAGTTAAAATTTTTTTTTATTCAACTTTATCAAAAGATGTTTTGAAAGCAATTATCTCCATTTCTAACTGATGTGACGTAAAAAGTCCAGATCTGGATGCTCCTTTTTGGCCCAACGGATATCTTGAATATTCAGGCCCAATCTGTTAATTGGCAGCTCGAAGGGATGAAAACGAAGTTTGGATCTGGGCAGCGAGAGCTTGGTTCTGGTCTGGAAAATTCCAGTAAAGGAAGAAATAAACAAGAAACAAGCGGGGCTATCCCCCCTGTGTAACTCCGATGGTTAAGTTAGCAATATGTAAGCAGAAAATGGTATTGACCAAGAGTTTAAGAGAAATTGGTTCAAGAATGGCCTCCCTGAAATGAGTCTGGTGACTGAGTATTTGCCATACTTTGATATGTCCATTGCACTGTGATGATTTGTACTTCCAACCACTCTCCCCTTTTCATGATGACTTTTACGCTCCTGTCTATCATGGCTTGATTTTGGACTCCTTTTGCATCATTGCTCTGTGTAATCCCTGCATGTATTCAAAAGAAGTTCCTGGTCCTATAATGATTCCTAGCTATTATGCCAATGTTATCGTTATTTTGCCTCAAGCTCGGTTTTTGGAGACCGTTATGGTGCCAATCATGGAAGTCTGGTAGAAACGTCCTAAGTTAATAACCGACCTAAACTATGCCGACCTAAAATCCCCAAGCTTGAATATCTTGTTGACCGACCTAAGCTGATGTGAACCCTTGATTTCAACTTGTAAAAACAAGAACTCAATACGAAAAATTGCGAAGGAAAGTCTGTATGCAAGACGCAGCTCTCAAAACTCTAGAATCCTTACCCTTGGATTCGGCAGACTACTAATTTAACAAGTTAAATTAAACACACAATTCGAACCAAGTGGAGAATAATAGAGGCGAAACAAAGCATGCAATTAGATAGAGAAATTATCTAATTAGCCTATAGTTCCTGTACTTTAGCAATTAACAAAGCATGCAAATTACTTAAGCCAAAATAAAGAAGAGTGAATAATAAAGTATAAACTTTTATTCAATTAATCACTGTCAAATAATGAAGTCATGCACCCCTATTTATAGGTATAGGGAGCACGAAATTTACACAAGAAAATAAGGAAAGAAAACACAAAATCCCCAAGCTTGGATATCTTGTTTACCGACCTAAGCTCCCCAAGCTTGTTTACTACTGACCTAAGCTTGACCTTGACTATCTCCTTAGGTCGGTTTAATGCCGACCTAAGCCCTGACCTTGGGCTTTTTGTGCCTAAACTCTCCTTGTCTTGATTGGACCAAGCCCAATAGCTTTAGCTATTTTTATGCATATCACTAACCCTTTAAAAAAGAATGCAATCTTATCTTTTTTTTATTCCAACTTTTTTTTTTTTTTGAAGACCATCTTATTCCAACTTAATATGTGAGAAAAAATTTACAAAAGAGTATGTATTTATTATTAACTCATTAAAAAAAAAAAAGTTTGAACTGTTGTTATGAAAAAAAATAATAAATTTTGAACTGCCCTTGAAAACATTAAGATAACAAAGAAAAGATTATATGAATAATATAAATGCGTATATGTGTATATATCTACCCTATATAATAGAAAGTAACATAGGTTTGATATAAGGTTGCCATGTGGCTGCCACATAAGGGTAGTATTTAATATTTATTTTATATTATGTGCCACATAGATGCCATGTTGGCAAGATCTTTAATAAGTAAGCAATCTAATAATTACATCTGCCTTCTCATCTTCTCCACTTAAAGAAATAATAATATTAAATATTTTAATCATGTTGAAAAATAAATTTTTCTTATTTGTTTAGATTTCAATATAGATTAAAAAATATATAAAATATAAATGAATACCTTATAAATCATATTATTAAATGTATAATTTGGACATACTACTACTTTTTAAATATATACTTCCTATATTTTAAAATAATTTCATTGTTAAAAAATTATTTGAGAACATGTGATTTTATAAATCTCAATTTCATCTCAATTTCAAAAGGAAACAAATTGTAATTTTATCCTTTATTTTTACCCTATATAATATAAATTAATATAGGACTGAAGTCCAAATGTCACGGGGCTACTACATGGAAATTTGTTTTTTATAGGCAACGTATAATAATTTTTGAAATATTTACATGTAAGTTAGGTAAAATTAGCATTTGATTAGATTATGTAATTTTTTGGCATTAAAGTTGAAAAAAATATCAAGAGTCATACCTTAAGTAATATTTGTTGTTCCTCTTTCTGACTTTTATCACTGCTAATAAGTAGCACCACTAGAAATTATTGCAAATAGTTTTGTTCTTAATTTATTTTATTAATTCCTCAAAATTATAATATTCATTTGTCAAGTATGCAAAATAAAGAAAGTTGAACCATATTCCTCAATAAAAAAAAAATGAACGACAAGATAAAAAATAATCAACTTTAGGTTAACATAATTATTAGAGACATCTTTAATTGATGCAAAACAGTGTCCTCTTACTTCCCCCACTATGTCCAAATTGTTCTTTATCACCTACGCACTTTAATGAGGTGATTAATGATCCAGTTTATCTATTTAACAAGAAAATTTTCCCATATCCATTGATGGGAATGGAAATTAAACTGAATCAGTATCTTCGATTTTCATATGGTTTGGGTGTGTGATAAAGGTATACTTAGAAAAATAGTATAAGTTCTCTATTTTGTCATTCAGGATTTTATCTACCTTGCAAAATTGTCACCAATGTTCAGCAATATGTTTTAAACACTTTGTTTAACATTACATATCCCTGTTATTCTTCTTTTTATGTAATACTACATCAAGTTTTTTGTTATCATCACATTTTTGTTCATTCTAATACTTTTTCTTTAATTTCTTTAAAAGTAATTCCGGAGCTTATGCCAAGAAATTGCAAGTAACCTTTGTGAAATAAATAATACTGTGATTCGGTGAATGTCACTTCACAATCATTGTTGATTTATGACTTTCTTTTATACCATTGACGACTGAGCAATTTTATCTGTCACTAATTATATATTATCTTAATAATTTAAACTTCGGGATGAAGCTAGATTATTTAAGGATGTTATATGGTCCCTTACGAAATTACATAGACTAGGATTATCTTTTCTATTAATGTTGATTTGTTTTCCTCTGTATGATTTTTTTCTTAATTTTTTTTTCCTTCAATAAATCCTTGCCTCTAAAATCGAATCATATCTCTTTTTCTGTGTGTTGGTAAAATATTAGCTTATGTGATGGAAAAATGTTTGCTTCTCTTGCATCTAACCTAATACATACACTTCCATTGTATATATTTAGAACTATGTGTCATATACATCACATAAGTATAACCAAATTCTAAACTTATCTCATATTTTTTTTAAGACTTAAGTTCAAAGGATAACTATAACTTAATAATAGTACTAAGAAAATGTCGGGTATTGCACGGCATTCAACTTCTAGTATATATATATGTATGATAAAATAATAATAATTACACCAAGCTAAAAGAGCCTAAGAAAAATTCAATGATCAACTTATAATCCTTTCGAATGCTTTTATTGAAATTGAATGCACTTTATAAAAGTTGTGAATGATTTTACCCCTTTGTTTGGCATCTATTTGGGGGAAGATATGACAATCATTAGCTTTAAAATTACTATCTACAAAGAAATATTTAGGCCTTGTATGGGCACCAGATTTGTTGTCCCAAAATACAGTGTCTCTAATGTGTCCCCCCTCACATATATGAGGAGCCCACTAGTAGATCTACTAGTGACACCCTGTATGACCTTTTAAAAGGTGTTTTAAAAGGTATTTTGATATCTGTTTTAAAATATATTTTAAGTTATTGTTTGGTATCATATCTTAAGATCCATTTTGAGATGTGTTTTAAAATATGATTTCAAATGTTGTTCGGTATTATATTTTTGTATTTTTTTCTTTTAATTTTAAATAACCATTTCTAAATCCACCACCACCCATTATCAGATCCTCCACCGCCCGCCCATTACCAAATCCACTGCCGTCGCTACTCATCTTCAGATCTACCACCACCATTGGCCATTTCCGGATCCATCACAATCGCCCATTTCTAAATCTACCACCGCCGCCTAATTCTAATCCACCACCACCCATTTGTAGAAGGAAATAGAAGAGAGGGGTGGAAAGAAATAGAGGTCATGGACTCATGGGTGAGACTAAGGAAAGAAAGAAAAGGAAATAAAAAGAAGAAGAGAAAAGAGAGGAAAATAAAGCTAGGTTCGGATGAGTGCAGGTAGAAAGGAAATAAAGAGAGAAAAGAAAGAAAAAGAAAAAGAGGGAAAGGAGTGGGGTTGTCGGTCATGGGAATGAGGAAGGGAAGAAGAAGAAGTAGTGCAGGGATAAAGGATAGAAAGAGACAAAAATAAAAGGAGGGTGGAAGTGTTTAGCCATGGAAATGAGGAAGAAAAGAAAAAGTTAGAAATTTGGGAGCTGGTTTGAAAACAACTTTCAAAACACATGCCAAACAAGCTTTTCAAATGCATTTTAAGATAATAAAAGTTAAAATTGATTCCAAAGACACTTTTGTCATGGGACTCACCCAAAAGATGTTTTGAAAGTAGTTGTCCTACAAAAACTCTTGTATTTACTCATATTTCCTATATATGTCATTAGTAGAATGTCCCATCCAACGAGAGACACCTATACACGTATACGAGTGTACAACACTTTATTTATTTATTTATTTTTGCAAAAACATGCAATATTTCTTTTACATGTGATACTTTTTTTAAAAATGCGATACTTTTACACTTATAATTGATTTTTTTTCCAATAAAGACAATATATATATAAATATATATATTTGGAAATATGCAATACGTCAGCCACTAAACTTATAAATCAGAGTCCATAAGTGATATGCGATACATTATAGTTATACGCGATATTTGTTTTTATTTTGAAACTAGACTATATTTTTTACACGCGATACTTTAACATGCCATACTTCGATCCTTATCATCCATATTTTTTTCACTATTTTTTTTCTTGAGTACTTACAGTACCTTTTTAAGGAAAAGGAAAAAAAAAAGGCAATATAGCATCAATAAACTTGATACATTAGAGACTAAATGTTTGCGTACGCAAACATTACGATTCATCCGACACAAAATGTTTGCATTTGGAAAAAAACTCACCTAGTTTATTTTAGGAATAATTTCCAACCACCCTCACTTTGGTAATTTTCGAATAAAAATGACTTACTTTTGGAAAACACTCACAAAGTGCACCCTTCATTCTAAAAAAAAATAATAATAATAAAAAAATACAGAAAAGAAGTGCCCTTGTTTTTTGGAAACAATATGAAAATGCGAAAGTGATAGCCATTCCATTGTTTGGTAATATTTATCAAATCAATTAAGGCAAATGGAATTTAAACTGGCACTACTACAGCGCGCCAAACGCACCCACAGAGGAATCCAAATATGTTCAAGAAGGCAGTAGCAGCCAAGTCCCAGCGGCGACTCTCCGGTGCCGACCGGAAGAAGCTCAGGCGTACAGTCAGAGACCGCTTTCCCAACGCCTCCGATGCCGGCATTGATTTATTACTCCCACCTAGGGTCCTCTATTTTATTTTTTATTTTATGATCTCTTAAGTTTCATTCTTGCCTTTTCTTTTGCAAACATGTCTCTGCCTGCCCATGTCGTTTCATTCAACTTTTCACAGTCGGTTGGTTTGCTCGTGGAAAGGAACAAACTTTGGCCAACTGATGATTGTTTTTCAGTGATTGCTCTTATAAAAGTTAAACAAGGGCTAAAGGTGGGAAGTGGGTTTTTGCGGGGCAAATGCTGTGCAAGTCTCAGTGAAAACTAAAATCATAGTGAAATTCTAATATTTCTTGCCTAATATGGTTTATTTCAACTGGTTTATAAATGGCTCATTATGGGGTTTTTAGCTGTTCATCATGGTTTTGGGGCGAGGGATTGCGTTTTTGACGTGAACTCGTCAAATGATCCTGAAAATAGAGAAGGGATATTGAAGACATTCATAAATGAATATTCAACTAGTCGGATTTTTCTTCGGGATATTAATCAACTTACAAAGATATTGACAAGCAAAGGTGACTAACATCTACAATAACTAATAATTATTCAATTCATTTTGAGCCAAAATTCAGTAGAAACATGGAAAACCAACTTGCTATCTTTATGGGAGTGAAAGAACGTAAATTTCTTTTGGTCATTTCTAATTTTTGCTCCTATATTTTTCTAATTATAGATGGGGGCAATAATTATATGTCCTTGTAATATTATATTATATTTATTGTGGGCAAAATGAGGTGGGGGCAATTGCCTCACCATTTTAATATATGTGGCTTCGCCCATGTGTCCACTTGGTTGTGTTTCGCTTGTTAGTGCTTTGTACGAGATACAGAATGTACCAAGTGTGGAATTAAAGCTCTATTCTGTTGTTTTGTGTATGGATTTTAAGGTTGATTATCTAGCTTGTTGTTATGGCTGTGTCAGGCGGAGATAACTGTTTCCAAATATCCAAACCGTATTCTTTTGTATGGAGTAGAGGGTGGCTATCCAATGTTTTTTGATACTGATGGACGTGGCAGGGAAATATATCCCACAGGTACTGATGGACTTGGTCTTTTTATGCATGTGCAGTGGTCAATTCTCAGGTGACATATAGCTATGATATTTTAAATTTTTGTGTAAGTTAAAGGAAACAATGTAAGATTACCTGCATTGGCCCATGGTTAAGGTACCATTAATAAAAATTGAACAATTGTGTTGATTCTTGCCCAAGAAAATTCACTTTTTAGATCCAACACACACTCTCTTTGAGATGCAGCTACGTTTTGGTTTAAACAAAATGATATGTCAGATATGGAGATATTAAAGATCCAACTTGAAGAACATGAACAAAAACTTTGTTGCATATTTGGTGAAAATTATATCCTTCATAAATGCTTTTTGGCTGTTTGTATGGAGGCTTGTTCAATTTTATTGGATTGTTTCTATAAGAAATATCGTTTGCTGCAATATGCAGAGGTTTCGTCCAGTTCATCCTTATAGTAATCAAATGAATTCAGTTATAGACACGAGAGTCTAATAACTTATCAGGATCAAGTAATTAATATTATTCAATGGAGGAAAATCGAAAAATTTATAACCCCACTCCATTCAGTGAAATCAATTCTGGTTCAAATATTTCTTACTGATTCCTGTCAAAAAGGAGGAATTGGAATAACCCCTTAGAATGAAAAAGCAGATTATATTTTTTTAAAATTGCTAAACCCATCCATACCCAAAGATAAACAACCCCTTGGGCTACTGCTGCTATTTTCTCTCGAACCATATTAATTATATCTGATCCATTCATTCCTTTGGCTGAATGTCAAAATTATATGGGAGTATGTTGCTAAGATACAATCGGTTTGGGCTTCCCTGATTTGTATTTTTGAGGTCTTAGTTGAATTTTTGTAATTTGGCATTATACAGTGTAACTTAGCATTTTACATATGATCCTGGCAGTTTATGCTCTGTGGAAGGTCCCAGAGCTTCTGCCAGCATTTTGGCTGAAAGATGGTGAGGTTTCTCGGTATGTGATTGGAGGGGCCGATTTGATGTTCCCTGGTATTCACATACCTGCTGAAGGTTTTCCAAATTTCTTAGCTGGGGAGCCGTGGGCCGTTAAAGTTCCTGGAAATCCTGCTCCGATTGCTGTAGGCTCTTGGAACTGTGATTGTCTTTTCATTCAAAGTATTTGAGTTGTCTAAATATATAGTCTGATCATTACTGATTAATGTTTGATCAGGTTGGATCAACCACCATGAGTAGCTCTGAAGCTTTAAAAGCTTGTTTACGTGGAAAGGCCTTAAAAATATGTCATTACTACAGAGATATGCTTTGGTAAGTTACCCAATATGAAATATTTTACAGACTTTTAAGTGATGGAAGTAGAAGCTGTGTGATTTGTCTGCTTGTATTCAGGGGGTTGGTTAAAAATTCGCATGTACCAAATGCTGGTTTTCTAGAAGATGTTGTGCTTGAGGATCCTGCTCTGATAATTGCTGGCGAGGTTTATGGTTCATGTGAAGCTCATGATGAAATTGCAAGTAACAAAGAAGAAATTGGAGATGTGGTGGATATTAAAGATTATCATGATCCTGCTTCTTTAGCACTTATGGATGTGGCAACTGAAGGCACTGAGCAATTAATCTTTAGCATGGTTAATGCAAGGCTAGTAGAAACTGCTGCAGTAGATGAGTTAAATGCTGAGGATGCTGAGGGCCAACCACCATTATCTGTGGAGGAGGTAGATGCATTATTGGACAAGTACCTTTTGCAGGCTTTACATACAAGAGTTAAGGACGATGACCTTCCCATTCCTGGAAGCGCATTATGGTATGAAAATTTCAGAATTCTTTAGATTTGGATTCTCAATGCAACAGTTTTGTGCATTACCCATACTCCAAAGTACTGATTAAAGGTGCACCTGCTTTTGGCTATTACATACTGTCACTTGATATTGATTTTCAATTGGACATTGTAATCTTGGTTTGATGGCTGCGTTGTTGTTGAGAGCACATGCAAAGCACCTGAAACATGCTTTGGTAGCTGTCTTGTGGATGTTGATGAAATACTTGATGATTATTTGTTCGGTGATATTATTATTTAACAATGTGATAATATCAACTTTTGATTTAGGTCTCTAATTGGTCCAATATATCATCTCATCTTGCTAGATGTATATTTTGCATCCTAATGTTTAAATGTGATATAGCAAGTGTAAAAAGCTTTATTTTCTATTTTATTTTTAATTTTATTTATGAATTAGCAGTCTTTAAGCTTGATAATTTCAGAAACTGAATGGCCCTAGCTGAGTATTTAAATTTCTATTTGGAATGCTAAATAAACATTGCCTGCTCTTTACGTTTTAGTTTGAGTTTTGGTTTTGGCTTTAACAGTAAATTTAATATATTATAATCAGTTTTTATCATTGGAAATGCAACTTTTTACTATTCAGCTATACCTTTTTACATTTTCAATACACTTTTTACATTATAAAACTATTTTCCAAAAACCAAAATTCAAATTAAAACTCAAACTTTCAGTAAAGAACAGGCCTTTATAGGCATGAAGCAGGTTTGTTATATCGTAATATGACGGTTATTTTTCTGTTTTTTCAGTTCTATGTGCTTTGGTTTCTTCTTCTAATGCATAAATATTAGTATAACCTGTTTAACAGTCTCATAATTGCATCTTGACTGTGTTCAAATCTGTTTGGTATAATAATTCCGTGCATTTTTTAATGTTATAGGTCAGCTCATGTGCTACCTTTCCGGCCTTCAGGAGTCACACTAGATGTAAAGAAATCCTCTTTCAAGAAATTGTCAAAGTGGTTACTAGCTAAAGCTTCTGAAGGACTTGTAAGTTTGTTAATTTCTTCGGTTTCCTGTCTGATAAGATTATGCTTCTTTCACTTTGTTAGTTGCACCTTTTACTCAATTCCTTTTTGACCATCACATGTTTTTGTTAGTGTTCTAAATATATCTTAAGCTGGAAGCTTGGGAAGTACTAATTAATCTGTTATTGATTCTACTGGAAACTAGATCCTTTTACCCTGACAGAAGATGCTGCTGATAAAAAAAAACTAGAGTTTGGTAGATAAGAATCCTTCAGAAAAATATTTGCTGTTTTATGAACTGCTTTCAGTAGTCCTGAAAACTTGTTTGTTACATGTTTTGAAGAATCATCAGTTGCAAATGGCTGATGAAGGAAATGCACATGATAGCAACATAAATTTGAGAGCTTACAATTGTCTGGATTTAGAAACACTGCTTCTTCCAAATGGTTAGAAACACTGCTTCTTCCAAATATCCAGAAAATTGTTATGTACTTTGATGAAAGTTTTTGTCGATTGCTCTTTGGTAGACCACAAAGCTTAGTTTAATAAGATCTATTGCTTCATCAGAACTTATGGTTATAACTGATAGTGCTAAATCTAATGCTGTTGAAGAAGTTAGCTCCTATTTTCTAATCTTCCTTGCTACCTAACAATGAGGAAGACAATGTTGTTTCCACTTTATTAGTAGCACACATTTTGATCAAAGACTTGTATTTCTGTAATGCCTTAGATAGCCTTGGGTGACAGTATCATTATTCTGTTTGAATTTAGCTTCCGATGGTTTTTGCTTTCAGTCTAAGAGCTCAATGATTTTTCTTATTTAAATTTTGTGGGAGTAATTTTTGTGTCTTATGGAAACTGTCTGGATCAGTTAGCTATGCCATGGTAAAATGTAAGTCATTGGTCTAAATCAACATGGGGCTCTGGTTTTTCCTAAACCTCTCAAATAGGAACTAGCCAATCCATGAGTAACATAGTTTACTAATTTCCGTGACACTATTTATCTGTAATCTTGTGGCTTTGACAGATTTCAGTAAAAGAAGATAGACATAAAAAGGAGGTCACTTTGTTCTCTGTTAATCGCAATAATCCAGATTACGTGGACTTCAGGCCGGAGAAAAAGAAAGTCGTCAAGGGTGGACAATCATCCACTGGACTGGGTACAATTGAAGGACAGTCACTTAAAGGTTTTGAAGTGACAGAGCTTTACAAACCAAGTTTTCATGTCAACTCTATCTTTATTTCTGTTGGAGCTGATCTGGGAAAAAATTTCAGTGCTTCAGAAGCCTCTCAAATTGTCTTCCAGTATGTTAAAAATGAAAACCTCGTTAAGCCAACCAATAAGTCAATGGTGACTTTAGATGGAGCTCTCGGTGATGCTTTATTCAAAGGAACAATGAAAACGGGACCAACTTATCCGACTGAAATTCATAAGAAGGATTTGGGTTCAACTTTTATCAGTCGAATGCACGCCCATCATAGAGTGACAAGGGATGGCGAGACTGTTGTTCGTAAAGGTGGCATTAGGCCTATCCAGATAATGACTGAATGGAGGCAAGGGTATAAGAAGGTTACTAAATTCTCTGGGTTTGAATCATTCTTGATTGATGCTGAGGTTTTGTTTTCAGAGCTTCAGAAGAAGTTTGCTTGCAGTACAAAAATTGTGGAGCTTCCAGGTTTGTCATTTTGACTTTGGTGTCATGGCTCTTTTGCCAGATAATGTTGTCGTCGGTCGCTAGGGCATTTGCTATTGATACTGAAACAGTTGACCGTCTATTCCTTTGAATGTCTAGCTGAAAATTTTAATATCCTCAAGTTTTCCGGTATCATCTTTAATCCTTATATGTTGACAATTGCATATAATTTTCTCTTTTATTATTTTCATAGGAAAGAAGGGACTGGAACTTCTAGTTCAAGGGGGTGTCGCTGATGTTCTTGCTAAACATTTGATTGAAATCTACAAGATACCGAAAAGATATATTGAAGTGATTGACAAAACAAAGAAAACAAAAACAACAAAAAGACCCTGAGGTCAGTTTTCTATTTTGAATGGACTTCACATTGTTCCTGTGCTTGTTGTATGCCTATTTGATCAAGTTGGAGCGAAAATTACTGTCTTTGTGCTTCCCTTTGTACTGACCTCTTATATTGGTTTCATATCTGATTCCAGCACATTCAATTTTTTTCTCCCATCCGCCCTTTTATCTTCAAGGACCCGAACCCTTTCTATCTTATACCGGCAGTAACACCTCCCTTTATTCTCCAGCAGTCCTCCTCCATTGAATGAAACAGTCAAGCCCATTTTAACCTCTAACCTATACAAGTACTCTTGCTATTGCCTTAACTTTTGCAATTTCTAGTTTATGCGGGTTGAACAAGAAGCATTACTGAAGAGCCTAAAACTACATTTTTTTAAAAAAATTTTATCTTTTGGTTGTGTGGGCGTTTTTTGGATTCGGCTAAATCAAGTGCTACTTCTGGGTTTAAACATTTTTTAAATCTGTAGATGTTGCTCTGTTTATTTCCTATGATTGGGGTTAATGTGGATGAATGTTTGATGAACCTGATTTACTTTCTTGCCTCTTAATGTTCTCTTGATTTCATGAATGCTGTATGGTGTTAAATCTTTCAGAGTTATAGATGCTATATTTGTCCTCATAACTGTTTACAGTGAAGAGATGCATTTACTGTAGTTTTGTAGGCTTTGCTTCATTCCTGGCTCTATTCCTTGAGTTCTCTTCTTTTGTTTTCTACTCTTTGCCCATCACGCATCCTAAAATTTTGAGGCTTTTTGTGATCCTTATGTGATGAGATTGGAAATAAGTAACCTATAAGTGTAATCAGTTTCATTATTGGTTTAAGTAATTTGATTTCTTGCTATCATATATAGTGATCAGTTCTAGTGTATTAGGTTTGAGAAATCTAAAATAACCAAAGGTGAGAATGAAAACGGTGAACTAAGGTAGCAGGATGAAAAAGATGAAAGATGCATAAATAATGCACGTAAACTTGGTTCAAAAGTACTTTATCCCATGATTTATTCGTTTATTAAACTCTCGTTAGTAGTTCAAACTGTAGTTTTGTCTCTAATGAAAAATCAGAAAATTGTGGTTCATTTTGCAGTTTAAGCTTACATTAATTCAAGTCCATACACTTTTAATTGAGCAAAATTTTCTAATAACTTTCTAAGTAAAATTTAGGGCGAATTACATTTACCTCCTCGAACTTTGGGTATAATTACAAAATCAGCCCTATTGTTTAAAATAATTACAAAGTGTCCCTTTAACCTTAAGGATTGTAAGAAAATCCTGAAGTATAGTATAGTTTATATGTCCTACATAGTTTGTTTTAGTAGTTTTTACAATTCACATGATCCGTTTTGTAATTTAGATCTTCTTTGTATCATATAAGTCTCTTAAGTACGATAGAGGATGTACTAATTTGGTCTAGATTTGAACATAATGATTTGCTTTGAAGTATGCAAGTAAAACTCTGCCCGAACTTGAAATTATTTCTCCGTAATCCCCAAACTTATGAAAGTACGACATGAGTCTAAGTTTGAGAATTAAAGAGAAATAATTTCAAGTTCATGAATGAAAATACAATCTATGAAGCCAAGTTTAGAGATTAACAGAGCTATTATCTCTTTATAAAATTAGCAACTACACTTGTGGGTTTTTATTTGCTCATTTGTGGCTTTTTATTTACAGTTCAGATAGTTTGCATATTTTCAATATTTTCAATGTAGGCAGGTGAAATTTTATGTTCAGAACGAATTCTAAGCTTGAAATGATGTTCAACTTATCTCACAATATGCGAAGGCAGTATGTAATTAATTAGCTTTTTATATCGTAGTTCAAATCGTAAGGTGTTCCCTAATCAGCTGTTGATCATGTTGCTTTTGCAAGTTTAAAATTGACCTTACTTTAGTGTACAGGGCCTGCTACTAGTATTGTAAATGTTACCTCCTAATTTTGTTAGGATGGCGATGTAATTTTCGTAAGATGGAAATGTGAAGTTGGTAACTACTTTTGTAAAGGCTAATGCCTAGTTCGACTAGGACATGGACGTGTCATTGATAAATATTTTTGTATATAAACTAGCGCACTTGCCTTTGGGTAAATTTTGAAATTGCAATTTATAGACTCTTTCTTAAAATTGATTTAGATATTCCTTTTATTATGTGGTTTGTGATATCGAAAACAAAACGATAAAATTTGTAACCTTCACTAGTAGATAGGGTTGAGAACGAACACGAACGTTCATGAACAAGTTCGGGATCGACTCGTTAAAAGCTCGGTTCGAGATCGTTTATTTATTAATAAACGAATACGAACAAAATTTTAGGCTCGATTAATAAACGAACAATAAATGAACAAAAGGGTGCTTGACTCGATTACGTTCGTGAACAGCTCGATAAGAAAAAACAATTTTTAAGAAGGATAAAATACATATATAATTTATCATTCATACATATAACATGAAAATAAATTTGATGCAGTGGTAAGACATCAAAAGGAGAAGTAAGGGAACTAGGGTTCGAATCTTCATAAGGCCAAATTTATTTTATTTCAAATTTTTAGGTGAATTTCACCCAATCCCACATCGGAAATGAGAGAAGATTTGGGAGGAAAACTCCTTATAAATAGATGCGCATGACACAGATTAGGGCTGAGAACGAACATGAACAAGCTCGGCTCGGCTCGGCTCGATTAATAAATAAACGAACACAAACAAGATTTTAAGCTCGATAAATAAATGAACAATAAATGAGCACTTCAAAGCTCGACTCGGCTCGGCTCGTTATCACCCCTACTAGTAGATGAAGGTTATGTGATATCTTTTTTCGCATAAATTCGAATGAAGTAGGTTTATGTATGATGTGAACTCTTGATTCCAACTTGTGAAAACAAGAACTCAATGTGAAAAATTGCCAAGGAAAATCTGATTGCAAAACGCAGATTTTAAAACTCAAAAATCCTTACCCTTGGATTGGGCAATGATCTAATTAGCCTATAGTTCCTGTACTTTAGCAATTAACAAGTATACAAATTACTTAAGCTAAAATAAAGATGAGTGAATAATAAAGTATAAACTTTCATTCAATTAATCATTCCAAAATAATGAAGTCATGCATCCCTATTTATAGGTATAGGGAGCACGAAATTTACAAGGAAAAATAAAAAAAGAAAACACAAAATTGAAACTTAATCAAGAAATTAAATAACTCACAAAAATCAGCAAGAAAAATGAACTTACTTATTGAAAAAGTAAAAGAAAAGAAGGAAATTTCGGCTGCCATAAGTAAAGGCAATGCACGAAATTCTTAAGTAAAAACAAAGGGGAAATTTTGAAAATAAAGAGGAAAAAAAGAAAAGAGGAAACTTAACCAAGAGCTTGGAAACAAGGAGAAAAGAAGCATCTCCTTATTTTTGGAAATAACAAAGATAGAAACTATGAAGAGAATTAGGTAACATGCACAATACCTTAATTTCTCTTAAACCTTAGAACAGTCAAGTAACCCTAATTCGCATATGGGCTTCCTTGTGAGCTTGTTGGGCTTGATCGAATTTGAAGTAGATGGACTTGAGGGAATTCGGCCCAATTGATGTAGCATGATGATGTAGATGTAGGAAGCTTCTGGAAGCTTTCGGAATCATTTTGGAAACTTAAAAACATTTCATTCCCAAAATTCTTCAAAATTGTGAAATCTCCATTTTTTCAGTGGAAAAACTAGTAGTTGCCATTTTCACCATTTCTTTAACTTGTAATTACCATTTTCACCATTTCCACAACTTGAAATACCATTTTCTTAGCTGGAATGATTAGCATTCACCATTTTCACCATTTTCACTTTGATGGCGAGTAGGGTAACTCTTGTAATTCATTTCCTTCTCATTAAGGTTATTGGAACTTTTCTTTGTCTTCGTGGATTCTGACTCATAACTTGTGTTGCTTTCACCTTGGATTTCCTCATCATTTCCTTCCGGTTGGAAATGATTCGTCCTCGAATCCAAATTGCTGCAAACACAAACAGAACAAGTCCGTACTATTACCACATGAACGTAGATCATACTTACCAGACACTGCTTTAGGACACTGATAATCATTCTTAATTATTCAAGAACCTCTCAAGAACTTTTTAGTTGCTTGCAAGAAACTATCAGGAAGCATCTAAAATCTCATGAACTTATCTATCCTCCTCAATAACAATTACTTATCAACACGAAATACAGAATTTTAGCTAAGTATATGCAATAAGCACCAATAACTAGGACAAAGTTATGCATCATATGTATGACATACAGACTAGCATAATAAGATCCTAAAATGAAGAAAAACATGTCCTACATGCAAACTAAAGGTAACACGTTACACAATAATTCACAGTTTTTCAGGCAGACAATATGGAATGTTAAATAGCAAAACATCCTTGTGTCCAAACAAGTAAGAAAAAACCATTCTAGCTTTAACACCAACACAAAGGAAAAGATACCTACGGTCGATTTGCCCAAACAGAGGTTAGTCACAATTTCAAAAAATGGAATTTCTTAGTCATGCTCATAACCAAAGAAATGGAATTAAAAGGAGGAATAGTTTAAAGGCATACCTGAAGGATACCTTGATAATTATTTTACCTTTGGCCCCTGGACGCAAGAAGGTCCTTTGATGAAACTTATGGAGCCATAATCACAAGAATTGAATGGCTCATAATCACAAGTTATTGTAACCAACAGAAATTGCATTTATAAATGATATGAGAACTAATTAATTATAACAGAGACAATTTCTGAAAGAGACATCCTAAGGAATAGTGAACTACAAAAGTATGCAGTTTTAAACCAAAAGATGTATCCTGTAAAGCAATGCACATGTTTAAGATTTACAAACACAAGAGTTAGTAAAATCTTTAGCATGAATTGAGAACCAATAGAAGGAGAATCAATGTAAAAGTAAAAGAGTACCTTTTTATGCAAAAAGACATCTTATATTGTGACTTACACTTTTGATTCTCAGGCACAAGAGTCTCATGAGTCCCTCATGGAACTGCAATCAACATTGCTATGCATTGCAGAAAAACCAATCCAACTTGTGGAATCCCTACAAAACAAAAAGAAGAATGTTGCTCGGAAGTATCCCTGCAAATGAATTAGTGAGCAAAAATTTGTAAACAAGTTTTCAGTAAGACGTATGAGGTAGAAGAGTAAACTTCACACGCATATCAAACCGCCAAACCCTTCTTCGAACTAAGCAAAGAAACTGCTTGGGAACTTGAATGGAACAAGGAGCTTGCCGTCCTGTGTCGGTGGGCATGACTTATTGTAGATGAGCAGAAATCTGATGGAGTTCTAAGAACTTCACCATTTGGAATTCCGAGGTCAAGTAATAAGAAACAACAATGGCACCAAATCTCCTGATAGGGGTCAATTTGCACAATGTTGTAGTTTTGTACGCTGTTGCAAGGATCTCGTAAAAAGGAACCCTTATACGTCACAAAGAATCATGGGTAACCATGGCACCAAATCTCCTTGGGGGGTTAATTTGCTCAAGGCAGATTGATTCTCAAAGTAAATAGAAAAATGAGCAGAGTAACCTTACTCCCTTGTCCCCTTAGTATTGCCCACCTAAACTACACAAATCCTGTGTATCACTCTTTAGGATTGGCGGCCCTTGTATGCTGTAATACTCAGCCTTTTACCTCAGTCCTGTAGAAAATTTTCACATATTACTTTGGCAAAGGTAACAAGCAACAGTTAATCACACAAGCACAACAACTATATACGAATGTAGCAAAAAAATTCGAAATAGACACTTGGTTTTATTTTTGAAAAACACCTTTTTTCAAAAAGAAATTTTGTAGTGTAGCTCGAATAAGAAGTGCACCGATAGGAACTTTCGGGGAGAAGCCCTCAAAGTTCAGAAATAATGGCAATGCACGAAGACAAAATTCAAGCTATATTTTCAGAGTAAATGTCCAAAGGTAGCATGAAAGATCATAAAACATGCTTAAGAAGCAGGGCAATTCAAGTGACGAGGCAAGAATAATAAGCAGAGTTGAAAGAATCTAGGAAGTACTTAAACTAGTACCAATAGGTAATCCAGAAACCAATCCCCACTTTATTACTCAAAGTTTTGAAAATTTAATTTTTAAGTAGTGGCGGAAAAATTCCTCAGAAATTCAGTGTAGTGCTGTGGGGAGTAGTGTCGGTGATCGAACAATATCAACTTAACAAGTACACCAAAAAAAGTTAGAAGATTTCCAATGAAGAAAATATCTCTCTTTGGTTAGAAAGTGTAGTGTTGTGGGGAGTAATGTCGGTAATCGAACACTATCAACTTTGCAAGTACACCTTTAAACCTTGGCGAAAACGTTTCTTACTCAATTTTTGCCACAAAAGATACAAAGCAAGTGATTTATCCCTTTAAGCAATTTTGAAGAAAATTTGGCAGCACAACGATACAATTTCAAGAATCCAAAATATTTTCAAGAATTCAAAACTAAAGTATCAATCATAGGCATACCAATCACAATTGCAAACAAAAGTGAGCTGCTTAACATCAGCCGCAAAACTCACCAAAAACTTGCAAAAGATAGGGCTAACAAAATCGTAAAACAGCCACAAAATAGCAACAAAAGGGCTCACTTCGACGCCAATTGTCACAAAAATAAAGGACTGAATTTTTAAGTGTCAACTAGTAGCAAAAATTGCAAAATCTAGCACCCAAAACCCAATGGCTTTTTCACAAAACCCCCCCTTTTTTTTATCTTTGGTTGCCTTTTTCTTTTTATCTTTTAATTTTGGTTTTTAAAGATGGAAAACAGTACCAAAACAAAAATTAATTCATTTCAAGAAATAAAAAATTCTCAAAAAAGAGTGTTCTAATTCCAAGAATTTCAAGACAAAGCAAGAATAACAAGGATTAGAAAACACCTGATAATTCGGCTGAGTTACTTCAAGCTCCTCTTGTCGAGCAAACAGCCAAGGCTCTGATACCAATTGATGTGAACTCTTGATTCCAACTTGTGAAAACAAGAACTCAATGCAGAAAATTACCAAAACAAGTATGATTGCAAAACACAACTCTTAAAACTCAAGAATCCTTACCCTTGGATTCGGCAGACTACTAATTTAACAAGTTAAATTAAACACGCAATTCGAGCCAAGTGATGAATTCTAGAGGCGAAACAAAGCATGCAATTAGATAGAGTAATTATCTAATTAGCCTATAGTTCATGTACTTTAGCAATTAACAAGCATGCAAATTGCTTAAGCCAAAATAAAGATGAGTGAATAATAAAGTATAAACTTTCATTCAATTAATCACTCAAAAATAATGAAGTCATGCACCCCTATTTATAGGTAGAGGAAGCACGAAATTTACAAGGAAAAATAAGGAAAGAAAACACATAATTGAAACTTAATCAAGAGATTAAATAACTCACAAAAATCAGCAAGAAAAAGGAACTTACTTGCTGAAAAAGTAAAAGAAAAAAAGGGGAAATTTTGAAAATAAAGAGGAAAAAAAGAAAAGGGAAAACTTAACCAAGAGATGAAGTAACCTTGACAAAAATTGGAAACAAGGATAAAAGAAGCATCTCCTTATTTTTGAAAATAACAAAGATGGAAATTATGAAGAGAATTAGGTAACATGCACAACACTTTAATTTCTCTTAAACCCTAGAACACTTAAGTAAAACCCTAATTCGCATAGGGACTTCCTTGTGAGCTTGTTGGGCTTGACCGAATTTGAAGTATATGGACTTGTGGGAATTCGGCCCAATTGATGTAGCATGATGATGTAGATGTAGGAATTTTCTAGAATCTTCTGGAAGCTTCCTGAATCATTTTGGAAACTCAAAAACATTTCATTCCCAAAATTCTTCAAAATTGTGAAATCTCCATTTCTTCACTAGAAAGACTAGTAGTTACCATTTCCACCATTTCCTTAACTTGGAAATACCATTTCCACCATTTCCTCTGCTGGGATGATTAGTATTCACCATTTCCACTTTGATGGAGAGTAGGTTAACTCTTGTAATCTTCATTTCCTTCTCATTAAATTCATTGGAGTTATGAGTCAGAATCCACGAAGACAAAGGAAAACTCCAATGAATTTAATGAGAAGGAAATGAAGATTACAAGAGTTACCCTACTCTCTATCAAAGTGAAAATGGTGAATACTAATCATTCCCAGCTAAGAAAATGGTAGAAATTGTATTTCCAAGTTGTGGAAATGGTATTTACAAGTTAAAGAAATGGTGAAAATGGTAACTACTAGTCTTTCCAGTGAAGAAATGGAGATTTCACAATTTTGAAGAATTTTAGAAAAGAAATGTTTTTGAGTTTCCAAAATGATTCTGGAAGCTTCCAGAAGCTTCATACATCTACATCATCATGCTACATCAATTGGGCCGAATTCCCTCAAGTCCATCTACTTCAAATTCGGTCAAGCCCAGTAAGCTCACAAGGAAGTCCATTTGCAAATTAGGGTTTTACTTAAGTGTTATAGGGTTTAAGAGAAATTAACGTATTGTGCATGTTACCTAATTCTCTTCATAGTTTTCATCTTTGTTATTTCCAAAAATAAGGAGATGCTTCTTTTATCCTTGTTTCCAATTTTTGTCAAGGTTACTTAATCTCTTGGTTAAGTTTCCTCTTTTCATTTTTTCCTCTTTATTTTCAAAATTTCCCCTTTGTTTTTACTTAAGAATTTCGTGCATTGCCTTTCCTTATGGTAGCCAAAATTTCCCCTTCTTTTCTTTTACTTTTTCAGCAAGTAAGTTCCTTTTTTTTGCTGATTTTTATAAGTTACTTATTCTCTTGATTAAGTTCCAATTTTGTTTTTCCTTTCCGTATTTTCCTTGTAAATTTCGTGCTCCCTATACCTATAAATAGGGGTGCATGACTTCAGTATTTTGGGGTGATTAATTGAATGAAAGTTTATACTTTATAGTTCACTCTTCTTTATTTTGGCTTAAGTAATTTACATGTTTGTTAATTGCTAAAGTACAGGAACTATAGGCTAATTAGATAATTACTCTATCTAATTGCATGCTTTGTTTCGCCTCTATTATTCTCCACTTGGTTCGAATTGCGTGTTTATTTTAACTTGTTAAATTAGTAGTCTGCCGAATCCAAGGGTAAGGATTCTAGAGTTTTGAGAGCTGCGTCTTGCATACAGACTTTCCTTGGAAATTTTTCGCATTGAGTTCTTGTTTTCACAAGTTGGAATCAAGGGTTCACATCAATGTGCTCATTCTGCAGATGCTCCCTCTCTTATTTTATTTTAATTTTTCTGTGGGCAACTTAAGACTCTCAAGTTACAAGAGTGTCCCTTTGAAATTACAAGAGTGAAGTATGACTTATAGTTTAAGCCCCAAAATTTGTTTTTTTCTTTTTGTTTCCGCAATATTAATACTCATGTAGTTTGAGAATGATACTCTCAAGTTATTGAATGTCACTTTCACTGAATATAAGCATAGTACTTTTGAAAGAGTATCAAATTTACTCTTTTAACAGTATCAGTGCTACTCTTGATGAGTATCAGTAGTATTCTTTAAGAATAGCTGTCATTTTTTTCTTCCTTTTCCATTCTTAGTAATTTCAAAGAGATTCACTAGCACTTGTACTTTCCATGAGTAGCATTTTTTTTTTTTTTTACTTATTACTTTTTTGTTTGTAATCATTATAACTTTCAATGAGTATCAGCTTTGTTTTTTTCCTTTCTTTTTTGTATTTTTCATCCTTCAAGAGATTTTTCCTCCTTAAAGGGGAGGTATTTGAAAACATTTTCATTCTGTCAAATGATTGTTCAATCGCTGATAAAATGGAGATTATATGTTTCTTCTTGTATTTGTTTCAGGCCCTAAGGCCACACATTCATGGTAAATGAAAATATATATTAAAAAATACCAGAAGTGATTAAGTGGAATACAAGTTTTAGTTGCTGATTGAGTAATGGAGGTCTCAAGATTTTCCTGGCGTTTAAAAAAAAGAAAAAAAAACGATTTTCCTGGCAAAATTGGTGTTAAAAATTGGAAAATTATTTCTATTGTATAAGTTAGCATTGTAAAAAAAGCTCCAATTAATCTAACATCATAGTCATAAGTGGTAACCAGTTCATTATATAGTTTTCTTATGGGCTTTTCTTTATCTTCCTAGGGGTGTTGACAGTTAATTTTCTAAATTTTCTAGTAAAGTGATTAAAATTGTAAATAATTGCTAGAATGTGAATTAATTAAAAGAGATTTTCAAAGAATGTGAACTATATTTACCATTTAAGTAAAACTTGTGAACTAAAGTTGCATTTTTTTTCCCCCTTTCTATGTACATTTCACAAATAGGATTTAGTTGTATTAGTTAATTAAAGAGACAGTAAATTTGTATCTATACTGTAGTATTGGTTGTAATCCAATAAACGAAGTTAATATTATCTCCATTCCACAATAATAATTCACTTTCAAAATATTTTTTGTTTTATTAAAAGTTTTAATTTTTTTTACTTCTCATATTCGTTCTAATATAATTGTTTGTGGTTCATAGTTAATCACCTTTGGAAATTAAGCTACTAGTAGAGATCAATATTGACGAATTATTTATTTTAGATATTGTATCTTACCACTCATAACAATTATACACTAAAATTGATTTATTTAGCCCTTCCCGAGTAAAAACCACATATTCAATTAATGTTTGAATCAGGCCCACTATTATGAGAATCTCCGTTTCTAGTCTGCGGCTCAAATTATAACCATGAAAGTAGTGTCTGGATGAAATATAACCAAGGTATATCTTTTTTATCCGAGATGCAACAATAAAATGTTGTTATTTGTAACAAGTAGTTGATATCAATAAGGTAATGGGTCAACTATTTAATGAAATGATATTGAGCATGTTTTCCGTTCTCCAATTAAACTTTTCTACACAGAGAATCAAGAGAGTATATGTTATCACCGTTGTTCCACTTGTCCTTGGTTTATGACATAGTAAACATTTGTTAGTATTGGGTGATAACCTTAATTATCCTGATGAGGAAATCCAAAGCTAAAACAACACAAGTTATGAGTTAGAATCCATGAAGACAAAGGAAAGCTTCAATGACCTTAATGAGAAGGAAATGAAGATTACAAGAGTTACCCTAATCGCCATCAAAGTGGAAATGGTGAATACCAATCATCCCAGCTAAGGAAATGGTGGAAATGGTATTTCCAAGTTGTGGAAATTGTGGAAATGGTATTTATGAGATAAGGAAATGGTGGAAATGGTAACTACAAGTCTTTCCAGTGAAGAAATGGAGATTTCATAAAGTTTGAAGAATTTTGGGAATGAAAAGTTTTTGAGTTTAAGCTTCCAGAAGATTCCAAAAGCTTCCTATATCTACATCATCATGCTACATCAATTGGGCCGAATTCCCTCAAATCCATCTACTTCAAATTCGATCAAGCCCAACAAGCTCACAAGGAACCCCATATGCGAATTAGGGTTTTACTTAAATGTTCTAGGGTTTAGAGAAATTAGGGTACTGTACATGTTACCTAATTCTGTTCATAGTTTACATCTTTGTTATTTCCAAAAATAAGGAGATGCTTCTTTTCTCCTTGTTTCCAATTTTTATGAAGGTTACTTAATTTCTTGGTTAAGTTTCCTCTTTTCTTTTTTTCCTCTTTATTTTCAAAATTTCCCCTTTGTTTTTACTTAAGAATTTTGTGCATTGCCTTTCCTTATGGCAGCCAAAATTTCCCCTTCTTTTCTTTTACTTTTTCAGCAAGTAAGTTCATTTTTCTTGCTGATTTTTATAAGTTACTTAATCTCTTGATTAAGTTCCAATTTTTTGTTTTCTTTCCTTATTTTCCCTGTAAATTTCATGCTCCCTATACCTATAAATAAGGGTGCATGACTTCATTATTAGGTAGTGATTATTTGAATGAAAGTTTATACTTTATTACTCACTCTTTTTTATTTTGGCTTAAGTAATTTACATACTTGTTAATTGCTAAAGTACAAGAACTATAGGCTAATTAGATAATTGCTCTATCTAATGCATACTTTATTTCGCCTCTATTATTCTCCACTTGGTTCGAATTGTGTGTTTAATTTAACTTGTTAAATTAATAATCTGCTGAATCCAAGGGTAAGGATTCTAGAGTTTTGAGAGCTGCATCTTGCATACAGACTTTCCTTGGCAATTTTCCGGATTGAGTTCTTGTTTTCACAAGTTGGAATCAAGGGTTCACATCATATATACTCTTAGAACTATCTCAAGTATTGTCATGTGGAACACAATGCCTTATTAGTTATACGTACCACCACTCAAACCGAACCACATTTCCATTTACGGAACCATTCAGTCACTAAATAATGACTAATGATGCATTGCTAATACAATTGCATAAGTAGTTGCATAAGTCATTATTTAATGACGGAATGATTCCGTAAATGGACTATAGTGTTTTTCTATATATATATAATTTTTTTTATGCATTCTTAACATTTTTGACGGCCTTCTAATAATTTTAAAATTAATCTAAAACCAAAGTTTGTATTTGCAACCGCGCAATACCATACAAGTCAACCGCCCAAAGAATTTTTGCTAGACGCTCCGTTAACCATTTAATTAATAAAGGGGGATCAGGATGAGTGTCACAAATTTCATCTGTCTATGTTGGATGCAAAAACTGATGCGATGGCTAAACCATCCCAAGTTGTGTCATGTGATATATGAATTATGAGTTGGCCATCAAATTATGGGTAAGACTATAGTCGATTCATGAGACCATTCTTTCAGTAGATAGTAACATATGTAATGAGCTATGCAATTGCATTGTCAGTTCATCATAGGTCATTTACTCACTGAAAGAATGGTCCCCAAAGGGGTTATGATATCAAAATGAGTAATGATACTTTTAGTGACTTATCGTCTCAACTGACGTGTCACATCCAACGTGGACTCTTCTATATACATGTATCAAACCCAAACCCACGATCATCCATGCCTTTCTTCTTCCTGCGAAAAAAATTGTGCTCAATCTCAATGCTGCTATGGAAGCAATGAAATATCTTCACAAAATATCCATTTACACATATTGCCTATCAATTGCAATTAACCGATGAAGTTGAAAGAAACTGGAGAGGATGAATATACAAACCTTGATTATCAAATCCACAAAACTCTTGCTGTTTTCTTCATGGTGCAATCAATGTTTCTCTATTCCTTACATCAATCAAATTTGAAGAAATTTCACTTGCTTTAAAAGAACCTGTCATTGATTGTAAAAAATAAAAGAAATCCAAATTTGATGCAAACTCGTGCGCAGCTTATGCAAAATGTAGAGGTTCAAGTTTTTTTTTTTTTTTTTTATAAATATTTTTAACTGGAATTTTCGTGGTCAATCAATTGCAATTTGGTGATGGGCACGGCACTAGCATGGATCTGGTGAAGTTTTTTTGTTCTGCGCGAAGAAGAAGGGAGGGAGGATTATTGTTGGGTTTGGTTTGATGCAGTGATTGTGAGAGTCTACATTGGATGGGACACGTCAGTTGAGACAATAAGTCGCTAAAAATATCATTACTCTATCAAAATATAGTAGTAAGCTGAGTCTAATATTGGAATGATGATTGTTAGGAAACGTACCCTTTTGAATGAGAAAGTAAACCGATTACCGTGGATTATGACATGAAATTAAAATTAGGCTTAAATCTTTATACTACCCTGTGTTTGTTAGTTTGTTTGGCATTTGCCTCCTGTATTTCTTAAATACATCTTTTACCTCCCTTGACTATTAGTCAACCTTTTAAAATCATATAAAAACATTCATGCCCTTCCATTTTATTTTACATTTAATTTTCACATGTATTTCAATATTTTATATTTTTCTAGAAACAAAGTTTATATTTTCCGTTTAAAATATAATAGTGCAATTTAAAAAATGAATTTTTATTTTTATTTCATTAAACATCATTCTTTTGTTTTTATTTTACAATAATGAAATTTTACATATATAATTTGGTATTTATTTAACTATTAAATTTTGTATTTAAAATGAAAAAAATATTTTTTAAATGTCAAATGATGAGAAAATTCAAGTTTAAAAATATATTATATTAATTTAGTTGAAATTGGTAATGTGTTTTCATATTTCTTCAAAATTTATAGATGATTTTTTACGTAACATTTACATTGTTGGTTGATATAAATTTTATTTATTGTTTGTTTGAAACTGTAAAAAACTATAAAAAGAAAAAAAAATTTAATTTATAATAATATATTGTTGAATTAATTTCTTCTTTTTATTATAAACTTTCTTCATTTTAAAAAAAGAGTCAAATTTAAAGTTATATTTTAAAACTCATCAAACTTTTTTCACTATATTCTAAAATTAAAATTTTCATAATTTTATATAATATATTTTTGACACTTAAATGAATATATTAATATCTATTAAAACTTTCCCATCTGGTCAAAATAGTAAAATATTTTAATTCACCGGAATTTTTATTTATAAATTGTAAAAGAAACTTAAATACAAAACAAAGAAAAATTGTGAAAATAAAAATAAAATAAATTGTAGCATTGTATATTTGAAGAAAAATTCTTAAAACATAAACTTTATTGTTCAAAAATATAAAATATTTAAATAAATGTAATAATTATAGTAAAATAAAGTGTAAGGGCATGGATTTCTTTATCTTCTTTTTATATGGTTGACTAGTGGTCAAATGGGGGCAAAAGATGTATTTAAAAAAACACAAAGACAAAAGATGTATTTAAGAAATATAGGGGGGCAAATGTCAAATACACCAGCAAACAGAGAGTGGTTTAAAAAATTTAAGCCTTAAAATTACAAATTTAACTTGGAAACTCAGAAGTTTGTCAATAAGAACAAACCGGAATATTTAAACCTATTGAGTTCATATTCTCTACTAAAATTTGTTTCTTATTCTATGTCAGGGTTTAAAATTACTTAATTTCATTCTAGGTAAATGATTGAAAGTTTTGGAACAAAAACATCGTTATTAATTACACGTACCCTCAAACGCAGGAATCTCTATTAACAGGAGAAAACTGAAATCGAGAATAAAAAAGAAGGATAGAAATGAAGAGGAAGGGACAAAGAAGTTGAAAGGATCAAAAGAATAAACTGCGCAATTGAGCCTCTGATCAGAATCATAAACGCGTGAAAGGTTGGCTTTTAGATTCCACAAATCTAATTAAGATCTAAAGTTAAAATTAATTAGGATGGTTATTACCTTCTTGATCTCAGTATGCTATTTAGCATGATGATTGTAAACAGTGGCCGAATGTCATTGGGATGTAGGCTAGGCCCTTACAACTTTTATAAAAAAAATTCTACTACCTAATAATTATAATTAATATTTTTGGACCATTCAATTAAAATTTATTAGTGTATAGTATAAGTTTTACTTCTAATTTATGTGGTGAGATTTAGAAATGTTAAGAGTTAAACTATTAAAAATATTACTCATAGAAGTTCTACTTCTAATTTATGTGGTGAGAAAAATCACCATAATTCTGCATTATCTTTTTATACTGCAAATAATTATTTAGGTGGTGAGAATAATCGCCATTTTCAGTCATTTAATTCTGTTTCTTTAAATTCTAGTCATTTAAATTCAAGTAATTTACGTGATGGAAATAACCGTCATGGTGCTTCTTGTTCTTATATTCCTGATTATATTCTGCCCAGAAATTTTAATGATGAGGAAAATCATCATAAGATTTTTAGTGATGATAAAAATCATCATGTTGATTTATTACATAAAGATAGAGAAAATATTGTTAGAGGTATTTATAATACTAAGGAAACGGATATAACTGAATCTGAAATGAATTTTTCTATATGAATAGTACAACCAATGAGATAAATTTTCAAAAAGGATATTTAGCTAGGCAGAAGATTAGAACTGAATTCAATTTACCCTAGATGGGAACCATTTAGAAAATGGTTTTTACCATCCTTCTCTGCTGAAGAAAAAGAAAATATTCAAGAGGAATTTTATAAATTTTTAGAGGAAACGAATATTTTGTTTCCTTTGTACCATGGTTCGTATCAAATTATGTTAAACCATATATATCTGTTATAGAAAGAGATTATAAATTATTAAATGGAAACATTTTAAAAAGTCAATATCCTCCTTAAGGATCTTTTCAAATGGAAAAAGAGAGAGTAATTATGAATTTTAATGCTTTCTCTAAATTATTTGAAGAAGATACTCTTCTTGTTACTATGAGATAGATAAATAAAATAATAGAACAACAAAATAATACAAATTTATATTTAATTATTCTAGGAGAACAGATTATATCTTTACATGAAAGGATTGATAGAATCCTAAATAAAGAAACAAATTTAGCAAGTACTAGTGGAACTAAGGGAGTCATAGCCTCTCCTAGCCTTCATCCTCCACCTGAAATAAAAGATTTTAAATTTAGATCAACAACAAATTTAGAAAATTTAATAAATAAAAATTTAAAGATTTAAAACTTAATACTTTAGAAGAAGAATTTTCAAAAGAAATAGAAAATAATTCTGATTACAAAATAATTATAAAGGCTGAAATAAACAAATTAGGAAGAATTGCTCAAAAAAGCAAATTTGCGGATAGGCCAACTCAAAGAACTAATTACTATAATAGGCCTTCACCTATAGATATTCTACACGAAGAACAGGAATTTATAATAAATAATAATTATAGTAGTAAAAATATTTATGAATGGAATTTAGATGGTTATACAGAAAAACAGATCTATAATCTTGTTCATAGAATGTTAATGTATAGTATTATATGTAAGGGAAATAATAATAGTGACAGTAATATAGCAAAAATGATAGTTGTTGGATTTACTGGCCAACTAAAAGGTTGGTTGGATAATTATCTATCTCAAACAAATAAAGGAAATTTATGTTTAAAACAAATAAGTCAGAATAATTCTCATAATGAAGAATTTTATAAGATATTGTCACAATTTAAAGAAATGGATATAAATGTTTTAACAAATAATAATATTTTGAAAATTTTAAAATTAATTAAAAATTCAGAATTAAGATCAAATATAATTGATCAAATAGAGGATATTCCTACTACAAGTAAAAATTATGAAAAAGAAAATGATAATGAGTTTTCCATTAATAATGAACCCTATTCAATGATAGAAGTTCATAAACTTTTAAAAAAAAGAAGTAATGTAATTTCATCAAACACTACTATAAATGATTTAAATAATCAAGTTAATAACTTAAAAAGAGAAATTCAATTTTTAAAACATGAAAATATTGGCTTTGAAGAAAGAATTTCTAAATTAGAAAACGAGAAGGTAATATCTTTTGAAGAAAATAAAACAGAAATAATTGATGAAAAGTTTTTAAGTACTTTAGATATAATTACTTCTCAAAAATGGTATACAAAAATTGTTTTGTTAATAGATAATGATTTCAGAATAGAACTTACAGCACTCATTGATAGTGGTGCTGATATAAGTGTTTTACAAGAAGGATTAATTCCCACAAAATATTTTAGACAAACAACTCATAGTTTAAGACATGCTGGTGGTTTATTAGTTAAAAATATAACTAATCAAGTAATACTTGGAACTCCTTTCTTAAAAAAATTATATCATATTTCTGATATTGATGTAAAAGGGTTAACAGGAATATATGATAATAATAAAGTTACATTCCAGTTTATAACTGAACTTTTTTCTAAGGTTTTAAATGAAATTAAAGAAAATATTTTAAGAAAAAACAATCAAATTAATTTTTTTTAAAATGAAATTAATATTTTAACTATTGAAGAAAAACTTCAAATTCAAAACTACAAGATAAGATTAATATAATATTAAACAACTTCTCATTAGAAATCTGTGATGATCATCCAAATGCTTATTGGGATAGAAAAAGACATATTGTCAGTCTTCCATATGAAGAGGATTTTAATGAAAGGAAAATTCCTACTAAGGCAAGACCTTGTCAAATGAATTCGGAATATTTAGAATTATGTAAAAAGGAAATCCAATCTTTATTACATAAAGGTTTAATAAAACCTTCTAAATCTCCATGGTCATGTACTGCCTTCTATGTTAATAAACATAGCAAAATAGAAAGAGGAATACCAAGATTAGTTATTAATTATAAACCTCTTAATAAAGTTCTGAAATGGATTAGACATCCAATTCCAAATAAAAAGGATTTGTTGGATAGACTATATGATTCGATAAAATTTTCAAAATTTGATTTAAAATCAGGATACTGGCAAATTCAAATTAGTAAAGAAGACCAGTAAAAAACAGCTTTTAATGTTCCTATAGGACATTATGAATGGAAAGTTATGCCTTTTGGCCTGAAGAATGCTCTTTCAGAATTTCAAAAAATTATGAATGATATTTTTATTCCTTATAATGAATTTATAATTGTTTATATAGATGATATTTTAGTATTTCCAAAAAATATTGAAAGTCATTTCAAACATTTAGAAATTTTTAAGAAATTGGTAATTCAAAATGGTTTAGTAATATCTAAGTCAAAAATGTCTTTATTTCATACTAATATAAGATTCTTAGGACATAATATAGAGAAAGGAAAAATTATTCCTATAAATAGGAGTATTGATTTTGCTTCTAAATTTCTAGATATAATATTAGATAAAACTCAATTACAAAGATTTTTGGGTAGTCTAAATTATATTTCATCTTATTACAAAGATTTAGCAAAAGATACAGCTATATTATATGATAGGCTTCAAAAAAATCCAGAATCTTGGTCTGATAAACATACAGAATCTGTTAAAAAGATTAAGGCTAGAGTAAAATCTCTTCCTTGTTTAATGATAGCAAATCCACATTGGGATAAAATTATAAAGACAGATGCTTCTGATATAGGATATGGAGGAATTTTAAAATAAATATCTCCTGAAAATAAACAAGAATATTTAGTAAGATATTATTCAGGAAAGTGGTCTAATAGTCAGAAGAATTATGCAACAATTGCAAAAGAAATTATAGCGATTGTTAAATGTGTAATGAAATTTCAAGATGATTTATATAATCAGAAATTTATTATAAAAACTTATTGTAAATCTGCAAAATACATGTTTAATAAGGATTTTAAACATGATGTTTCAAAACAAATGTTTGCAAGATGGCAGGCTCATTTAGCCCCATTTGATTTTGAAATTCAATACAAAAAAGGTGAAGAAAATAGTCTTCCAGATTTTTTAACAATAGAATATTTAAATGAATGACTTATTAAAGATTTGTTTTAATCAAAATTTATTTAAATATTGCAGGTCAATGATACCACGAGGAAGGGGCTCTGGCCCCTATTGAGGCAGAGGAGGTAGAGGTAATATCCTTACCCAACATGGACAGAAAAAACTTGTTGTAGAAAATATTGCTTCAAGTTCAAGAGGGAGTATTTCTCCAGATAATCCATTATACCAGGAGTTTATGGACTTTATAAGTCAAAAGAAGGAAGGTAATATTTCTTCCTCTTCTTCTTCATATGCCAGAGTTTTGGGAGATGAAGAAACTGAAGATAATATTTCTTCTTACCCAAGAAAATTCTCAAAAAGAGATAATATTTCTTCTAGAAAATAAAGATATGCAATGGGATAATGATCCATGGATGCTCATGCAAAGGTATCTTGACTCGGCATCATATGCTGAAACTACTTATAAACAAAGAATTTATTATGAAAATATCCTGAAATATTCGGGAATTTATGAAATCTCACATTTTACTTCGGCAACTCCGAATATTTACAATTTTAGTAAAATCATCATAAAACAGAGAATATCTGCTGATGAATGGGGGTTATCTACTTTAAAGGATAAGGAATATCTTCATCCTGAACAAAAAGTTTTGATTAAATTCAAATATTGGGATTATATTGATGCCCTATCAAAAGTTTTCTTATATAAAAATCAAAAGAGGAAACATTCATGGTTTATAAAGATTTGTGGGAAGTGTTATAACATACCCATACCAAATTGGTTTCTTAATTGGTGGATAAATTTTGGTCCATCAATAAAGGTTCTCCCGGAACCCTTCAAAGCATTCTATGCTGAATAGGTGAAAATTTCACCTAAATTTTTAGATTTTGATCATAAGACTCAGTATTTGAATGATAATATTGGTCCAATGTATTTCTTTATGGAATTTTCTATTCCGTGGATCTGGAAATGGAGTCCAGAATTGAGTCATACCTAGAATCTCATTCCTTGTCTCAAAAGAATTAGTTATACTAAATTTTTTGATAAATTAACAAAGAAGGACGCAGCAACAGGAGAATTATATGGCCAGGAATTGATTGATCAAATCAAGGAAAAGTTGCAGGAATACCAGCACCAGAAGAAAATTCAACAAAGGGAGAAATCAGTCCTTTCCAACAAATTTCCAGAAGGTTGCAGATGTAAAAGGGAGTTATATCCAGGGAAGAAATAATCCAATCATACGTGGAGCAGCTCAAGAAAGACTTGGCGAAAAATTTAGAAGATGCAAAATCTGATGTATCAATGGCTTCTAATAACAGCCAATGCCTTGCAGGAGAATCTCAGGATCCAAATGATGATGATGATCTGGATCTTGAAGAAATTTTCATGGTAGTCAAAACAACTGTTACTGGCACTGCTAGTCAAGATTCTAAAAAACCAGCATAAAAAGACAAGAAGGGAAAAAGTTGTTCTAATATGACGACTCAATATCCTTCATTATTACGGATTCCAAAAATAATAGAATAGGTACTGTTACGGATTTCAAATTAAAAATTCTAAATCCGTTTGTAATAGGTTTCAAGTTCGGTGATTAGCAGCTATAAATAGCCTTAGTTTTGTTAGAAGGAGGCATCCACTCCTTTGCTATCTTTTAACTTTTCTTTGTATATTTTGTATCCCTCCGAGTTTTCTCAAGTTTCCCCACTTTCCTATAATAAAATTTCATATTATCTTCAAGACTTGAAGGCAAGCAGTCAAATTGAGAGTAAGTTTATTTAGAAGTTGAGTATACAGTGATTTCATAGTTTAACACTTAACATTTTGAAATGAATATATTTTAGAAAAAAGATACTATTAAAAACAGTATGAAAATAGAAACAGATTTACCAGCAAATTTAGATTTTCTAAATAAATTGACTATTCCATATGTGGAACCTAAGGTGATATACCACCAAGGATTTTTTAATAAAATAGTTTAAAACAAATTTGTAAAACCACTGAAGAATCAATGTCTTTACAAAATGATGATACAGTTTTAAAACTTCTTAATGAAGAAGATATAAACGCATATCGTTTTACACACAAATTTTTACGTATAGGTTTGGTGCAAACTGCTTTTAAACCATTAACTTTGGATAATCTGCTAGAAAGTTTTATAGCAACTTTAAGAGATGGTAGAAATAAAAATTGGAGACAATCAATTATAGGAGTCATACAGTCTAGTTTGGCCCATGGTCCAATTTATTTTAATGTTCATCCAAATTTTCAATTATCATTAACAGATCCTAATATTCTGAATGCTTTAACATTAAATATAAAAACAGAAGGTTATAATTATGAACTAGGATATGAAGTAATATGTATACATTATAGAATTTATTATAAACCATTGCATACATTAAATCCATGTTATAAGATAAAAGAGCATGAGAAAAAATTAAATGAAACTATTATAATTGAGTCTAATTATGATAAGTCCAAAATAACTACTAGAAGGACTATCAAGTGGGATGAAATCCCTCTTCCTCAGCATTGGAAAATGACTAAAGTAGGTCATAGCGAACCAAAGACTGAGACTAATATTCAGAACATAATTCAAACTCCAGATGGAGATGTGTATATACAGATGGATAATATTCATTCTGTCCCAGAAAGAATTGTGGGAAATTCCCATAAATCTGGAATTTCAAGATCAGCTTCTGTTAGGTCTTTTATTTCTCCTTTCATAGAGGAAAATATTCCTCATAAAAGTTCTACTTCTAATTTATGTGGTGAGAAAAATCACCATAATTCTGCATTATCTTTTTATACTGCAAATAATTATTTAGGTAGTGAGAATAATCACCATTCTCAGTCATTTAATTCTGCTTCTTTAAATTCTAGTCATTTAAATTCAAGTAATTTACGTGATGGAAATAACCGTCATGGTGCTTCTTGTTCTTATATTACATATGTGGAACCTATATCTGTTTGTAATTTATTAGTATATAGTATAAGTTTTACTTTAAAATTAATAATAATAATAATAGTTAGTGGACTTTTGTTGTTTTATACAATTTTTTTTTTTATTTATATGAATTGTTAAATTTGTCGGATTAAATATTAATTATACATTTGTTTGTCTCTATGTATACTTGTATGTCTCTATGTATACTTGTATGAATTTGTATAAATATTACTCTCTTAGTTTTATTGGAAGAGAGTGTATCTATACTGATTTTATTATTAAAAATAAGCCTCTTTCAGTGAGTGGGTCAGAGGGAGTATAATATTTTGTAATATAGACACTTTTAGTTTATATTTTTCATAGTTTTAAATATTGAAATTTTTATTATTTCATTCATTCTATATATAATTTTCTAGTATTATACTGATTTTTACTCAAATATTTATAAAATAAATAGAAATTCTTAGTCAAAAAATTTATTATGTTTAAAATGAGAATTAATGAAATAAAATTAATTTAAAATAGTAAATACAATATCTTATTAATTATCATGTGTAATATAGAGCGACACATAGAATACTTAGTATTTTTTTTCGAGTTGGCCCCTCAATAATTGTATCTAAGTTCGCCACTAATTGTAAAACTTGCGTAATAAAACCATGAAATGAACAGAACTGCAAGAATATTATAGCAATCAAACATCGATCGATCCTTCCACTGAGTAACCCTTATTGAATGAAATACAAAGCCACACAACGGAAGTACTGTATATATGTAAACGGAGAAACTTAAGTACATAAATGAACCATAACCCTTCAGCCCTTCATTTTTCTTCTGAATTAAACCATCGAACAATGCCTAAATGAGCAGCACTTGTCGCAGTTAGGCAGTTCTATACATGCATCACAGTCTGGGCAGAATGAGCAAGGCTGCCGCATTCCACCAACTTTTATGACGAATGAGCTTTTACCTGGTAGCTTTGTAGCCCCATAGTTGACGTGGTTTTTGACCGGAAGCTTTGCTTGCGATGACGTATCCTCAAGACAGTTGCAGCAGCAGCAGCAGAGGGCCGCAAAAACCAGGAAAAGCGAGAGTGCCATAATGAGGCTGGTGATCTTGGCCATGTTAAATTAATGAAAACTCAAGGAGATTTATAAAGTTTTTTTTTTGGTGTTGATTCGATGAAAGAATGAATGATGAGAGATAATTAAGGTTGGTGTACGTGGTAGAACTATTTATAGAGTGACTAATGGTGAATTTTTAATTTTCCTTTGCATAGGATACAGCACACATTGGAGTTACCACCCACGTTCCGGATACAAATACATCCTCCTTTTGTTCTCTAAAAGGAATTACTGTAGAGGAATTTACATATACTTATTTTTTCAGATAAAATTATTTTTTCAAAAATCAAATTTTAAACCGAACGTAAAGAAGATACCTAAGAAAAATACTTGTTGGTGCCTTTAGTGCGCGTGAATGAGAATGAGAATGAGAATGAAGCATCTCGTATTTGAGAATGAATGAATTCTTTATTAAGAGAATTTTAAATTGCATTTATATAAAAAATATAATATTTTAAAATTCTTTCCCGCTAAACAAACCCTAATTAATTATCTTTACCTTAGTTAATGTTGTATTTTAAAATTTCTCTCAACAACGTTGAATTTTTTATTAATGAAAACTTTATCTCTCCCAATTCATTATTATAGGGATCAAACTAGAACTTTCAAAACAATTTACATTGTAAGTTATAGAATAACACATTTTATTGAACAAAGTTTAAAAGACTCATTTTGGAGAAGAAATGGAGTACTAGCTAGAGACACGCTTTTTGACATGTTTGGGGCACTAGTTTTAGGACGTCACTTTGTTTTAACCCCACCACGTGTAATGATGCGTAAAATCTCCTGACAAGAATTTACTTACAATTTTTGAAAATTTGATTATAGATACAAATAATTGAAATAATTGGAGTGAGTACTACTGCTATTGAATCGTGACAACGGACAACAATGTCTAAGAAGAATCAGAATCTTCCCAATTACAGAAAAGGAAAAAATGGAAAAGTTAAAAACCTTGGGGAAGAGAAGAATCCTAGAGGTTTTCACTTGAATCCTTACGTTTGTCTTAATCCTTTCTCCAATAGCAATTTGGATGAGAGTTCTTATCATTATCATCATTATTAGATTGTACTCTTTCCGTTACATTAGAAGACTCCATTTTAAAAAATATTTTTTGTTCTAATAGAAGAGTCAACTTTCAACATTTTTATTTCCACTACCTGCACTAATATAATCATGTATGGTCAATACTTAGCCTGGAATAAATAATGTTAAATTACCTATTTTTAGGTGTTGTATCTTGACACTCATAATTAGTTATACATGAATTATCAAAGTAGATTCTTCTAATGTAACTGATGGAGTATTAAAGAAGGCGGCTGCCATGGTGCAATTAGGAACCAAGCCAAACAGATAATACCAATAATGTTCTTCTTAATGAACAATGTGGCCAACCGGAGGAATCAGCTGAGACATTCCGGATCGAGGAAGTTGCCAGGGATGATATAATTCCTTTCACTTTTTTAAAACTCAAATCTGATGATATTATAGGGGAACCAAAAAGAATTTGAGAACATCGATCACTAGTTAAGAAAAATGGAAAGCACCAAACTATTGTTTTCATCCTGCCAATTATACATAAAATTTTTGAAAGCGGCCCTAGTTGCAAATTCCAAATAAGCACCAAAATAACGAAGATTTCATACCCAATTACATTTGAGGTTGTATTGTAATTTGTACTCGATACTGGAGAATAGAGAATAGAGTTGAGAAAGAATACGAACATTCACGAACAAATTCAAAATCGGCTCGATAATAAACGAATACGAACATGATTTTTTAACTCGATAATAAACGAACATGGACATGGTTTTTAACTCGATAATAATCGAACACGAACAAAGTGCTCAAATCTCGTTAATGTTCATGAACATATTCGATTAAAATATTAACTATATAATATAAATAAAATAAGTATTTACAACATTAAATTGTTAAATAATACAAATAGTTGAATCCTTATACATTTATATATACATAGATATCAATATACTCCCTCCATTCCATTACAATAGTTCACTTTGACTAATATACAAGTTAGTATAGTGCTAGGGTACAACACTTAAAATAGCTCTTTTGACACTAATTGTTCAATTTATATCTTTACTTATTAAGTATGAGTTAATTGTGAACCACACATAATTACATTAGTTAGGATAGAAGGAGTAAAAAATTTGAAAGTAATTCTGCTATTGGAACAAAATATATTTTGCAAAATATATTTTTCTATTGGAACGAATGGAATATAGTTTAAATTGAATTTGATATTTATGTAAATTGATACCATATATTAAGTTAACTAAATATTACAATTTTATGTTAGATAATTAATAATGATTTAGGACGAGATACACTTATCTTAATTGTAAAGTGTGATTGAATATATGATTTTTATGAATTTATCATGGATCATTTATTTATCATAAAGAATATGAAGAAATTCTTTAAACCAATTGGTTGCAATGCTTCTTTTAATGAGCCTAAATTGCTTAATGTTAGTGCACTGGTGGAAAACAAAACCCATGAAGAATAGAACTCAACTTAGATGATACTGCTTAGTTGTATACATTTTGACCATTTTTTTAAAGAGCGAATATCCCAAAATATACATATACTTTTCGGTTGTGTTCGCTTTAGTACCTATACTTTTTTAGGTAAATTACATTTACCTCTCTCGAGGTTTGTGGAAACTACCAAAATCTTCATGTGATTTTATGAAACTACCAACACCCTTCTGTGCGTTCAAATTCTGACAAAAACTTGCATTCAAATTGTCAAATTGTTCAACATGCAATTTTTCCTTTAAAAAATATTGCATTACCCAATTTTTTAAGGGCGAAAGTATTAGTTGTCGAACTGTCATACTGTTTGACAGGAGACTGTTTTGCCTATTTACAAAAAAAAAAATTTTGATTTTTGAATTTAATTTTTTAACTCACAAAGGGGCAAAAGTAATGTTACCATGCAAGAAGGGGATAATTATTATATTTTAACTTAGTCCAGGGAGGTGTTGGTAGTTTCGTGAAACCACAGAAGGTTTTGGTAATTTTTACAAATTTTGAGGGGGTAAATGTAATTTACCTTACTTTTTGCATAGTCGGGAATATACCAATACTAATTTAAATGGGCAAAACATGTAATGGCGTCGTTAGCCTCCTTTAAGCTTGACGAAACCGGCGTCATGTGCCTTCTACATGCTTTTTTTGGGGCATTTTTATCAGTTTACTATTCATCATTTCTGTTTTTTTTTTTTTTTTTCCCCTTTCTGCTTCTCCAAATTTACTTTTATCTTTTTCCCCAATTGCCTCCACCTTGGTCCCCCTCCTCGCCACACCCCCCCCCCCCCCGCCCCACCCCCCCCCCCCCCCCCCCCCCCCCCCCCCCGCCCCACCCCCAGCTCAAAAAATCACCATCACCGATGTAGTCCCAACAACCCAGAAAATAACCACCACCACAACAGCCCCTCCATCCTAAGGAAAAAAATAAATAAATAAAAATAAATAAATAAAATCCACCACATTGATCAGCAAACATTCCTTCAATTCATCGTTAAATCTTCTTCTTGTTCTTACTTTTTTATCTTTTGAGATCCAAGAATTCGCAAGAGTTTGTTTCAGCAATCTCTCATCACTAATTAATATCATCATGGCCATGGCATTGTTAAGTTCTTTTGACACCCTTCTCCTTCAGAATTTTGGCCTTTCTTCCTGGGCCACCGGCCAGCCTCCTCTTCTCCCTGCGGACCCTCAATAAATTAAGCAGCACAAGGCTCTGCTTCTGCTTCCTCGATAATCACTTTCCAAGAAACCTCAACATCAACATCAGCATCAGCTGCTGATGAAAAGTAGGCATAGGTTTCCTGTAAAATTGGACGGGGTTCACAGTTTCGAAACCATTATCCCCTATCGAATGCTACTGTTCATTTAATGTATTACTCAGCTAGAGAAGCTGTAACGAAGCTTCATTCTCTTGCGGCCCTAATTTGTACTATAAAGAAACTAATATACGATATTCTTTTTTTACATCATTTAATTAGATTTTTTTTCCCTTGGATTGAGGGGCTGCAGTGGTAGTGGTTGTTTTTTGAGGGGGTGTGGTTTGGGGTTGGGGGGGGGGGGGGGGCGCAGGTGGTGTCTCTTTTTTGGTTGAGAGAAGATGAATAGTATTAGATGGGAGAGAGGAGGGAGGAGGAATTTGAGAAAAAAGATGAAAGTAAATTTGGAGAAGAAGGATGAAAAAAAAAAAAAAAGAAGAAGAAGAAGGAAGAAGTTGAATATTGAACGGAAAAAAATGCCTTTGAAAAAGTCATGTGAAAGACACATGATGCCGATTCCGTTAAGCCTAACAGAGGCTAACGGCGCTAATACATTTTTGGTCCGTTTAAATTAATATATATACATTGATAACTACAAAAAAAAGTATAAGTATAAAAGCAAACACAACTAAAAGGTATAGGTATATTTTAAACGGTTCACTTTTAAATTGTGACTTTTGATACTCTAATATGTTTAAATACATCTATTTATTTGGAAAAAAAGAAAAGAAGATGTAATAGCTTTTCTAGAACTCCCCCGCCCCCCACCCCACGGCAGTAGTTTGAAGAAAAAACCTGTTTGGCACGAGATTGTGCCAAAAAAAAATCCAAAAAATAGAAAATATTTTGCCAGAAATCTCGTCATTGACAAAAATATATTCCAAAATTTCGCCCCTATTTACAGGAACATTACCAAAATACCGCCCAAAGTGGGCGGTATTTTGACCCCAAAATACTGCCCTTGGCAGTACTTTGATTCAAAATACCGCCCACTTTGGGCGGTATTTTGGAAGAAACTCCCGGGGTCTCGCCCCCTATGTGCAAGAACATTTTTTAGTTGGATTCACGAAAGCTGTGATTGGATTAAGTTGCCTTTAATACCACGTTAGAAATGTTAGAATTTCAAAAGAGAAGAAAAGAACATGAAAAATGTATAGATTATTTTTCTTTTTTTTTTGTTAAAAAACCAATTTTACGTACAAAAAATGTATAGATTATTTACTTACCGTGTAATATGGATTGTCCTCGTGACTATCGACCATAAATAAAGTGAAAAGGATTCCTTTTATTTTTTTTAAAAACCTAAGGGCATTATAGATTTTTCACAAAAAAAATGTTACTACAAATAGTAAAATTATCACTGCAAATAACAATTCCGTTCTATTTTAGTACTTAAATTGATAGCTGTTTCCACATCAGCTTGGTACAATGTTGGAGGTCTCAGGCTATGTTTTTTTTCATTCCCACCTCAAGAAAATCATCACTTTTTCTTTTAAAATCTAATTCAAAGAAATAACCTCAATTTTTACTCAATTAAAACTTCAAATTTTAAATTTTTCTCAAAATCTTCACTTACATAAATTTAAAAAATAACACAATTACTACATTATTTCATCTCTCTCCTACACAATTTTTCAAAAGAAAACTCATTCCAAAAAATTTATTCTCTAAAATAAAAAATTTCCAACTTGAATCACCGGAAAAAGTGAAATATTATCTAATTTCAGTTTATAAAATCCTAATTCATAATTATCTAATGTAAATTCGTATTCAACATCGATGGTCTAAATTCAAAATTCTAAATTTTTTAATTCCACTTATAATCTATTATGTTCATAATTCAAACCATAAAACATCATTTAGATTCAAAAGTAAAATTCCAATTCCAATTCAACTCGAACACCTAAAATTGATTTAGTAATCCATAAATTCGAAAAAATAATTTAAATTATTAAAAAATAAAAATAAAAATTCAAATATATAAAATAATCTCTAAAGAGAATAACTATTGGTTGTGATAAAAATATAAAAGAAAAGATTTGTTGAACAATGATTTTATTGTGTGTCTAACATTGTACAAAGAGAGCCTATATATAGACTAGGTATAAGCTAAGTGTAGTACAAGTAGTACACTAGGTGTAGTACAAGTAGTACAATAGTACAAGTAGGATACTGGGTTAAGCCCCTTTGGACTAATCTATACACTAACAGCCCATTGGGCTAATCTATACACTAACATCCCCCCTCAAACTCAAGGTGGCAAGGAGGAAGCCAACTGGAGTTTGGATATAAGATCTCGAAGACGACCAGGTGGGTGAGATTTGGTGAAAATATCAGCAGGCTGGTCAGCAGATGATATGGAGAATAACTTGAGAGTGACTTTCTTGAGATGCATGCGAGTAATGTGGCAGTCGATCTCAATGTGCTTGGTACGTTCGTGGTACTTGGATGCACTGCTCCTCCACGGATAAACTCTGGGCGTCCCACCTCTCAGTCTTCCAAAGGTATTCGCTGTGAGTTTTGCCGTGCTAAAGGGCATGACATCTCCGTTTGTCGCAAACTGCAGAATTTATGCAAGAGCAGAATAAAGCTTCTCTTCCTCGGGCAGCTGCTGTATCTCCTTCTGATCCATCGGTTCCTACCGGTCCACCTTCGACTTCCTCACTTACTACGGCTGATATTGAGGCAGTTGTTCAATAGGTTTTATCCCGTACTTCCACTGCCCTATCTGTCACCTCAGGTAACCATTCTTGGTTTTTTGATACTGCTTGTTGTAACCATATGACTCCTGATGAATCCCAATTTTCTGATAAGGCACTCTTAGAACATCCAATCACCATTTACACTGCTGATGGAACTCCTATGCCTGTTAGTCATAAAGGAACAATCTTTTCTCCTTGTTTATCCCTTAGTGACACTTTTCATATCCCAAAGTTATCCCTCAATTTGCTGTATGTTGGCCAACTTTGTGAATTAGGCGTAGATGTTCTCTTTACTAATCATGGTGTGGAAGTGCAGGATCCCCGGACATGTCAAGTTCTTGGGACAGGCCGTAAGGTTGGTCGCATGTTTGAGGTTCATGACCTGAAAATTCCTTCCCGAGTCGTTTCTGCAGCTGCTGCCACTATTACCTCCTCACCTGATCTATGGCATGCTCGTCTTGGTCATCCATCCTTATCTCGTCTTCAGCTGTTGGCTTCTCAAGGTCATTTAGGTTCGGTTCAGTTTCAAAAATTTGATTGTACTTCTTGTCATTTTGGCAAACAAACAAAATTGCCCTTTAATAATAGTGACTCCTTTTCTTCCGCACCCTTTGATCTTATACATTCTGATATTTGGGGTCCTGCACCTGTTCCTACTGAGGGGGGATCTAGATATTTTGTCATATTTGTGGATGATTTTTCTCGATATACTTGGATTTATCTGCTTCATCATAGGTCTGAACTTGTGTCTGTTTATCAAACATTTCATAAAATGATTCAAACACAGTTTAATAGCACTGTCAAAGTTTTTCGATCAGATAATGCTCAAGAATATAATGATAAGTCTTTCCTATTCTTTTTAGACAATCATGGTACCCTTACTCAGCGGTCTTGTCCTTATACCTCCCAACAAAATGGTCGTGCAGAACGAAAACATCGTCACATTCTTGATGTTGTCCGTACCCTTCTCATTTCTGCCTCTCTTCCTGAACGTTTTTGGGGTGAGGCTGCCCTCACTGCTGTATACACCATTAATCGCATCCCTTCACCAACTACACACAACAAATCACCATTTGAGCTTCTCTATGGTCAAACCCCTGACTACTCATCTCTTCGGGTTTTTGGTTGTGCTTGCTTTGTCTCTCTTCCTACTCATGAACGAACAAAGCTCCAACCTCGTGCTCGTCTCTGTTGTTTCCTTGGTTATGGTGTATCTCAAAAGGGATTTCGCTGCTATGATCCCATTTCTCGTCGTCTTCGTGTCTCCCGTCATGTTGAGTTTTGGGAACATCGTCCTTTTACGAGTCTCCAGCAGTTTCCTACATCCTCTTCCTCCGAGTCTCCCATTTTTACTGATCTTCTTCTCCCTCTCTATCCTAAACTTGTGGAGGATTCTTCAACATCGGCTGCCTCTCCAGACGACTCATCTACGGTTTTGTCCTCGGCACATGACCTGCCTGTCTTGGATCCTGTGGCACCACCATCTCCTGAATCTCTTGATGGTCCAAACTTCGTCGTTCCACTCGGGTAAGCATTCCTCCCTCTTATCTCTCTGATTATCACTGCTTTTTTGCCCTTGCCACCCTCTATGAACCTCGCACCTATCGTGAGGCACATACTGACCCTCTTTGGCAGCAAGCTATGAATGATGAACTAGATGCCCTTAATAAAAATCACACTTGGGATATGGTTGATTTGCCTCCTGGTCAGACTGTAGTAGGTTGTAGGTGGGTCTACAAGATCAAGACCAAGGCTGATGGATCTGTTGAACGCTACAAGGCTCGCCTAGTTGCCAAGGGTTTTACCCAACAGTATGGCATTGACTATGAGGAAACATTTGCTCCTATTGCTCTGATACCATGATAAAAATATAAAAGAAAAGATTTGTTGAACAATGATTTTATTGTGTGTCTAACATTGTACAAAGAGAGCCTATATATAGACTAGGTATAGGCTAAGTGTAGTACAAGTAGTACACTAGGTGTAGTACAAGTAGTACAATAGTACAAGTAGTACAAGTAGGATACTGGGTTAAGCCCATTGGACTAATCTATACACTAACAGCCCATTGGGCTAATCTATACACTAACAGGTTGAAAATAAATAAATATACAACTTTCAAAGAAGAAAAAAAAGTTAGTGCTTTGAATTGAAAGGAAAATGAATGAGAACAAACAAGAATAATTCACAAATCTTGTTTGCCCTAAGGGGGGGGAAGGGGAAGGGGAAGGGAGGGGCGGTGGGGAGGGATAAGGAGGACGGTGGGGGATTGGGGGTTTTTTTTTTTTTTTTTTTCTTTTTTGAGTTTGGTGTACCACAAAAAAAGAAAAAAGTACACATGTATATTGGGGTGCGCTTACCGAATACATAGCAGGGCCTACACCGGCAAAAGTTTAACTATTAAGGGTATGTTTTTTTTAGGAATGTTTGAGTTTTGGTTTGAAAAAATAGTTTTAGAATGTAAAAAGTGTATTAAAAATGTAAAAAAGTATAGCTGAATAGTAAAAAGTTGTATTAAAAATGATATAAATTGATTATAATATATTAAATTTACTATTGAAACCAAAACCAAAACCAAAACTTAAAGAATATGATGGTTTTCATAATGTGTGGTTTTGATTAGCAACAACTCAAACCAAATAAGGGTTCAGTTCCCAAGTCCGTCCAAGTTAAACTACGTATGTTAGCGCTTTTCTTCCTCCTCAAACAGTTTAGGGCCCTGTTTGATAATACTAATTAATGTTTAAAATTATTTGATTAAGAGATAATGACTTTTAGTGTGTTTGACAACGGAAATTCAAACATCTTAATCGTTTAAGCACTGCTTATTTCCTTTACAAAAATTTAAGGGCAAAAAGTTAGCTTATTGTTTATCTCTTAATGCTCCACGTAACAGTCATTTAAATAGTTCATATTTGATTTCCAAAACTATCCTTTTTATTTTATTTATATTGATTTAACTATAAATATTCATCTTTAAAATATTTTTTTTTTCTTTATTAGTATACTCCGTAGTTTAAACTTTTCCATCATAATATTGTCAAATAATTTTGATTTATTTTATTATTATTGTATTTTTGTATAAAAAAACTATTTAATAAATTATATCATTTACCTGATTTTATAAATCTCATTTCTACAATATTTTTTACATTACTTATATAATTTTATTACTTATATATGAGTTTTATTGTAAAATTTTTAATTTCTTTTAGACTGCAATAGTGGATCTGTTTTTCACTTTTAGGAATTTTAATAAATTGTATAATTTTTTATATTTTTTTATTTTAATCATTCAATTTAACGTCTTTTATCTTATCTTGTTTCCTATATTTTTCACTAATCATAATTTATGTTTTATATTATAAAATTTGATATTTCGCATGTATAAATATAAAAAATTCAACGTAAGGGTAAAATGGTACATTTTTAAGATTTCACCATTAAGATCTGCATACTTTTCAAACAAGATCGAGTGATTAAGCATTTGATTCAGATGTTTGAAAAATATATTTCAGCATTAAGATGTTAAGTACTTAATCGATTCAGTATTATGGTTTCAGCATTAACCATTCAAATATAAGCATTAATTTTAATCAAACTAGCCTAAGTCATGAAATTATGTTCTCAAATTAAGTTACTAAATAGGATATGACAACACAAGCAATGCGGATTAATTCAAACCCTATATCTAATTTTATCACATTTGATTATGTGTATAAAATAAATTACCCGTAATTTAATTTATTTTATATGTACAAATGGGATAAACAAAGTACTAATGTAAACTACTTTGTAAACATAATAAATATGATAAAGTTGAATAAAGGATGAGAACGGTTGGCAGATATAAAATTAAAGGATAGTGCCCCACCAAAATTGTAAAAGAAGTAATTTTTTTACTTAGATTATTTTTTCAAAAAAAGTTTTGGAAACACTGCTATCAAATGAAAGATGATAACAAGATAAAAAAAATTTTATATCAAATCAGTTTTACACCATATGTCTCTGTTAAAGTTACGGCCCTCTATGATAGCTTTATCTTAATTTTCATGTTGGAACTAGTCATTGATACCATAACTATGAGTAGATAAAAGGAAACATTATGGAAGGCTTTGACAATGTTCCAAGGGAAAGGTGTCCTTTCATGAAATGAAAAGATTTGTGCTGGATTCTGCAAATTTTTTAGGGTTGTACTATGAGAGTTTATGAAAGAATGTTGTTTCTAGTTTAGCGCCCTTGACAAAAGCAAAAGGGGAGGTTTTGGAGAAGCATTAGGCGGCGTTATTGGATTTGCCTCCTATCGATGAACTAAATGGGGGGAAAAATCCAACAACTCATAGCCCGGATGGAAGATATGAAAAAGAGAATTGTTGATCGAGAAAATGAGATAAAGCTGCTAAAAATGTTTGGTGTGTTAAAGATTTAAATTCTTGCAAGAATTAGAACACAATAATCTTGAAATATACAATTTTTTTTTTTTAATAGTGTATCATTTATAAATTAAGATATTTTTTTGGGTTAGAAAGTATGAATCCCATGGGAATTTAGTCAGCAATGGCCGTTTTTGTTTTAAGTTTACAATTCATTTCTTCCTTCATATGATTCTTATAACTGAGACAATTTTCCAATTTGGCAAGAACAAATATAAGAGATCACTCTTTTAAAGAAAAAAAAGAAGACAGAATAGTGATTTTTGCATTTGGGAAATTGATATAGCTTGATATGGTGGTTCTAGGTTGTTATAACTGTATATAAATATTTTGAAAAATAAAAACTTCACTGTTATTTAGGTACCAAAAAATATAATTCATACTATGGGGGTAATCAAGTCAAACCCAACTCGAGCAAATCCCTACTCAAGCTCGAAAAAATTAGTGATGCGCAGTTCTGATTGGTCAATAAAAATCGATTTGAATGCTATTTCTTTTTTGTTTTTTCGGAGTTTAGTCAATTTATCATGAAAGATAAAAGGGGATATAGGAACTATGTGTTGATTGTCTCTAAATGTGAGTTTTCTTCTTCCATATGTAAAAAGGGAATAAAAAAATCAATCAAATTACAAGCTTGAACTTATGTTTGATCTTGAGCTCTATCAAGACATTACATTCGGGCTTGAACTTAGACCGACAACTTAATGATATGCTCAAGCTCAAGTTACAACTTGAACTAATATAAAGTTTTTCAACTTTAATTTAATTTAGTTAGAGCTTGAGTTAATCTTTTTAAAATTCATATTTATAAAAGTAAAAAAGAAAAAAATTGTATTTATTGGCTCAGGTTCAAACTATTCCAAATGGAAATTAGCATTGACAAGCCAAATTGGTAACCAAAGTATCTTGGCAAAGGCTTTCCACAAAAACTTACATTTGATGCAAGAAGTAGTCTCGTGTGGGTAAGATGTGACCACAATAGTAACTATAGTTATGGCATATCTCCCGCCTATGAATGACAAAAAATTGTGAAATATCCACATCTACACTAAATGCAATATAATTCCTCAAGATTGTTCCTTCACGTAGCCATAATGTACTGCATAAACGAGAGGTCTTCTTGCATATTAAACTTTTAGTTTTAACTCAACCATCAACATAAATAGTCAAATGTGTATCCCTAAAATAATATATATTTTGTATGCTCATTATCATTTGAGTGACTTTATACAATTTTGAATATTGATATTAGGTTTGATGGAGTGATTCAACTTAGGGGCGGCAAAATTTTGTTTATTGTCACAAATGCAAGTTAGTGGGTTCGACTATTGCATTGAAGAAGTAATGCGATATCAAAAGAATATGGTAGGTTTATCATGGGTCCTAACAAACATTACAATGATCTTCTACCAGTTTATCATTTTTTTCTTTTCTATTCTAATGCATTGAATTATTAGTTAGATGAATGTAATTGGCATCAATTTTGGGTAACGTATATGTGATTGACATTGATTTGGAAGTACAAATTAGGAAAGGTAACTTAGCTCAAAACTCATTTATCTCCAACCAATTCCCACAATATAAGAGTCGTATGCACATTAAATAATAAATGAAAGTCTTCCTACCAAAAGCAAATAAAATATCAAGTCTTTCCCTTTGTATATTTTCATTGTGACAGAGGTGTGAAAAATAACTAAAACAAACCTAAGAGGAGAGGGATGAATTAGGTTTAAAATAAACTAAGCAAAATTAAAAATCTTTTTGTGTTTTGTGCGTAAGTTTAAGTGTAAAGCATGTAAGAAAATAATTTAAGGCACAAAGAAATTTATAATGGTTCAACTTTTCCTCCTCAAGGAAAGTCTAATCCACTCCCAAGTTAAATGCTTGGTCTTACTCTTCACAAAAAGATTCTCAAAGATGAACTTTAAACCTTACAAGTTACCCCAATGGATTACCTTCTAGTTTACTCAAATTATAGGTAATCCTTTAGATAATCTCATTCCTTAGAACATTTTCAACCTCTAGAAATGATCTAAAACTTGTCCCTCTTCAACCAAGTAAGAAAGTAATGTCATGAAATAGCTAATTATTACAATGAGAATTTTCTAGTCTAGCCTAACTTTGAAAATATTTGCTAGAACTTTGAAATGATTTTGAGAGATTTTGATAGTCAAGTAGAATTGACAATTTCAGATGAAGAGAGATGGTTTGAATGGTTTCCAAGTAGAGGTATTTATAAGAGCAAGCAAGCCCTTGCTTGGTAGGTGAGAAATTCAAAATCTGAATTCCAGTAGTGTGCCGCGATTTGCCCGCGACGTCGCACCTCCCTGTCACAGCTACTTCTGCCTTTAGTGCATCCGCGCTTTAAATGTGCTCCAGTCGCACCTTGGCTGCAAGCACGCATGCGCGCTGTGTGCAGCCAGGCCTTGGCGGGCATGCCTTGTGCGTGCGTGACAAGGCTAACCATCCATTGTCTCTTTCTTAGTTTGCTTGCCACTTTTGCTCGTTTCTTTGTATGATTTCTCTTTAACGTTTTTCCTGCATTTTCTCAGTTAGGCAAACCATTAAATTAATTATAATATTTGTTAATTCATCATTAAAATAAAGATTTAGACTAAAAGGTCTAACAATCTCTCCCTTTTTGATGATGACAAAACAAATATGAAATTATTTAACAATAAATCAAAAGCAAGTAAAATTGAGTAACTCTCCCACTCAATTCCATTATATTTTTTCCCCGACATCACAAAAAGGATTTAGCATGCATAATGAAATTGAAAATACATACAAGTAAAAAAAATGAACATCTCAAAAATAGATACAATTGATTAGGTCATAAGTTGAACATTGAGTTTTGCTCTCAAATAATAAAATTGATCTTTTGCAAAATGTTTTGTAAAAATGTTGGCCAAATGATCCTTAGTTGAAACATATTCTAATTTGATTTCTTTTTTCGAACCAAGTCTCTTATGAAATGATGCATAATGTTAATATGCTTGGTTCTTGAGTGTTGAGTTGGATTTTTTGAAATGTTGATTCTACTAGTATTATCACACATAACTGAAATACAATAAAAATTCAATCCAAAATCAATTAAAGTGTGTTTCATCCAAATGATTTGTGTACAACATGAAGAAGCGGATAAATATTTTGATTCGGCCATTGACAAGGACACACTATGTTGTTTCTTACTAAACCATGACACAAGACAATTTCTAAGAAATTGACATGATCCATTTGTACTTTTTCTATCAATTAAACATCCCCTAAAATCCACCTCCATAAATCCAGTTAAATCAAAGGTTGTACATTTAGCGTACCACAAACCCAAATCTTTTAATGACACATAAATAAGATTCTTTAGGTGCAATTTAAACTAGCACATAAACACACGGCATGCATAATATCCAGCCTACTAGCCGTGAGGTAAAGCAAGCTACCAATCATTCCTCTAAACAATTTTTTATCAACACTTTTTTCTTTTTCATCTTTATCAAGTTTAGAAAAAGTGCACATAGGTGTAGCAATAGCTTTAGATTGACAAATAAAAATTCCCTTGGAAGTTTGTTTAATTTGTAGTTCTAAAAGGAAATTTAACTCACCCATTATGCTCATTTCAAATTTACTATGCACAGTATTAGCAAATTCATCACATAAATCCTTCTTAGTAGCACAAGATAATATCATCAACATAGATTTGAACAATGAGCAAGTTGCTATACTTATCAACTTTAGTAAACAAAGTAGTGTCAAGATGTCATCTTTTAAAATTATTAGCAAGCAAGTACGATGTTATTCTTTCATACCAAACACTAGAAACTTGTTTCAAACCATATAAAGTTTTAACAAGTTTATACACATGATTTGAAAATTGAACATTTTTAAAATCGGGAGGTTGTTCCACATAAATGTATTCATTCAAAAATTTATTTTAAAAAAATGCACTTTTAACATCTATTTGATATAATTTAAAGCCTTTAAAACAAGCAAAAGCAAGCAACATTCTTACAGACTCAAATCTATCTATGGGAGCAAAGGTCTCATCATAATCAATTCCTTCTTCTTGTCTATAACATTGTGCAACTAACCTAACATTGTTTCTAATTACTTGTCCTAGTCCATTCAACTTGTTTCTAAAAATCAATTTAGTACCAATTATAGAATTATTTTTCAGTCTTTCAAAACCTAATTTCTTTCAAACTGAGATAGCTCATCTTGTATAGCCAAAATCCATTTTTGATCAAATAAAACTTCTTTTACATTCTTAGGCTCAATTTTTGAAAGAAATGGAACATTGTTTTCAAACACTACTTCTAGTTTTAAACTCTTTATAATGATCCCCAACGAATAAATCAACTTGTTGCAATGAAACATTTTTTTCAAAATTAGTTGGCAAAGTATTGACATGTCGATCATTTTCATTTTGATTCTTTGAAGTATAATTTTCATCAAATTCAACGTGCATACTTTGTTTAACTTTCATATTATCTTTATTGAAAACTCGATATGCTTTCCTATTTGAGAAATATTCTAGAAAAATCCCTTCATTAAGGGCCTGTTCTTTACGCCGGTTTGAGAACAGGGTTTGAGTTTTTAGGTAGAGACCAAATGGGTTGAGACCCAGAACAAAGAAACATCGTTCTCAACCCTAAACCACAACACAAATTCCACCACCACCCGGTCCGCCCCGCCGCCGCGTCACCGCCGACGGCCCAAAACCTAAATCTCCAAAATCAAATTCTTCTTTTTCTGTTTCAATCAAATGGGTTTGAGCTTGAAGTCCATATTTTTCCCAAATTTGGGATTTGGGGATTCAAATTTAAAATAAACAATCACAATTGGGTTTGTGAGTAATTGTGGGGGAGGAAGAGGAAGAAGTGCGAAGAAGAAGAAGAGGAAGAAGAGGAGGAGGAAGATGAAGAAGAGGAGGAGGAAGGGCCGGCGACGCGAAGAAGAAGAAGACCGCCGGCGGGAAGAAGAGGAAGAAGAAGAAGAAGAAGAAGAAGAAGAGGAGGAGGAGGAAGGGAAGAAGTGCGAAGAAGAAGAAGAGGGCAGCGGGAAGAAGAAGAAGAAGAGGAGGAGGAGGAGGAGGAGGAGGAGGAGGAGGAGAAGCTGAAGAAGAAAGAAGAAGAAGAAGAAGATGTGAGAAGGAGAAAAAGAAGAAGAAGAAGCTGGGAACCAAGAAGAAGAAGAGGACGGGAGGGCGGCGGAGGGAGGAGGAGTGCGGCGGCGGCAGTGGGAATTGGGTTTGTGAATTGGGTTCGATTTTTGGGTAAAGAACATGGGGTTCGGTTCGATTTTTGGGTTGAGACCCAAAAAATGGCCAAACCCGGTTCTGAGAACAGGGTAAAGAACAGGCCCTAAATTTACCATCAAATTCTCCAAGGTGATCTTTTGTTTTCGCAATGAAACATTTGCACCCAAAAGTTTAAAGTACTCAATGTTGAGAGTTCTTCGATCTTATGGAGTCTTTTTCAAAACTGGTTTTAAAAGAATCATATTCATCACATAGCAAACAGTACTAACCGATTCTGCCCAAAAGTATTTTGGCATACTATCTTCACTACACATTGTTCTAGTCATTGCTTGCAAAGTTCTATTTTTTCTTTCTACTACACCATTTTGTTGTGGGGTTCTAGAACTAAAAATTTGCGAGTGATTCTAAAAGAGTTACAAAAATTTATAAAATTTGCATTAATAAATTTCGTTTCAATCACTCTCAATTTAACAATGCCCAAATAAATTTATTTTGAATTCTTTTTGCCCAATTTTTAAATTCATGAAAAGTTTCATACTTATGTGACAAAAATATTACCCAAGTAAATTTAGAATAGTCATCAATATGCATATCTTTGACTAGCTTGTTAGGAGGACCAAATAAATCCATGTGAATTAATTCTAAAGGCTTTGTAGTACTCACATGATTATTAGTCTTGAAAGAAGATTTTTTATGCTTACCAAATTGACATGCATCACATAATTTATCTTTTTCATGCTTCAATTTATGCAAACCTCTTACTAACTCTTTCTTTGAAATTTTATTCAAGTGATCCATACTAACATGAGCTAGTCTCCTATGACATATCCAACCATCATTACAACTAATAGTTAAGCAATGATCACTTTGTTCAAGTAATGTCTCTATATCCAAAATATACACATTACCATTTTTACTTGCACTACAAATTACTTTATCATTTAAAGAGGATACACATAACAAAGTATCATTTTTAAAATGGACATAAAGATTTTTTTCACAAATTTGGCTAACAATTAAAACATTAAATTTTAAATTATCAATAAGCAACACATTTTCAAACAAGTTTTGACCTTTGAAAGAGATGTTACCTATACCTATTATTTTCTCTTGTTTATTATCACCAAAAGTCACATGTCCACCCTTGTTCTTGACATTATAAAGTAGTGTTTTATCTCCCGTCATGTGCCTTGAACACCCACTATCCGTAGACCACTTGAATAGTTTTACAGTTTTCAACAATGCATCATGCACCTACAAGATAAGAAAGAAATGTAATTGATCCCCTTTTGATTTTGGGTCCTTGTGAGTTAGTTTTAATTACTCATTTCTTTCTGCCAATATGAACCAATTTTCTAGAATGAAATCTAGGTGAAACATGACCGAAAGTACCACAATAATGACAATAAATATGAACATTTCTTAAGAAAGCAATCCAAGGTTTAAAGGGAGCATGCTTGTTAAATGTCAAAGCAGAGGAAATAGTGAATGCTTGTGCATAAGTGTGATATCCTAATCCACTTTTATCATTATATGACTTTTGAGAATTAAGTATCATGTCTAAGCTATTCTTAACCTTAGTGAACTTGCTTGATGTTTCACTTAAATCATTAATTCTCTTCTTTAAGGCAACATGCTCAATTTTTACATTTTCATGAAAAGTATTTTTCTCTAGTTGAACATTTTGAAGCTTTACCTTCAACTTTTCATTTTCTACTTTCTTTTCTTCAATAAGATTAATCAAGCTATCATTTTTCTTCTTGAAGTTCATGCATAACTTAGTACATTTTTCTAGATTTAAAGTGAGAGTCTGAACATAAACTACAAGATCAAATTTTTTTCATGCTTAACTCATTTTCAACATCAAGACCGTCATTATCACTAGAATAAAGACTATGGATACTAACCTCTTTATTGAGCCCCATGAATCACATTTGTGCTTCTTCATCATCCTTTATGCTTCAATTTCGAAATTCGCTTTATCATATGTTTTGTCCATAAACATTGGCTTCTTAACTTTTGTCTTTTGTAATTCTTTCTTATTCTTTGGTCACTCATTCATGAAATAGCCAACTTGTTAGCATTCATATCATCTAGGTTTATTTCTCTTTTTCTCAAAAGTTTTCCCTTTTAGAAAAGGGTGAATTGATAATTTAGTCACCTTATTTTGAAAAAGTTAACGTTCTAGTCACCTTATTTTTTTTAATTGATATTTTTATTCACCATACTTTCGTTTTTGCACTTTTTTTGTCACTCTGCTAAATTGGTCTGTTAAGTGGCTAACGAAACAATTTTATTAAAGGCATTCTCGTCCTCACCTTATCTTTTTACTCTTTTCAACTAAAAGATTTAAAAAAAAAAAAAAATACTCACAACACTTTCTTTCCTCATTTTATTTTTTCAATCGAGAGCCCATCTCTCTCCCTCCCTCTCTCTCCATTTTCGAAGCATTCATTCTGATTTGGTTCCATTGGCTTCAAACCGTCAAAACACACTTAACCACTGTTGCCACCCCTTTTTCATCAAAGCCTTATATATCCAGCGTCGTCCCCACCCATCTTTAAAACCCACCAATAGGCAACGATAGGAACTGTCGGAGGTTGCGTTAGAGGCGTCGATGAGGATGTGGCTGGGCAACCAAACTGCTGGGTTTCTTTTGGCAGTAAAATTGGAGCAACATAGAGGCGAGTCCTTCTCAATTACGGGTTGACGATGGCAATGAAGGGGGGTTGGCGATGGTGATGAGGAAGGGGGTTCACAAAGGGTTTTTTTTTTTTTTTTTTTCATTTGCATGGGTTATCTTCTTCTCCCTGTAAAAATTGTCATGGACGGCGTAGCCTACGTCGCTGCGACTCGCTGTAGAGGTCGCCGTGGACGGTAAGCGGCGGCAGCGTCAACTGAGATCTGTCTGGAAAACTACATAATGGTTTTTTTCTTGTATTTGGAATTTATGTTTCTTGTAATTGGGTTAAATTAAGGAGAATGAGACGACTGAATTTTTGAATGATTTGGTTATGAAAATGTTGAATTCAAATGAGTTCATTTAATGGGTTGAGTTTTTTTCTCTGTGTTCTTTTTTTTCGTTTTTCAATTGTTCGTCGGTTGGATTGTTACTACTTCATCTTCGAGAATAGTAAAACAGGGCTTTTGCTGGCTTTTGAGTTTTGAGGAAGACAATGAACAATTTATAGTGGTTCAACTTTCCCTCCTCAAGGAAAGTCGAATCCACTTCTAAGCTAAATATTTGGTACTAGTCATTCCAAAAAGTTTCTTAAAAGTGAACCTTAAACCTTACAAGTTATCCCAAGGGATTACCTCCTAATTTACTCAAACTATAGGTAATCCTTTAGATAATCCCCTTGCTTAGAACCTTTTCAACCTTTTGAAAAAATCTAAGACTTATCCCTCTAACCCTTCAACCAAGTAAGAAAGTAATGCTATGAAATAGCTAACCATTACAATGATAATTTTCTAATCTATCCTAACTTTGAACTTAATTTCTAGAACTTTGAAATGATTTTGAGAGATTTTATTATCTTCATTGTAAAAGCTAAATTTTACCTTTGAAAGGATTTTCTAATCTAATCTCACCTACCTACCTTCAGGGTGTATAATTGACAAAGAATTCAACAACATCATTGCAGATAAGCTCTGCTGCTATCTTTTATTCTTTATTATTTTATGATTCACAATAGAGAGTAGTAAAATATTTTGGTATACAATAGTTTAATGTCCTTTCTATGCCACTACGATAGCATTTGTTATCCAATTTACTTTTTACTTTCATCTTGTCATAACTCATCCCCTTCTTGTGGTGAGTTATAATTTTGTATTTTATAATTATTCTTCCACTTCTGGTGGTGAATTTAACATATTTGTATAACCATAATTACAGTAGTGAATATAAAGTCTGCATCCACTACTGCGATTTTGTGCATGATATGAATGCATATTATAACATTTACTTCAGGAAATAAAACTTTTATGTATTTAAGAAATGAAGCGGAAATAATAATGTTGGTGAGAAGGAGGAGCTTGAGGTGGGGCTTTCTATTAAAATCTCAACGGACCAAGAAGTTACGGAACATGGAGATGGACGTCCTACGGAGGAGAATAATACACAACAAATGCAGCATTATGGGAGACAGACAAAGGAGAGAGGTCAAACCTCCTTAAAGGTATGGGTATGCAGACTTAGGGGCGTACGCACTAAGTGCAGCAAATGATATTAATAGTCACGAGCCATAGTCATATTGTGAAATTGTCAATGGTGGAGAATCTGCACAATGGATTGCTGCAATAGGAGAAGAGGTTGAATCTCTTCAGAAGAATCATACTTGTGAGTATGACAATTGTGTTTATTTCAAGAAGCTCAAGGATGGGTCCTTCGTTTATTTGCTCTTGTATGTTGATGACATGTTGATTTCCTATGAGAACATGTCGGAGATCAACAGTTTACAAGCTCAATTAAGTACGGAGTTCGAGATGCAAGATTTGGGTGCTGCGAAGAAAATTTTTGGAATGGAGAAGGTGGTAGAATGCTTTAGCATGCAAAGCGTAATACCTGTGAATACTCTGTTGGCGGTACATTTCAAACTTTCGCCAGACTTATCTCCAAAGACTGAGGAGAGATAGAGCAAATGTCTCATATTCCATATGCTAGTGCGGTTGGCAGTATCATGTACGCCATGATTTTCACTAGGTTTGATATCGCTCACGCTGTCAATGTGGTGAAACAATACATGGGAAACCCAGGGAAGGTCCATTGGATGACAGTAAGATGGATCGTGCGATATTTGAAGGGTACTACTTATGTTGGTTTAGATTACAGGAAACACATAGACACCTCTGAAGGTGTTGTCGGATATGTGGACTCGAATTATGCTGGAGATCTCGACAAGAGAAGGTCCTTGGCGAGTTATGCTTTCACTCTTCATGGATGTACTATCTGTTGGAAAGCAGCGTTGCAATCAGTTGTTGCTTTGTCGACAACTAAGGCAGAGTACGTGGCAGCCACTGAAGCAGTGAAAGAAGCTATATGGCTATGGGGTTTGGTCGGTGAGCTAGGTATACTATTGGATGAGACAATAGTTTACTGTGACAGTCAAAGTGCGATACATTTGACAAAGAATTAAATGTACCATGAACGGACCAAACACATCGACGTCAGGATGCACTTCATCAGAGATGTAGTAGCACAAAGTGCTATTACGGTTGAGAAGATTCACACAATGGATAATCCTATGGACATGTTAACTAAGCCGGTTCCAACAGAGAAGTTCATGTATTAGTTTGACTTGATTGATGTTGCAAGTAGTTGAAACTTCAAGTTGGGGACTAGCAGAAGAAAAGACTATGTCCATCCTTTGTCCAAGGTGGAGAATTGTTCGGATAATGGCCAACGGTTGGCCAAAGTAAAGCTTGGAGAGCAAGTTTTCTTGGAGCCCAACTTTAATTGGATGCCAAATCTCAAAGATGAGCCATTGGATTGAATTAATCTTGGTCCTTGAATTTACCTTCACTTGCCTATAAAATGGGAAGCTTGGCTTCCATTTGGAGTGCGCCAACCGAAAGCAAAAGCCTTTGCTTAAGCTTTGAGTCCCTTCCCTCTTTCTTGTTGTCTTCTTTGGCTCCATTTTGGAGTGGTAAAAAAGGAGAGAAGAGAGGGGCTTTCTTAGAGAGATAGGGAAATGATCTCTTGGGTAGAAGAAGGGGTTTGTGTGTGAGTATTCTTTGTGGTACCATAAGGGTTCTGGTTGTGAGTGTTATTGTTGTAATGCTCAATTTGACATAGTGGAATTTTGTCGATGCTCCCCGGCGGTGGATGTAGGCAAATTGCCGAACTACGTTAAATTTCTGTGTCTTTATTTTCTGTTATTATTTCCACAGTCATTTTCTGTTAACCGTTATTTATTCATATCGTATTCACACGTTTGTTGCGCCAACAATATCATCTTCTTAGCATTTAATCTTTCAATGAAGTGTTCTTCCTACAATTCAAGTCATTTTCCATTTTAGCATATTACTCCCCCTTTTTTATGAACTTAATTGAGGTTAATTCTGTTTTCCAAAGCCTATGGAATATTTATGTTAACTTAAACTAATATCTATGTTAGTATTAATTTTTCTCCCTCTAAATCTTAGCATGAACATAAAAGATTTTGACTAAATAAGCAAGAAGCATACAAGCTTAATTTAAACAAGGAGCAAGGTAAATAATAAAAAAGAGTCAATTCTTTCAAAAGAAGGCATCTTCCTAAATACATGAGATTTCAAGATTTACTCATTTCACGACATCATAAATATATATATATATATGTATGTATGTATATATGTGTATATGTGTGTATATATATATATTTTAGGCAAAAATATAGTACTTACATTAATGGTTTTGAAAATCGTTTAACAGCGTTTGAAATACAAAAGGTGGGGACGTGGCCTAGCAGTATTCCTGATCCAAGCCAATGGCTCGAAACCTAGCTAGCTAATCATGAGCAATATCATTCCTACATTGTCCCACCTAATAGAGGCCCTGCAACAAAACATTTAGCAAACTGGTCGCAATGAACTCATGTGACCCCACCATTGGGACGTGGTCTCCTTCCACTGCCAAAATCACCGTTGTCGTATCTCCAACTACCGAGCCAACCTACCACCCCTGCTGATCAATGAGCTCAATTGGCTCCTGGCATGCTTTCGCCTCTGCCTCTTCATAATTAATATATACATTAAAATCATTTTTAATATTTTAAAGATATTTTCCTTATCAAAACTATATACTTTTCTCAAATTAATAATTGTCTTAAATATTAAACTATATGAAAGTTCATTACTCACAAATAAAAACAAAGGAGAAAGTTTCAATGAATAAAAAAATCTACAATTTCGATCATCTTTTTAGAAACGTAGAGAATCTAAGGATTTATGGCATGTAAAATGTTAAGTTAATAAATTAGTATTCTAAAGAGAGATTGGGGGGGGGGGGGGGGGTTTTGTGTTTTTATTTGAAAAATGATATATATATATATATATATATAAACCTCAATGTTAGAAAAAACAAAAGGGTTTTAAATACATGAAAATGAAACTTTTTTCTTTGAAAAAAAAAAAAATTTCCTACTAAAGGTCCATATATTTTGAAAAAAAATTGGATTGGGCCGGAACTCAGATGAACTTGGCCAACTCTGATTTTGACATGTGTATGGGAATAGTGATTTTAGAAGCATACTCAATCTGGCTACGCAGGCCGTTCGGCTTATTGATCTGACCAACCGGTCTGGAGTCTTACAACATTGTAACATAATGGAGTATAACATTTATTTAAAATATAGAAATTTAAATTTTAACACAATTTTAAATTTTATTATAATATTAATAAGAATTTTCTTCATATTTCCCCCAATAAATATTTGTCTAAATTATCTTAACAAAAAAATATGATAAATTAATCATGAATAAAATTAAGGCTTAATCACTATTTACCTCCCGTGTTTTCACCTTTTGACTGTTTACACTCCGTGTTTTGAAAATTAACCATTTGCCTCTTTCTTTGACTAAGTCAAGTATAATAAATATTAAATGGACAAAATTACCCTTCTACTTGACTTAGTCAGGGGTAAAGGGTTAATTTCCAAAATATGAATATAAGCAATTAAAAGGTGAAAACACGGGAATAAATAGTTATTAAGCCTAAAATTAATTTTGTAATTTAGAAGAAGCCGGTAAATGTAATTTATCGGTAACTTTTGATCTGAGCAATCCGACGCGGCAACAAAAAGGGTTTTTCTCTCTGGTTTTCGTTTTAGAGTAATAGTATATATGTTCACTACTCTATTAAATATATTCATTTGCCAGGAAGATTATTACATCAGGAAGAAAATCCCTTTCCAAGTTAACACAGGTACTTCCGATTTTCTGATTCTCTTCTCTCAATCGTCTGTTTCAAACGAAATCTTGCCTGGTGTTTCTTTTCTTGCGTGCGCGAGATTTCCTCGATTACTTTCCCGAATTAGGTTTTCTTTATGGAGAAGCCGGTTTCGATTTAGTTCTTGTTTGATTTTTCTGTTCGTTTGTGAGATTTTTGTTTGATCTAATCTGCGCCTGCCACGAACTAGGTTTCTCGACACTGTATGTTGGGATTCAATTTTTTTTTTTTTTTTTTCTTTTTGGGCTCAGAATAGTTCTGCTTCCGAAGACTGACAATGGCAGCTGAGCCACCAAAGGCAGATGAGAACGCGAAGATCGATCTTTTTGAAGATGATGATGAATTCGAGGAATTCGATATTGATCAAGGTATATTAAGTTGCTCGATTAATATTTATTTTTTGTGTAAGTATGTTGGTGAATCTGCAGCTGCTCCTATATACCATGGTTTTGCAGAGTTAGGGTTAATCTTTCTGAGTTTTGATATTATTCATGTGTGTTTTTGAATATCTGGAAGTGATTTGGTTATTGTTTTTTTTTCCTGGGGGTTCTTTCATAGGGCTCTTCATGGTATTTTGTGTTTTCATAGTTTTAGGCTCTTTAACTGGCTGATGATCTCCTACGTTATGTAAAGTCTTTACGTGCGTATGTGGGAAAGATGGAATTTGATGTAATGGAGGTAATTGTGGAGATAGTAAACTTGCCTTTTAATTGTACTCCTTTTAGTTCAGAGATTTCAGATATGAAGCTCATGCAATTCTTTTCTGGAGTCTTTGCTGGCTTTCAATCGCATGAAATTTGTTCTGTGAGTTTTAACTTCATGCCTCTTATTTATCAACAGTAGAATATCATTAATATAAGTGTCAATTTTTCCTTTGGTTCCATTTTTTTTTCCCCAATTTTTCCATTTTGTTCTGAATTAATATGACTATTGATGCTTGTTTATATCTATAATGTGAATGGTTATTCTTCTCAAATTACTTGTACCTTAATTTTTGTTGTCTTGGAACCAAAGGGCCGTCTTATTTACTTTATTGTGGATAGTGTGTTTTCGGCTAATGTTGCAGTTATGCAGTTCTTTACTCATGAAAGTTGCTTATTGTTGTTGTGCTCAAATGTTTGCTATAAGGATTGCTCACCCCATATAGGGGATAAAGGCTTGGTTGCTATTGTTGTATGCTATAAACCATGACATCTTTCTTCTCTAGAGATACTAACAAAAACGGCCAGTTAAATGTGGGTGTTTGACTTTATTTAATTGACGGGGTGGGAGTTGGTGGAAATTTGTATTCAAACTCTTTGAACTTTTTCTGTTTCCTAGGAGTCCATAGATTAAGATTCCTTTCCTTGCATATTTGACAGCAGTCAAAACCTTTAGTAATAACAGGATTGCATCACTGGCCCTTTTTTTTTTTTTATTGTAATTGTTTAGAATGACTATGCTATTTCACAAATCTGTCTTTAATTGGTACTTGGAACCATACCATAGCAGTTAAGATTGAGTGAGACCTTAAGTTGGGTTGTAGCCAATTAGTAGATTGTTCTCCTGATATGTTAAATTTTTTCACTTTTGCCCAAAATACTTATACTAATTCAGTTCGTTCACTGTGTTGTTACATTTTCACCAAAGATAGGTGATGGTCCTATAAGACGGACTGGTTACATTGTATAAGGATTGCCTTTAGATTATAATAAATTGCACAAGTAACAACGGATCACAACTCAAACCATGGTTTGAAACTCATTTTGATTTTATAATAGTTTTTCATCATTCTCAATAAGTCTTTTTACATTTTTAACACACTTTTACATTCTCAATGTAATTTTAATATTATAAAATCAAAATGAGTTTCAAATCGTGATTTGATTTGTAATACCAAACAGGGCCGAAGTCCTCAGTTCTTAATTCCAAATTCTGTTGAATCCTGCTTCACTTCTCCATTCCATAGCTTTTTCCTCTTTTCCTTAAGCAAACAAATAGTCCTAATTTTTTTCCCCCTTCTTTACCAGCAATTATCTGAATTTGAATAAAGCCAAAATGGTCTTTTTGCTAAACAGGTGTGGCTGTCATGTTCGGTGTAGCATGGCTTGATGTCGAGAACCTTTAAAACGATACTGAGTTAGAGAAATTGTACATTTGAAATCTTTGGCCTTGAATGTGGTAAATCTTTGGCCCAGAGATTCACCATTTTTGTGCTTTTGGATTGTATGATTGGGATGATTACCTTCAGTGCTGTCAAGATTTGGCTAATGGAAAAAATCTGCTCTGTTGGGGGTGATGGGGCATCATGTGAATGAGTCTATTAGAGTTGACTGGAATTTTACTAGTGAAATTATGCTGGTAGGCAGCTGATGGTGTAGAACTGTATTTACATCTGATTAGAGAAAGAAGATAAGAATATGGAAAGCAGAATTGTAGGATAGATAAAGCTCTTTGAATTGTTGGGTAACTAGACCATAATTTTGTCGGATTTTTTTATTTTCGAAGGCATTTAATCCTTTTAGTCACCTTGCTCTGTTAAGCCAATAAAGGGGGATTTCGGCAAGTGGCTGGATTGGAACAGATTATGTAAGAAAGGTGAAAGATTAGGGAACTGAACTACAGATAAATACAGAAAATTTTAATATGGAATGTGGTATCAAAAATAAGTATTATTTTCCCGTTGAGCTTTTTTTGGGGGTTTTCTTCTTCTCTTTGATTGGCTATGCTTGTATGGTGATGTTGGGCTCATGTATAACTTTATGCATTTCTTGTCTATGATGGGTTTTGACTGGTTGGGTTTCTGAACTATTACGACACTCACTTTGGCCATAGCTGGGTATTTCTGGATGATAATTTGTTTTTTCATATTAGGATATATTTTTCCTTTATGCTCTTGAGGCTTTTGGAGCTTTTGTTTTGTTTTGTTTTAAATGTGGCTTTTCAGTGCTTCCTTCCTCTTCTTCAGCCGAACCATTGTAACTAGCTGATATCTGTCAATATATGTCTTCTGCCTGCAAATTAGTTTCCTTTGCCTTCCAACCCTTGCATGACTTCATCTTTTCCTCTTTAAATGGATGTCACTTGACCATTGCCATCTGCTTCTCTCTATTAATGAATTTCCATGTGGTACGTTTGCATGTACTTTTGCGTGTACATAATTTTTAATTCAGTGTGGGTCTTGACATGCCTATCTGCATATAGTATGACCCATTAGTTTACCTCTATAAAGTCAATTGTTATGCTTGTCAAAATTACCAAGTTTGGTTGTCTTAAAACTGAAGGGCCATACTTTTAATTATGGGTTGAGTGTTTTCTGCTACTGTTGCATTTAGGCATTTCTTTACTCATAACAGTTACTTCTTGTCATTTTGCTCATGTTTGGTATAGACGATGTGTTGACCCCCAGATAGTAGGATAAAGGTTTATAGCTGTTATTGTTCAAGAAATAGAGGTTTATTCATCTTTTGATGGCTGATTAGACAAATAGATAACCTGAACTTGTTTTGTTTTATTAATCTTCTTCCCTTGATGAATTGTAAAATAGCAGAGTGGGATGACAAAGAAGAAGGCAAAGAATAACTCAGCAATGGGAAGATGACTGGGATGATGACGATGTGAATGACGACTTCTCACTCCAGCTTAGGAAGGAGCTGGAAAGCAACAAGGAAAAAAACAGAGCTTAGATATCATTGCTGTTCTTATCCTCTTAATAGCTTTTGTGTGGGCATGTTTCCTTGAATATTTTTGGTTATGAAACATGACAATACGGTATTCTGGAATCTGGACGAGGCTATAGACTGTTAAATCTCGTTACTCTGAAACATGCTACTTGAGGTGTCCTCTTGGTTGAGTTTGCGCTTGGAATCCTCTGTTTACAACTTTATAATATGTCTACTAACCTGCCGAGTTTTTAGTTAACCGAAATTGTGGTGAGAATTGCTGCAACATTTTTTTTTATGGCACATCATTGTTACATCTTATCATAGCCAAGGCCAGAGTTGTTGTCCCTGTCAACTTTTTGTTTACTCAATAATTTTTCAAAATATATATATATTGTTTAAAGATGCAACGTAACAATCGCTACAACTTTTAGTTTATTTTTGATAATCTGTTTTAATTATTATGGATATCAATGTATAACATTTAAAATAGATATTTTGACATTATTTATTTTATTTGTACTATTACTTTTTAAGTATAAATTAATTGTGCACCATATATAATTATATTAGTGAGGGTAAGATGAGTAAAAAATTTGAGTTGGAATTTTTATATTGGAATAAAAATATATTTCAAAGACCTTTATAATGTAACGAAAAGAGTAGATTAATAAGGTTAGCATGTAAATTTTGAACAAATTCTACACTATCAAAATCATCATCATTTTCACTATCAGAACAAATATGAAGAGTATTTATCCATGTTGCATCAAACATCTTTGGGTCATCATCTTCTCATTACCACTTGAGGAGACATACAGTTTTTGTCTTCTTCACAACTCTCTTGGTAGTATTACTCTTTGTCATGTTAGGGAAATAAAAAAGCAAGATAAAATGAAATGCAATGAAATTAGAAAATAACCGCAAATGAGGTTGTTAATGGATCTTTAAGTCTTAAGACTTTTAGATCTAGAATTAAAGCTCTTGTTCTAATATAAAATTAAATTTCTTAATATATGGGTAAATCATATTGTATGCCAATTAAAAAAGAAAACTGTTTGAGTAATTTTAAAAATTATTTTTCAAACAATTTTGATTAAAAAAATGTATATTGTGTGAAACGTATTTTATCAAATACTTTGTAAAGAAATTAACAATAGACTAAATACAATAATTTATGGTGGTTAGAAAAAATATTAATCCACAGTGGAGCTGCCTCTCTCCTCTTTCCCTTCCTTCCTCTCACACTGTAAAATTCATCATATTTTTCTCTCATCCTCCTGGGATGAGGGAAGCAGTTAATTATACTTTCGTTTCTTGTTATTTCTAAGTTAGTTGTCTTGATTGGGAGTTTTTTCTTCAAATAATTGATTTATCGTTGTTTATTTTTTTTTCTCCATGATTAAGGGGTGTCTTCCTTGGTTATGAAAATTTTCTTTTTGACTATAGTGATTTTCTTTCTCGTTATAAGTTATCATAGCAATGATGTATGAGTTTCTGGTTATGATTCTATTCATAGTCATGGTATATGAAGATTCGATTGAAAATGCAGTTTTGAACTTTTATCAATAATTAGTGACAGATCTTTAACCGTTGGTATAAGATTTGTTCAGTTTTATAGTTTTACTATGTTTAAATCTATACAAGATATAGATCTATACACGATTGTGGGGGCTCAAATATGATAAGAATCAGATCAAATCTTTTATAATTAATTGTATTAACTATTTCAACACCATTAATGAAATTTTTATTTTCAAAAAGAAATAATATTTTAGGGTGGTTAAAACAATTTGTAAGGAAATTAGTTAAAGATCCAATACTAATTATCAGTAAGAGATTTGCACGTTGGGCGAATTAGCGATTTTCATAGTTTTTATGTTTTAATTTGGTAAATTTAATATACGGTGCTTCATACATAATAAAACATAAATTTTTTTTTTTTTGGGCGAAATACAAAAACAACCCCGAGGTTTGTCATAAGAACAAAATAAACCCCGTAATTTTAAAAAATACAAAATAAACCCTGAGGATTAAAAATAAACTCATTCATCTAAATAGATGAATAAAATTTTGTAAAATGACCAAAATGTCCATTAAGTGATACGGTTTTTTTTTTTTTTTTAACTTGCATTAAGCTCTTAGGTTTTTATTTCTCTCACCCAGAAAACTTATGCCTCCTTCTCTTCATCCAAATAAATATTGGCATAACCAAATTCCGGATGCTATGGTTGAAATTGAAAAATGAAAGTCGGCTGAGTCCATCAACAGCACCGGACTATGAATCATGCTTCGAGACCTCAGGAATTTGAGGCTTCCAACACCAACTAGCAGTGGCGGCGTTTATGAACGTGAGCCAGAGAACCCTGCTCACAAGCCACTTCCAATTTCCGATTTCCGAACTCGGAATTCTCATTTTCTTTCCTTTGCCCTTTTAAAGTTTTTTCTCCCCTTTTCAGTAGTCTCTCCCAATTTAAATTATGAATCTCTTTCTCATATTGACACCAAACAAATCAGCAGCAGGAATAGCATTATGCATTAAAACTAATATCTCTTTAGGTAGTAAATGGGCCAATAACGTCTTCATCACTGTCATCACCAACAACCCATTCATAAAGGGACAACTTGGGTCCTAGATTTGGAGAAATGGAGGCTGAGGTACGATGGTGTAAGAACTAAAGAAGAAACATGTGAATTGCCGCTTGAAACGTATATCGTCTTTTGCTTCGTGGGGTTGCTGGTGATGGTCAGATAAAAGGAGAAAAGGGTTGTTCGATTATTAATGTAAACTTTGATGGAGATAATTATAATTTGTGAAAGCTATATAGAGGGTATTTTGGTACTCTTGCATATGATAACATTTATTTGGTATGTTGACTATTAGTTGACTAGCTGTAGGGTTGCTTTTTTTCATACATTGTTAATCTCAGGGTTTATTTTGTATTTTTTCAAACCACGGGGTTTATTTTGTTCTTACAATAAATCTCGGGGTTGATTTTGTATTTCGCCCTTTTTTTTTTAAGGTAACAGCCGATTAAGTGGCTGGAGGACTTGAGGACCCTTTATTGAAAATCCAAGGGAAAATTTCTATAAAGGGCGTGGGAGGTTTTCAAATTATTAAAAGTGGTATAACTTTAATGAAATTATTATTAAGGGCGTCAAATAACTTAAATAATTTTAATATTATAAAAGTTCAATTCTACCCTCTTCCACAGCATTTTATGATAAATTAACTGCTGTCTTTTTGTTCCTTTTAAAATCTCAAACATATCTATTATTAATCAGAATCCTAATTTCATTTGTTCAAGACTCATCAGCCAATGCAATCCTTGAAGTTCTTCTTGTCAGGAGTGAAAGCTCTAAAAACTTAGATTTTCTCTTTAATATGGATCCTTATGCCGTATATGGTAGACCGCTGGAGAAGGGTAGCGTTACGATTTTATAAGTTATTATATGTTGTGGGTCAATTTGGCGTTTCGGCGTTAGCCGGAGAACCTTCAGGCTGAATCGACAGAACTTCCCGTTTGTGTGTTTTGATATTGTTAATTTTCCACATGTGTCTATTGATCATATTAGTTTATAATTAGTCTTTAATATTTAGTTGGTTGGGTTATTTATTATAAACCCTTGGTTTGGTTACAGTTTTTTATATACATATTAGTTTGGTTTAGGTGGGGCTTTGAACCAAGACAAGCAAGAAAGCTTTGTCTTTTTATATAAAAAGAAATTGTGTGTCGAAGTGTTGTTGATACTTTTAGTTTCTGTTTCTCGATTTTTCGGTTACTTTGGCAGTGGTTGATTATGTTCACCCAGCATCAGCCATCCGACTCATGCTCTTGGTACGTTTATTCTTGAAGAAGAACACGGCATCAATGGATAATAGGAAGGAACAACTTGCAGATGATATTGGACCAGGATCTCCAAATTCTTTTTTCCTGCTTAATTTGGAAGTGATGAGAAAAGAATATCAGATGGTGTATACTTGTAGTTTCTGTTTCTCGATTTTTTGGTTACTTTGGCAGTGGTTGATTATGTTCACCCAGCATCAGCCATCCGACTCATGCTCTTGGTACCTTTATTCTTGAAGAAGAATACGACAGGACCAGGATCTCCAAATTCTTTTTTCCTGCTTAATTTGGAAGTGATGAGAGAAGAATATCAGATGGTGTATACTTGTAGTTTCTGTTTCTCGATTTTTTGGTTACTTTGGCAGTGGTTGATTATGTTCACCCAGCATCAGCCATTCGACTCATGCTCTTGGTACCTTTATTCTTGAAGAAGAATACGACAACAATGGATGATAGGAAGGAACAACTTGCAAATGATATTGGACCAGGATCTCCAAATTCTTTTTTCCTGCGTAATTTGGAAGTGATGGACAGCAATGGTAATCTGGTGTATACTTGTATAGTAGATGGTATTGTTTGATATTTTAATAAAAAAAGGTAAATGGTTACTAATTATATAGCAGGTAGAGAGTATAGTAAAATGACGTTGAAGAGGGTAGAATTGAACTTTTATAATATTAAAATTATTTAAGTTTTTTGACGCCCTTAATAATAATTTTGTTAAAGTTCTACCCTTTTTAATAATTTAAACTTTTTCCTCGCCCTTAATAGAAATTTTCCCAAAATCCAAAGGCAAAATGCCAAAAGTGTTCTAAGGGAAACATAATGCGTTTTACCTTAGAGATACAGAAATGCAAGAATGCAAATGCGAACAAAATAAGGACAAAGTACAATTCAAACATTATTATCCCCTATCAATAGGGGAAGCCCCTAGCATCTAGGACAACCAGACCTCTAACACTCCGTGGGAGGGTGGAGTGGACAAAGAACTCTGTGCGACCAGAGCCAGACTATCTGCCACAACATTGCCTTCACGATTAAGGTGTGTAATGGACCCATAAGTATGTCTAAATGCAAGAATTCTTGCCAATGTGGAGGCCGATCGCCAAGGGCCATCCCCTCTCTGGACTGCCATTAACAAAGCCGTAGAATTATCTCCACATCTACCTTTTGTAATGTTTTTTCTTTTTAAATTTCTGACGTCATTGATAAAATATATTTATTTTAAATTATAAAAATATATACACAACTTAAAATTGTGAAAAATTAATTTCTGGGTGTTACGTGGTGTACGCATAATAGTTGATAAATTAATAAATTTATCAATTAGTCAACTTACGCTCATACAGCTTAATACATTTGTTAGCCGACCTAGCTACCCAAAGAAAAGATGCATGTGGTATGGAGAAGTGGGAGAATATCTATCCAAGCATGGGGCAAACGCTAAGAGATGCCAAAGATCTTTCTTGCACACAGCTATAAAAGAGAGATAAAAGTTTGTATAATTTATAGTGGAGTATGCTAAACGCAGGGAACAAAAAATGTTAAACGTAGGGAAGGAGAGATAGTATTTTACATTCTTACCAAATTTACCCTTACCCTCATTTTACTGCCTCCAGCCCACCATTCCTCCATTTCTTTCATTCCACAGAGCCTACAACTGCGAAATCGTCGCCGAAGGAGCACCAGCGGGCATGGTTATTTTATTTCTTTTTTCTTTTTTATGTTAAGAATCTCCATTCTGGTCGGATTTGGGTGGCGGACCATTTCTGCCACTCAAATCCGACCAGAAGCAGCTTAAAAGCAGCCAGGTCCGAAAAGGACCCGAAGGGAGAAACCCATTTGATAGGTTTCATATCACCATTTATTGCTGAAAAAAGGGAGATTCACTCCCTTTTTCCGGCAATGTTAGATTGCTGAAAAGGGAATTTTCTGGGGGAAGGGGGCGGGGGTTAGGCAGCCTAGGCGTGTCTAAGGGGGGTTGATTTCGTTGGTTAGGCTATCTAAGCCTAGTGTAATAGAGGGTGGAATTACGGGGGTTAGACAGCCTAACCCTTGTCTAAATGGGGGTTCATTTTAGGGCTTAGGGAGCCTAACCACCAAAGACGGGTTTAGGTGACCTAACCATATTCAGAGGGGTTAGGCTGCCTAAGGTTGGGCTTAGCTGATAGGGCGCCTAACCCCCAAAATACTACCCCTCTCTTAGGGGGTTAGGCCTCCTAATCTTCCTTCGGGGACTTAGGTTGTGTAAGCCTCGTCCTGAAGGATAGGCCGCCTAACCTTCCTTCTGGGACTTAGGTTGCCTAAGCCTCAGGCTGGAGGATAGGCCGCCTAACCTCCATGTCGCAGGTTAGGGTGCCTAAAAGCGCCTAACCTCATAATTTGGATTTTTTTACATTTTTAAATTTTTTTTATAATTAATGGTATCAATAATTAAATGTAAATGATGTATAATTAGGTATGTATAATTTAGATAATGTATTAATAGATTTTTTTTAAAAAGTAATATTTATGTTTAGTTTAGACATAAATGCAATGTAACCTAATTTTTATATAATTTAGTAGGTGTACATTGTTATTTTAGTATTATATATGTTTCATAGACTTAAGGCTCTGTTCTTTTAGTGACTTGAAATGAGAAATCTTTTTGTTAGGGAAGAAATTTGTTTTGGAGGAAATTTCTTTTGGAGATTTGTGTAGGAAAGATAAGAAAAAGTGTAATGATTATGTTATTTTTTTAATTTATGTGAGTGGGGATTTAGAGAGAATTTTAAATTCTGAATTGTGAATTTAGTAAAAAATGATGTTGTTTCTTTGTGTAAAATTTTTGAGAAAAAAGTGATGATTATTATGCGTGTATAATTTAGTGCGATTATTTATATTATTAATTTATGCGTGTATATTATTAATTTGGGAGATGGTTCGGCTGGGGCTGGTATGCAATAATAGGGGTGGGGGTGTTTTAGGTATAATTTGAATATATTATCTCTCATTCCCTGCGTTTAGCATTTTCCTTCTATGCGTTTAGACTTACCTTTTATAGTGGTAATCCTTCTATCTCATCGAAAGAATTTACTTCCAATTTTTTTTTATCTCATTAAAAGAGTCAACTTTAATGTATTTACATTACGCACCTTTACTAATATAATAATATAAATGGAAAATATTATATCAAATTACTTATTTTAAGTGTTGTACCTTATAACAGATAATAAATTGCACTTCCTCCGTTACATTAGAACAGTCCATTTTGAAAACTATTTTTTGTTCTAATTGAATAGTTTACTTTCAATTTTTTTACTCCCAGTAACCTTACTAATATAATCATGTGTGATTCATAATTAGCACATACTTACAAAGTGAAGATATAAACGGGATAAATAGTGTCAAATTAGTTATTTAAGGTGTTGTATCTTGACATTCATAATAAGTTGCACCTATGTCAAAGTTGACCCTTCTAATAGAATTAAAGTAGTATATTTTTTGAAGCGAAGTTTTGAGTGGGATATGAAGGGTTTAATATTTTGAAGTCAACTGAATCAATTTGCTTTGTAGCTAGGGTGACCACGTACGGGTTTATTAATTTGCAGATATGAGGAGATCGATCGAGTGGCCAAAACCCATCATGCCATCGAGGTTTTTGCCGTATAAATTGCTATGTGCTTCAACTTAGCCCGTGGCAGTTGTGTTTTATGAGCAACAAAACAATGTCAATCCTTTCCATATTTGTATTAGTACTGTGTTATACTAACTTTCCCTTTTTGTCAGCCTTAGAGCCAGATCCATATCAAAAGTTTACCTAGCTGAATCTCCCTCCCGGTGGACCTAACGGTCCTGAATCGGTTGCCTTGGACCGATTTAACCGAGGACCTTATATTGGCGTTGGCGATGGACGAATTCTCATTTACAAAGATAATGCCTTTCAAGATTTTGCTTACACTGCACCAAATCGGTAAATGCAAAAGTTTTAATTATGTGCTAATTCTATAGTATAACATATATATATATATATATATTTGTGTATTTTAATGGTAAAACCAGATCCGACCCATAGACCAGGACAGTTTGGACGATTGCTCTCAATTTAATAATTATAGGGGCTCAATATTTTAATAAAAATATATAATATAGTAGTGTTTTTTGCTTGTAAAATTTTATAATAAACTCATATTTATTTCTGTTCAAAAGAAGTTAATACAAAAGATTATCTTTGCATTTTATTATTATTTCTAGTAATCAATTAATTAAGTACATGTTTATGATTTATATTCATCGAGTATTTCGATTCTTCAGAAGCAAGGAACTACGTAATGGCGCAACTGACCTAAAGTTTGCGACGGTATGTGGAAGGCCACTAGGATTTTCCTTTAATACCCTCACTGGGGTTCTCTATATTGTGGATCATGCTTTGGGGTTTTTCGCAGTGGGGACAGAAGGTGGGCCAGCTAAGGGCCTATTCTTTAAGTTTTGATTTTGGTCTCAACAGTAAATTTAATACAGCTTTTTACTATTCAGCTATAATTTTTTACATTATAAAACTATTTTTTCCAAACCAAAACTCAACCCAACCAAAAAGAACAGGCCCTGCCAAGAGCGCATGAGGGTAAGCCATTTCACTTTCTCAATGGTATTGACATTGATCAACTCACAGGAGAGGTTTATTTTACCGATGCAAGCCAAACAATTGACCTAAGGTATGTTGTTAATTTGTATAATTTTAAATTAATCAAAAATCCTTGCTTCACCTTTGTTAATAGTATATATAATATAGTTTACTAATTAAATGCATGTATTTAACTGTAAAAAAAATTATTTATATATGGACCCATTTGAAATATGTTTCTGACTTTGTCACTAACTGTAAATAGAATTAAACGAACAAAATTAAGGGACAAAATGTTATATATATATATATATATAAAATTTTACACGGTGAATATATGTATATGTATATATATATATGTGTGTGTATATATATATATTCACCGTGTAAAATTTGCACACATAAAAGGTTTCCTGTTAGCCGATTGTGCTCGTTACAAGTCGACATCCTTGCAAATTTTCTCAAACTGTACAATACTTTTTTTTTTTTTGCTGGGTAAATTATTAATTAATTACCAAACAGACCTGGATATAAATAATACCAAACTCCCCGCATATGTACAAAAATTTGGCTATATATACACGCTCATAATTAATGTGAAAAAACTTTAGGATTTATTTGATAATTTGAACAAATTTGAGAGGGATTTTTGTAATTAATTTACCATTTAGTTTAAATTTGAGAATCCGAAGAAATGCTCTGAGATTCTGAATCATGAAGCATTTTTTTATATCAACTTCTTCTGCAGGAACATTACAATAGGAAAATATGTTCCAGATTCAACCGGAAGGCTAATCAAATACAATCCCATAACAAAAGGGCTGACGATGTTGGTAGATGGGCTCCCTCTGGTGGGAGGACCGGCAGTTAGCTCCGACGAATAATTTGTGTTGTACTCAAAGTTTGCAGCGCGAACAATTTTCAAGTATTGGCTCCTCGGGCCAAAGAAATATACCTTTGAGGTTCTGCTAAATTTACCAGGATCTCCGATTAAGATTAAAAAAAAAAGGCATCAGATCCGGGAGAATTTGGGTGGCCGTGAACACGGTTAAACTGCAAGATGGACTTTTGTACCCTTCGCTTACAAATTTAATTCAAATGGGGAGGTATTGCTGGTGAAGGACTTGGGACCGCCATAAAAGAATTTCACCATTAACTTTGTGCAAGAATATTATGGGAAGACGTTGTATGTTGGCTCTCGCACTGCGCCATTTGTGGGCATCTATAGTAAATTCTAAAATGCGCAAACCAATTAACGACTTTTAGCCATCTAAATTATCTAATAATGATGTATTTAATTTGTTACCTATGTGTGGTTAACAAAATTTACATCAATAAAGTTTTTATTTAAGTAATCACTTTGCTTTAATTGTTTGTTTGTTAACTTTTTTGCTTCATTCTTAAATATTTGAAACCGGTGTATTTGTATGTTAACATTTTCCCTAGTATTTATAAAGAATATCTTTTGCATCTAAGTACTAGTCAAAGTTTTGAATAACATGAAAAAATACACACTCCCCTTCACTTTTATGATCCCCTAATACCCTTTATTAGGAAACAAGAGTGCAATACCCTCGCTCTAGTTATGAACAAATCACCACACACACACACACACACATATAATTATTATGAATATTATTTTAGTGAATGTCCATATGTTTGTAACTATTACTATCCCCATCTCTTTAGTCGTCCACTACCCCCATTAATCTCCTTAACTTAATAACTAATGAATATTATGATATGTAGAGAAAATTCTCATGTAACTATACTTATGTAACCTACAATTCTTAACCTTATAAATAGAAGTTTAAATGAGAAAATGAGATGATGAAGAAAAAGAATGAGATCTTGTCTCTATTTTGTTGTCTACTTATTTTCTTGTTCTCTCTTTTGTACTTCTCTTCATTTCTAGTAATACTATAATATTTTTGTTCAACTTTCTATTATTTGTACAATTGTTAGTGATACAACATAATACTACTAGTCGTAGTAATAAATTTATAACACGTTATCAGCACGAGACTCTAGTCAACTGAGGTTGGTTGATTGATCGACTAGGAGAATGATTAGCGATATGGAATCACAAGAGGCTTAAATAGGTTGATCCGGTATGAGATTTTCACTAGTAATTGCTATACAATCTTGAGGTATGTATTTATTTGAATATAATATATATATATATCTATTTATATATATATATATATTTGTATATCTACACGATGCACACAACTACATGCATAAAAGATTATGTACTTTAAAAGCTTGGTATGATAAGCATAATTTTTTATTTTGGTGAATTTAATTATTGTTATGAATTTTGTAGAATTTAAAAGCACGATACACCTGTGAAAGTGATAATCATAATCGTTATGCAAAAGTAATAATCATAATCATTATGCTATGGCTTATATTACAATACACAATGTTTTGATATTTTATGTTTGCATTTGTATGTTTTGTCTCACATAATTAAAAATACAATTGAAATAGTGGATGAAATACATTAGTCTTGAAATTTGGGCATTTATTTGCAAAATATCAATTTGTCCTGTTGACAAATTACTTGTTTGAAAAATATCCCGTTGACAAATTTGAAAGAGAGATATAATTGCTAATTAAACAATGATTATTTTAAAATATTTTTATATTGGATTTACTTTCTTTCTATCATTGAACAAAATAATAAATTTTGTTGTAAACTCATGAGCCTCATTAATAGAGCTGCTCCATTTCCTGAATAAATGTGACAGCTATGCACCTTATCAACTGTGTAAATTCATTTTCCGAAATAAATGTGACTATCATGAATTCCTACAATACATAAAAGTTTAATTTTCTGCAATACCTGTTATAATTATGCATTCATATAATGCACAAGATCAAAGTCATGGGTGTGGGTTTTATGTTAACTACTGGAATTATGATTACAAATATATGTTGAATTCACCACAAGAAGTGAAAGAATAATCATAAAATACAAAAACTATAACTCAACACTTGAAGCGAGGAAATTGTAACAAGAAAGATGAAAGTAAAAAAGAAAATTGGATAACCACTTTTATCGTTGTGACATGAAAGACCATTGGTCATGGATTTATATGTCGTACACCAAAATATTTACCTATTGCCTATCATTAATCACAGAAGAATAAAGATAGAGGCTGATTTTATTTGCAATTATGTTGAATTCTTTGTGAATAATGCACCTGAAGGTGATATTATTGAAATTGCCTAATAGAAAATTTTCTAGATTGATTTTGATGTAACTAATTTTAATTTGATGTTTTCAAATATAATGTGACACTCCAGTCTCACTATCTTGTATACAAGGGACTGGTTTAACTGGATGGCTGCATGGTTCGCATCAGGGATCATTGTCATTCAAAGCAAACCAACCATACTTTATTACAATAATGCTAATAATGTTATACAACCATAGTTTACATAATTCTCAAAATACAAACCTAACAAAACCTTCTCACTCTTAGCTTCAGCCATCTATTATAGTGGTTCAGCTCGTCCTAATACGAATAATGAGAGCAGTCATCCACGTACCAACGATATGTAACAATTTTATTCAAAACAAAAAAAAAAATAAAACAAGAAAATGGAATGAGCCCATGCTCAGTGAGATCGCACCGTTCAATAGATACTTACCAAGGTTCATATTTACCCACGCATGTATGTTCAGATAATTCTATTAGAGAGCAGTCATGACACAAATTTAATGTAAAATACATACAAAAGGATACATAATCAGTATAGCAAGAAGTCATCACAGTTCTAAATGAACAGTGAACAACTTTTAATCAACTCCAAATTTAGAGTTCAGGTCAGATCAGATCAAATATTGTCGTCAACAATGCCCGTACATAATAATGGCCCACATTCAGAAGTAGCTCGAGACTACTGACCAACGAGAACGACCCAACAATCAAGCCCAAGCTGGCTCACGAATTATTCTGCATAAAGTTGTTGATCTATGACTCAGAACAGATTCCGAATAAATACAGATAATCCAGTGTGAAAAGTAGGTACATCCGGTCATTCACATATATAACATGCTTTAGTGCACAAAGTAAATTAATATGATAACTTTCATATCTCAACTCATATCAGAATGAACTTTATCACATGCCATATGTATGATGCAGTCCAATATTCAATTCATTACAGGTTAAAACAATTCTTCATTTTCAGCGAGGTAATTGACCTTGGTCAGTATAAACTAGTACTTGGGTATCTAGAGATCTACTGTACATAAGAGTCGAGGTTTATATTTTATTCTTTAACTCAGATAAATTTTGGAGTTATAAGGTTTCAAGAGTTCTAGTGTTCAATCCGTATATTCATAAGTGTTTCATGAATCCTAATCAAGTATTTCATAAAAGGGTTTAATGGTGTAAAAGAAGTTGTAGGGTTTTAGTTTAATTTTGTAAAAATTCATGTTTTTAGGTTCGGATCAGTTTTACCCAAAAAAATAGTGGCAAAAACCAATAAAACCCTTGTTTCAGCATTCAGATCGATTTTTCCCTCACTTTGATCGGTACTAACAGCTCAGAAAAATCCCTCAGGGCCGTAGACCGGTTTTACCCGCTATTTGATCGGCTATAGCTGATCAGAGAATTCTTTCAGAGCTACATAGCGGTTTTACCCGCTCCTTTCATCGGCAATAGTCGATTTCCTTAAACCTCAGCCAAGAAAATTAGTTTTACCCTGTCTCAGATCGGTAATAACGGGTACAAAATTACTTCAACTCTGATGAGCGGTTTCTCCCGTACAAATTGTGGCAGTAGCCGATTTTCTTGAGCCCAGAAAATCTGTTTTATCTGCTCTTTGATCGGTTATAACCGGTCATGCCCAGATTCAGTTTTCCAAAATTTTCAAGTTTCGGGTTTCAATCAAAACATCCTCAAAACTCGTTTTTCTTTTGTTGAAAATCAATCTTATATCATTCATACAACATTTCTATCAATCCATAACACATTTACAACATTCGAAATAAGGATTTGAATCAAAACTTAAAGAAAACTCAAGATTCTAATATTTCAACTTCTATTCATCATAAATTCAAAATTCAATGTTATTGTAAGCAATTTAAGCTTACCAACGTGTTCTAAAGTGGCTAAGGATTAATCCACCGGATTAGAATCCAAGTCCAAGCTTCAAACTCCTTCTTTCCTAACTTTCTTCTATTTTTCTTCCTTTTCTCTCTTTTCTCTTTTCTCTCTATTCTTCTACCCGATTCTTCTTGATCTCGAAGTTATGGTCGATCAGAGACGTTTTTATAAGTCTCTAGGATTGCCTAATGGCACACGCATGCAATTGTAGTGCTATAGACACCTAGGGTCGTAGCCTGACTTCGGAACTTAGAGAAGATATTTTTTTCAGTTCCAAGTGTCAATCGGTTTTTACCCAATCAAATATAAGTAAAAACCACTTTAGCTTTGTTCAGTCAGGCAAATGGCGGCAATAATTGGTCCAAGTGCGGTTATAACCGCTCATCAGGCAGTGAGATATTTTTTTCCCACAATTTTAAGGCGGTTTGAGCGATTTTAATTGATCCAATAGTGGTAAAAACCACTCTTTGCTTATTTTTCTTATTTCCCTTCTATTTTTTAATTTTCTCATTTTCATTTATAAATTCCAAAAATTAAACTAATATATTTATTCCAATATACCCTTAAACACAATCTTACACTTAGAAAAATATCATAACTCTTATTTATAAATCTAACATCATGACTCAAAAAATAAGATTCCTAATCAAAATTCTCAAGGAAAGGTATACAACTTATAATCATGCCTAATTAAATTCAAAAATATAACTGTATAAGAAAATATAAATATAAAAGTTAAACTAAAGTGAAAAATTACATGGTCTCACATATATCATTTGTTGTTAATTTATACTTTTGATATTTCTTATAATTTATAGATATTGAACTGAAATAAATACATCATTTGAAAATTTAATTTTGTGATAAAAAATCCATTTTGTGGTAGTGAATATATTTTATATAAGGATCAAAAATATCTTCTTATGTAATAATAAAATAAACTATTGTTACTATTATATTTGGTAGTACAAATTATTAAAAGCTTTAGAATAGCAACTATAATTATAGTTCAAAGGAAAAAAAAATATTGAACTGATAGTGCAGTATTTTTCCCAAAAATTTAACAAAATCTATTGAGTTATTTTAAAGATTTTCGCCGAAATGAATATCATATTGGAAATAAACAATGAATGTAATAATGCATACTTGTACAATACAAGTATTATTTATGAATATAAAATTTTGTTGGAAAAATTACATTCTTATTTTTCCGGGTTGTACTTTGCATATATTACTACAATTTAAATTTATGCGACAGTAAACCAGATGTTTACCAATGAAATTATTATTTTGCATGACCGGAAGGGTCATCCTGATTCTATTGTGATGCGAGTAACATAGAGAATTTTTATAGTCATTCACTGAAGAGCCAGAAGATTCTTCAATCTAATTAATGAATTCTCGAGCGATGCTTGTTCTTAAGGCAAATTGATTTGAGGTCATCAGCAGTGAAAATTCATATCGAATCTCTTGTACTAATAGAACTCATACATGGTGATATATTTGTGGCCTATTCACCCACCATATAGACCATTTTGATATTCTATTATTTAGATTGATGTATCAACAAAATTGTCACATGTATGTTTATTATTAAATCACAACCTGAAGTTTGTAAAATTACGTGCGGGGATAATTTGGTTACGTGTTTTCTTCACTATTTAAATAATTACCGCATGTCTAATGAGAAAAGTATGGAGTATTTTGTTGTTTATATTCACACACAAAACACGGAATCGTTCACTAAAGGCATTCAAATGAATGTATGACTATTGTTTTTTAGAATAGATTTCTCAATATATGTTTGGGGAGAAACTTTACATATATGCATGATTTGAATCGTTTGATTCCCTTTTATATGTTGCATATGTTGATTAAAACTTACTCATGTACTTAGTTGAGACATACATGATGAAATTGACAAATTTTAAGAAAATAGGCATTTTTTTAGAAAAAGCTTGACTTTCAAGAATATGCATGAAAAATGAATCTTTACATTCTTGAAATGCTTTATATGCCTAATAGAATTTGCTTGCATGAAGAAATGAAATTTTCAAACTTAAGAAAAACAAATTTTAGTAAAAGTTGAAAAGTTTGCAAGTTTGACCCATGAATTGACTTTGACATGATACATCTTCTTTTATATTTGATGCATACATATTCATCATTAGGGTCATTTGAAGTTGCATACATACTTTTGACTCATTTTAAACATGAGTTAATGTTATATTACATAAATCTTGAAAACTCATGTGTTTAGAAAGGAACATTCCTTTAAGAATGAACTCCTTTGACTTTCCTAGCTTAACTTGCTCTTTGATCAGTGGCAGAGCCAGACCATAATTTTAAGGTGGGCTTAGTAGTATAAAAATAAAAAGTGTATAATATAGAATTCATAATTTAGAAATTTAATTTTATAATTTTTTTATAATAATTATGACTAATTGGTTTATAGGAGACTTTAATTAAATGCTATTTTCACATTTGATTTTTAAGGTAAATATTTAATTGATATGTGTAGTTCTGAATCACTAAAATTATATTTAAGTAGATGTACATAAATGAATGCTTTTTAATCTACTATTTTTTTATTAAAAAAGTTTTTAGAAGATTAAACACTATTTTAAAATTGTGTCCATATCACAATCCACCAAAATTAATTACTAATTCAAAAAAATTCTCACTATTCATAAATTATATATATATATAATCATAACTCTAAAAGTTATCAAATATATCATACATTCAATTATATATAATATTTAGTTTAGGAATAAAATTGCAAATAACATGTTAACAATATTTAATCATAATAACAACAAAAATTTATTCACAACTAACTTAGGGTCTATTCTTTTGTTGGTTTTGAGACCAAGTTTTGGTTGGTTGGGCTTCAAAGACAAAACCAAACCAAAACCCACGTTCGGTTGAGAGGGTTTGAAAACTAATCTCAAACCCAAATTTTTTTTCCCTCCTTCTCCACAAATTGCGACATTCATCATCTCTCTCCTTCTCTCAAACGGCATCGGAATCTGTCGATTTCTCGAATTCTTCAAAACCCAACAAATAATTTTCAGTAAGCAATGATCGAACGTCCTTCCTTGTGAGTTTGGCTGTCGGAGTAATGGCCACAACCGATCATAGTCAACATCATGCTGTTTTCTTCCCATTTATATTCAAAGGCCACACCATCCCTCTCCTCCACTTCGCTCGCCTCCTCGTCAGCCATCACCCCAGCAAACCGTCTCTTCATTTTGAACTACCTCTGCAAATTGGAAACCAGAAATGTCTCAATCGTGGATCTTCCCTTCCTAGAGGACATCGGCGATGGAGTCCCCCTGGGAATAGAAAGCATCGATGCGCTCCCGAATCGACTCCGACAACGAGCCATTTCTGATTTCGAATTTCCCCTGAATAAAACTCACAAGGAACGACTCCACCATAACCCCGTCAATTTCTCCAGTTTTGTTGAATTTTGGGGATCGGAATGGGTTTTTTGTAAATGGGTTTTTGATTCCAACTTGATTGATCGGCTGTTGGGGAGGATGGTATTGGCCAGGTGGTGGAAGCGGTGAGGCGGCAGCCGGGTAGAGGTGAGGGAGGAGGGCGGAGGTGGTGGGTTTGTGATAGTGGTGCTGGGAGGTTGGGTTGTTGTTACTGCTGTTGATTTGGGAGTGTTATGGTGGTGATGGGGGCTAGGAGGGGCAGGGGGTGGTGAGGGTGAGGGGGGCAGTGAGGGGAGGGGTGGGTGTGGAGAGGTGAGACTTTTTTTTAAAATAAAAAAATAAAAAAAGTAAAATAAAATTATTTCTTAAAACTGATTTGAAAATTGTTTTGAAAACCATGTTTGTTTGTGTTGGTTTCAAACCATTTTGGTTTGAAACTTGTTATCAAACTTGGTCTCAAAACCAAGTAAAGAACATGACTTTATTAATGAAAAAAATAAATGCATTAATGAATATTCAATCACAAAAAAATAATTAATAAATATTTTATTCAAATTAACTTGATAATAAATAATCAGTTAAAGAAAACATACAAACTAAAAAAACTAATATCTCAACTACAGAAAAAAAAAATATATATCTATATATAAAAAGGCACACCCTTCATACTTACTGCCTAAAATATTGACATGTGGCATCCTAATCAGCGTAATAATCAGCACACAATTAAGTTTCTTACCTCTATTAACCTATCCTAACATAATTTAATAATGAGTCAATTTGTAACCAATTTGATTAACACTTCAACTTCCCCTGATTTTCAGCCTTTCTCTTCATACGTTTTTGGTGCTTGATAATTCCTTCAGGTTCAGTCTTTTCATCTCCGGATTTTTTGTAAGAATCGATTGGGTTCACACTTCAACTTCAAGTTCTTGACCTTTCATCTCCGTATGTTAGACGTTTTTAAACTTGATAATTTATTCAGACTTTTCATCTCTGGATCTTTTGTTCTATTTTGATATTCATTGAAAGAGCAGTAATTCTTTTATATCGTTAATCTCCGCCCTCTTCTCTGATACTGTCGTTAATTTTCACCATCTTCACTGATGTTGTCATTAATCTCCGCCATCTTCACCCTCATTAGAAAAGCGAAAGACTTTTGGCTTTCTTCTTTCCTTTTCTGAACCAAATTTGCAGCTACTGCCGTCATTACTGCTGCAACCTAAATCATCTTCACACCCTCCATTGCTCCCATCATCGTCTCGGCTTTACTACAAGGCGCTGCTGCTTCCTTTTTCTATTTTTTTTTCCGGTCCTTTGGCGGAAGTTATTGCCACCGCTGGGTTTCATCTCGTCGGAAATTTTGCCGCCGCCGCTGACTATCGCTCATGAGAACCCTTCAATTTTTGCTTCGCTGTAAAACTTCCACTGTCAAAAGGATGTTTTTAAAATATTTTTTTATATTGGGTATGTGGTAGCGGCAATCGGAATAACGGCGGCAATCTTCTTCATCGTCTCTGAATTCTTTATATTACAAATGACTTAATTAAATGAGTTTAGGACTGTTGAACCTATGTTTATTCCATTGTTGTTGATATTTTTTTGAGCAACTTAGGAATGCATCACTAATTTGGACCCAACTGTCATATTTGTTTTCAAGTTTAGGACACACTTTGGAGGAGGCAAATCAACTGAGTTTGGATTGATCTATGGTTCTATTGAGAATGCAAAGAAATATGAACCCAAGTACAGGCTCATTAGGAATGGTTTGGATACTAATTAAGGTAGAGAAATCTCTTAAACAATTGAAGAAAAGGAAGAACAGAGCTAGAAAACAGACCCAGAAAATCTGTGGTTTCAAGAAGACGGCTGGAGATGGTACCAAGGGTGGAAAGAAGAACTAGCTTTCTTGAAACTTTCCTTGTTGGATTCTTCTGTAGGAGAGGAAAATAGAGATGTTATTGCAGTAGTATTTGTTTTAGGGATATCAAAGGTGGAAATCACAAAGTCGAGGCCAAATCCTAGAGTGGAATTACTCTGAGGAAGAGTGTAATGGAATGTTATTGTTCTGGCCAGTAACTGGATTGGGCTAAAGAATTTGACTCGATGAAGAATATCTGTCATTTCTTGTTAGTTTGAGGAATCAACAGTGGCATCATTGAAGCGCCATGGCTCTGATAGGAAGGGAAAGAATTGAACAAAGAATCAACAGAGGCAGTAAAAGAAACTGAAAGCAGGTAGAAGAAGATTATTAAAAGCAATCTCGGCATTTCCTTTTTCATGCAACTCCAGCTTTAGAAATGGAGAAAATTGAAGCTAAAATCTTTAGATACATCAAGCATGTTACTTGTTGGTTAATTATGAGAAAGTGTCAAAGTTGGTGGCTTTATTAAGTTGTATGAAACCATGCACACTTCTGCTAGCATTTTTTCTTTATTGAATTTTTTGGACATATGGATATTGAACCAAATGCATTATTATTGGAATAGAACTCCTTTTATAGTTTCCATCCTTCAATTTTATGTTTTTTTTGAAACTGGAGAAAATTTAATTCAGATTAGCTTAGTTTCAACCTAGGAGAGTAAAATGTCATCACCTTACTTGAATTTGTAGGGAAGAAGGATAGAGAATGGAGCATTTGTGGGGCCGATTGGATTCTTGACATTTGAAGGAAGGTTTTCATGGAACAATAGAATACTTGCAGAATTAATATGCTTTCCAATTTTAATTTTCAATTTTGATAGAGATTTTGAAGAATCCGATCAGATCCGACAAAAAAAAGAAGTCCAAAATTTTTTTTAAAAGGGGAACATGCATATCAAAGTCTTGCCAATGAACATGCAATAATTGTTAAGCAATGGGTCGATGCCATTCTGGGGAGGAGGAGGCTGAAATACTGAAGCTGAAAAAATGGACACACCCCTTCATATTAGCTGCAACTAATGGAAGTGAGCCTATTTGCATACAAGTGAGTGGACACTAATTCATACAAGTAAGGGGATTGCTTTTCTAAATCTGAGGTACATTGTTTACTTTTACTCCATAACTGCTGCTTTAACTCTAGAGTTGTGGAGTTTTACACTATTAAGTTTCGACCAGTTGGTGAGTTAAACATTTGCTACAACTTTAATTTTGAAATCTTGAGTGGAAGTCTTTAAACAACCACTTTTATTTGTGAAGTATATTCGTCTATTATTGAAAATGAATAGACGACCAGGCTCTGGAACCAAATACAGCTACACATGCAAATTTGACGAACACGTGACATTATGCAAACACAAAGTCATCCAGATTCTTAAAACTTAGGCAGATTATGTGGTGCAAGGATATCTGGCATCCCTAGTTGAGCGATGGGAATGACACCGGATGTTGTCGGCTTGTGATTTCCTCTCTTTGAAAAGAATTGGAGATCAATTACCACAAAAATTTGTAGATGCATGCCTATGACAACTTTTAAGATCAGGTTGACAAATACTTGAATCCAGTGTGAGCCAATAAGGTATTGGAGATCAGTTCATTTTTTTTAATATACTTATGTGATACAAAATACACCAAAAACAATTAAATTCAATGATGAATAATAAAAATCGAGAAAAACAACAAATTGGGCCATCGTCGCACCTTGCGCAACCTGACAATGCTGGTGTGTGTATATATATATATATATATATATAACACTATTAATGGGCTGATGTCCTAGGGTGATGATGTAAAGTAGTTAAATGAATGCCATAGGCCCAAGGACAACGTTTTGCTTAAGTGCAAAAAGAAGAAAGGAAATCAACACGTAGCAGTCGTCTTCTTCTTCTCTTATAAGTAAAACGAAGAGAAAATTATCTTCCAGTTTCAGGCCTTGCTGCGGTGGGGGCAGGGTGGGATTGACGAAATGTTGTAGCTACGATGGCGCAGGCAGAGGATAAAGGCAGGGGGGTTCGGCAGAGGCAGCATTTTTTATAATACTAATATTCCTCTAAGCTCGAAGGAAGAGGAGGTGGCCGCATCGGCTCACCTCCCCCAGCTCTGCCCTGTTTTTGATTGAATGAAGCTTGTATATTTCTTACTTGATTGGATAAACTCTTTGAAATGTGTATGCTAGAATTGAGGGGGAGAAAAATGAGAACTATCATAGACATTAAGTGTTAAGATTAGCATAGTAACCCCATAGGTTTAGGATTATAATGGACTTCTAGAGTGCATTCACTAAGGGGGAGAAAATGTTATCTTGACTTGGCTTAAGTATGCCTAATTGTACTTAATTGATAAATGCCTTGACTTATGATAAGAACACTCCATTGTATTCTTAAATGATAAAATGATGAAGAAAAAGGGGAAAAAAGATGTGATTTATGCTTTACCTTTTCATCTTGAGTTTTGGAGTTTCTTAAATTAGAAAAATATGTTCTTAAAATGTTTTACTTTATATTTATTTATAAAATGTCATATTTGTTTTGTCATCATAAAAAGAGGGAGATTGTTATGGCATCAATGCTTGTTTTGATGATAAGTTAACAAATATATGATTTTGTTTAATACTTTGCACTTGAAGAGTTTTGTAGAAAATGTAGAAGAAGTGCAGAAAAGCAACTTGCGAAGAGCTCTGCGAGTTGCATAAAAAATCACACGGACGACATTTGCGAAATTGAAGAAAAGAAAATTGAAAGAAAGAAAAAGAAGTAACTATTGAAAAGTTGACTGTTACGAAGACTATTCATGTACGAAAGATCATACGAGTCGCATAGAGTATCGCACGCACTAAAAGACAAAGTCATTAATGCGGGTCAACAAAAGCGCGAGTCAAAGTTGTTGAAGTCGGGAGCCGTTGGAACATTTGAAAATAACAAAATGCTTTTAAGAGAGGTGCGAGAGTGTGTCTGAATCGCATTGAAACTCGCACGACAACCAGAAGCCAAAGTCCAAGAGAAAAAGACAAGAAAAGATGGAGAAGGAAAGGAAAGTCGAAGCTGCAATTCGCAGCTCCAATCGCAAGGCTCGTTGCAGGGAGGTAGCTGTTAGACACATATTATAAAATTTGTGTCACGGGCGACTGGGTGTACGATAACCCCTGCCACTCGTACGCAAGTCCCTCCTGACAAATTTTTCAACTAGCCGTTAGGAGCCACTAGGAGCTATTTAGACACTTGTATAAGTACCCCCAAGCTACAAAAAGGTAGGTAATCATCCCCTCTAAGGCTCTGTTCATTTTGTGACCGGATTGGGAAAATTTTGGTTTTAGAGAAGGAATATTTTTTTGAGGGAATTTATTTTACGAATTTGTGTAGGAAAGAGGGAAAAAAAATGTAATGATTATGTTATTTTTTAAATTTATGTGAGTTAAGATTGAGAGGAAATTTTAAATTTTGAATTTTAAATTGGGTAAAAAATGAAGTTGTTTCTTTAGATGAAATTTTGAATGAAAAAAGTGATGATTTTTTTTGAAATGGAATGGAAAAGAACAGAGCCTAAGTCTCCTACACTCAAGCAACGTTCAAGTGATTCATTTCATACATTTACATGCAAAATTAGCTTGTTGGGTTGGGATTAGCAAGAGGCTTTCATGCCCATTTGTGTTAGTTCATTGTAAACTCCGTTTGTGGAGATTCCTACCTTTGTATTGAGAGAAGTCTTAAACACTTGAGAAGTGTTATAGGCACATTGTAAGTGAAGAGAAGTCCTAACATCTTGTTTTAAGAGTTAGGCAAGAAGAAATGGAGAGTAAGAGAAAAAAAAAGATAGACCTAACTAAGACATTGAGTTTGGGCAAATGTACAAGTCCTAGCTTGAGGTAAGCTAGGCATTGGAGTAAACGGTAAAGGTCCTAATTTAGAGTTAAGTTATGCATTTGTCGAAGTCTTAATCTAGAGTTAGATTAAGAAAAAGTCCTAATTGCTAAGCAAGAGGAGTCTTGAGTAAGTTCTAAAGCCTTGAGAAGGTTTAGGCAAAAGATCCATTGCTAGCCTTAGACAAGGAAGTCATAGTCTAGATTTAGATTTGGCAAAGGGGAAAAGTCTTAAGATTAAGAGTTTAATCTTAAGCAAGTGTAAGGGTTTATAACACACATTTAAGTGTTTCCTAGAGTTGATTAGGAAATCTCAAGTTGTAAAACTTGGGGAGTGAACTAGGATTCGAGGGGAATCCGAACCACTATAAACTGGTGTGTCTTGCCTTCTTTATTTATATGCTTTCGTTTTGCAATCACTCATCACACTTAGCAAACTAGTTTAAATTGTTTTAAAACTTGTCTTTAAAAATGGTCTTTCAAAGTTGCTCTTTTTAGAAGAATTTTTTTAAATTGCCAAGGAACCTAATTCAACAACTCCGCACCCCCCCCCCCCCCCTCTTAAGTTGCATACACTGTAATTGATAGTTTTGATACTTAAAACATGTGAAAATTTAACAAAACAATAGAGAGTAAATAATATTAACAGTTCTGCACCGATTAAAATAACAACTTGCTAATAGTAATGGATAGTTTAATACATAGAGATAGTGAGAAATTTACAAACCAAATGAGAGTCGAGTCCTACATAGATTACAATACAACAAGAGAGAGGAGTAATAGGGTAAGTTAAACAACTTCCTTAATTTGTGCGAATTTTCATCCAGCGACTCTTTTCAGAGAATAAAGAGAGTAGTATGCAGGTTGGGTGAAGGGTAGCTGATCACTGGGGCTGGGGACAATGATGGTTAGTTATTCTTCCGTTTTGATATTTAGTTTTGAGCACAGTAGCTCAAGGTCCGCTGTCATGGTTCTAGGTTTGTCTAAATCTAATAGTGGGTGTAGCGAGGGAATAAAAGAGGCTAATGATTACATATGGGATTAGGTGGATACATCTTGGATTTTTCTAGGTAAATATACCCCCTACCATTTTGAAAGAGAGGCCCCTCATACTCCACAGTGGGATGATCGAGTTTATTTGCCTTTCGATGTTATCCGATTTCTTCTTTTCTCACCCTCTAAAATAAAAGCAAAGAAGTCGGTTGAGTGGTGAAAAATTAGAAAGGTTAAACCATATTTGCTTTCTGGCTTGAGACAAGATCCGTACCCGCAAAAGAACGATTCCTTCCTCTCTCAGGTCACCTGAACCTATAGATTCTGGATATAAATCCCCTAAATTTCATCGAGAGTTTCTCCTGTAGTAGCCGGAGGTAAGTCGGAGTCAGCCTTCCAACTTCCTGAGGAGCGAGGGGAAGCTCTTCCTCTTATGGAATAGGGTGTCCCCCAACCTGGTATTCTCCATAACTCAGGTGTCGAGTCCTATATCCGTTATTCCTGACTGGCGAAGCATGAGAGGACAGTGAAATTTATCCACTCAAACTAGAATAGCCCTCACTCCTAACTCCAACAGTAGCCCTTAATCACGATTACATTTTCATGCAAAACTTCTAGAGGGATCTCTATATGGGAAACCCTAGGAGCATCTAGGCTTAGTAAAAACTATTTGTTACGCTTGACATAAATTTCTCAATGGAAATGAGAATGATTGATGGGTCAATAGCAATGGAAATGATTGAGGAATCTATTGTGCTTGGTTGAAATTGTCCAATGAGTATCATTGTGATTGATAATGCTTGGTTTAACTCGACATTAGCAGTGGCAATTAGTTAAAATATCTGTTTTATCCTTTTCACTATATTAAGAAAATAATCAAATATTAAAAAGTAAATGGAGCTATGTAAATGAGAGGAAAAATGTAGAGAGAGAAAGTAAAAGGAGATATGTAGAGAGAGAAAGTGAGATGAAAGGTGGAGAGAAATGAAAAATAAAATAGAGGGAGAAAGTGAGATAATAAAGGTAGAGAGAGAGAAGATAGAAAAAAAATAGAGAAAAAAAATTAAAGGATAAAAGTACAGAGAGAAAGTAAAATAATAAATGTAGAGAGAGAAAATTAAAGGATAAAATTAGAGAGAGAAAGTAAAAGATAGTATGTAGAGAGAGAAAGTAAAAAGAGATATAGAGAGACAGTGAGATAACAAAGACATAGAGAGAGAAAGTGAAGTAATAAAGTTAAAGAGAGACAAATTTAGAGAGAAAGTGAAGTAATGAACTTAGAGAAAAATTTAAGAGAAAATGAAGTAATAAAGTTAGAGAGAGGAAAGAATTTAGAGAGAGAAAGTGAAATAATATAGTTAGAGAGTGAAAGTGAGATACTAAAAGTAAGACAAAATTAGAGAGAAGTGAAATATAGAGAGATGGTAAAATTAGAGAGAGAAAGTAAAAATATAGAGTGAGAAAGTGAAATGAGAGAAGTAGAAAGCGAAGTGAAAATAATGGGGTAGAGAGAGAAAATGAGAAAATAAAGGTGGAGAGAGAAAGTGAAAATTTTGATAGAGGGAGGAAATGAAAAAATAAATGTAGAGAGAAAAAATATAATGATAGAGGTAGGGAGAGAAGTGGTAGTAGAAGTAAGAGTTTTTTTGGTAAAAAAAAATAGTACTCACTCACTCCTCAATGTGATTTGATGAATACCATGGTCTATGCATTAGAAATAAATGAGTTATTGATGAATTTTGATTTCCATTACCCCAGCTAAGCATAATAAATTGCATTCATTCCTTATTAACTCCCATTGCCCCCTTTTATTACTCCAACCAAGAGGCCCCTTAGTGTTAACTTTGACTAATGGTTAGTGACTAGTAGTATTGCGTATTGACCATTTGTATTAATGTGATTTCTTGGTCAATGGATAAATTACACTATTAAATGTCAATTCTAAAACTTTAGAGGCTAAAACTGTCAACTATTAAAGATTTTGGGACTACGATTGCAATTCTCCCAAAAACGTGAATTGTCTATGTAAAATTACGCAATCCAGTTCCTATGGTAAAAACCTTTCTTTGTCCGTCGTCGTTAATCAACTTCCGTGCAAACCCAGTTCTCAATTCCGTTACTGTATTTGTTATTGAATTAGAAGACTTGTAATCTTACCTAATTCGCTTAAGAAATCTTCGCTTGAATTTTGTAGTGAAACAGACCCGCGATAACATTTTAACGTAATTGCGCTGATCTCAGTCTGAATTGATTGTTTTCAGTTTCCCTGGGATATGAATCTGGTGATGGATGATTAATGGTGGGTGGGGCTATGGAGAATCTACCTTCAGTTTCCACTTCTGCCCCAGCGCATGATCCACTGGATGACGATTTGTTGCCTTGGGAAGGCCAGAAATCGGATGATGAAGCGGAGGACAAGTCTTCAGATTTCTCTTCATGCGGCGAATCGGAATTTGAGAGGTACTGTAGTGCTAATTCAGCTTTGGGAACCCCTAGTAGTGTTTGCAACTCTTCAGTTTATGAATTTGCTGATTCTGAATTTGGTTCTTTTGAGAGTTTTAAACTTGGGGGTGAACGGAGAAGTTTGAAAAGTTCTGTTGATAAGAAGCTATTACATTTTAGTGATACTAGTAGTAGTAGAAGTACAAGGAGTGAACTTTGTGATGTTAAAAGAAGAAGGGATGAGCCAGAACTCAAAGAGGTTTTGGGCATGAGTAAAGGGATACACTTTTATGGGTGCCCTGATGCTCTTTTGAACGATAGTGAGGTTGGTTTGGTGAGTAATGATATTTTCGGTCTGGAAAACATTGGAGTGGAAGCTTTGGAAAATGGAAATTCTTGGAAAAATGAAGGTAATGGAAACAATGCGAATCTAGAAGATTATGGTGGCCATGTATTGAACTTACTGAACAATTGTGGTTCTCTGGAAGCAAGGGAGAATGGAGAAGGTTCAGCTGAATCAAAATGTGAAAATAAGTTGGTATCTAGTTCTCATTATTCTGATGGAGTTTTTGAGCTTGGGGGTGACCATTTGGAAGGGTTAGATTTACAGCCTGCATTGGAATTTCATGGCAGTGATGTCGAAAGATGCTCAGATGAGTATGAGTTATCATCAAGAGATGAACATTCTGAAGTTGATGATTCTATATCTGGTGGTGTTTCAGATGATGGGAAGAAGGACAACGTAAATTGTGTGACGGATAAACAAAACTTGACAGGAAACAGGCTTGCTAAGAATGAAAATGGGCTGTTTATGTCTTCTGCTGAAGCCTTTGGCCAAGATGATTGGGATGATTTTATGCAAGAAACTATGGAAAGTCCTCTGAATATGATTCTTCAGGACGAATTTCTTGGTAAGAAACAAAAAAGTGCTGACGTTGAGATTGGCTGCCAGAATTCTGCTTCTGCTACCACTACTGGGCTTTCTGGGATAGATTTCAAGGAGAGTGATGAGGTGGTAAACATTTCCAGAATTAGCTATCAAATTCAAGGAACTGCTGAATCAGAAAAACCTGTGAATACTCCATTATCAGATAACTTGTATCGCATGAAATTTGATGAACCAGGCCAACAGTGTGTTTTGGATAACCAGTTGAAAGTCGTTAATGACTTCACAGAATACCCTGCAACCGAAGTTGAATGTAGAAACTATAAAATGGGTAAGAATCTTCCAAGGGAAGTTATCTCTTCAGATGTAGGGTTGAGTATCACAATTAATGAGCAGGACAAAGGGAATGGACATAAAGGTACCTTAAAAGCAACTGATGTTGGTGATAATTTTGGTCAGGAACAAGTTGAGCTAGAGGAAATTAATTTTGTGAGCGACCCGCTCTCTGATGTTTTCAATCAATTTTATTCTGCTCAAAATATGGGGGATCAGAAGCCCAAAATTCTCGAAGAGAATGATCCATCGTCAATGAAATTACTATCTGATAAGAATACTAATAGTGTAATGAAGAATTCCCCTGTTTTACTCAATCACTTTGAGGATCACTTTTCACCTGTGAAGGTCAATGTAAGCCTCCTCATCTGCTGTTATTTTCAGCATTTGTTTACTTTATGAATGTGATCATTGGTCCTCTTTTTATTTAAAAGTAAATGGAAAGAGGATCAATGATCACAGTGACATATCCTATGTCATGATAGTTTTAGAGTAGTTAATTAATGAATCAAATTATATTGGTTCTTCCATAAAGGTTAGAGGTTTTTTCCCTAGGCTTGTGATGCTTTTTGTATGTTTGTTGGTTAAATGCAATAGAAGTTCTTCAAGTACTCAGATAAATCTAGTTATGGACTTTCCACTTAGTTATAGTGGGTGATTGAATTTCGAGCAATCTATTTTTCTTGAGCACTTGATTGTCGATGCTATTCAAGTTCCTTTTGTTGGTTAATATTTGTGGAATGTTTTTGGTTCTATGGGAATAGATATGGAGTAACAAATTTGATAGGTCACTAGGCTTATTCTCTTTTTTCAGTATGATTTAGTCAGTTACAAATACAGTGTCAATTTGTTCCAAGAATGCTTCTTCATATGATATTTTTTGGAGTTTTATACATTCAGAATCACCTATCTTACTTTTGGGGGGCCTATTCTTTCTTTTCCCTTGTGTGTGTGTGTGTGTGTGTGAATGTAATTAGAGAAGGGAAAGGGAAGATCTAAACAATGATAGTTATATTTAAATACAAATGAAATAATGTGATTCAACCAAACACGATGATGGTGAGATATGATCCACTTAGCCGATCCTACTTAGTGGGATTAACTATGATTTTTTGCTGGGGGATGGGACTCAAGGTATGGTTACTATTAGAGTGCGGATATTCTATTTTCTTTAACTCATGAATGTGTCTACTTTTCTGATTTTCGGGAGGGGAGGGATTGTGTTGCTTTCTTGACTAGATCATCTAAAATCCTCACTCTTCCCCCCTCTTCTATGTGTGTTGCAGAGAAGAAATCCAGAGTTAAATGAATTTTTTGATGAGATGGTTCACGACATGGAAGAGATATTACTAGATACAGGAAAGTCTCCTACTTCGAGGTTTATTAAAAGTCAGTCCACACATCAACCCAGGGTACCTTTATCTTCAAGAGATGGTGGTTCTACGGCTTCTACTTCAGGTACAGATGAGGTGTACCCACTGATGCAGCATCCTTTGAGGATTACTGGAGTGGAGGTAATAGGTGCCAGGCAAAAGCAAGGGGATATTTCATTTAGTGAAAGACTAGTTGGAGTGAAAGAATACACGGTCTACAGAATAAGGGTGTGGAATGGAGAGGAAAATTGGGAAGTTGAACGTCGATATCGTGATTTTTTTACTCTCTACCGTAAACTAAAGAAGCTGTACCATGACCAAGACTTTGCTCTTCCTCCTCCATGGTCTTCTGTAGAAAGAGAAATTAGAAAGATTTTTGGAAATGCTTCACCTGATGTCATTGCTGAGAGGAGTATTCTAATCCAGGAGTGTTTGCAATCTGTTATTCACTCAAAAATTTCATCCAGCTCCCTTAATGCTCTGATACATTTCTTGTCCCCATCAAAAGCTAATATTAGTTCTCCATCTTCTCCATCTTCTCCATCCTTATCGCAATCACTACATTCTTCAAAAGGCACAGACATAGAGACCGTCTCCACACTGGGAAACACTATATCCCTTGTAGTTCATCTCCGACCTTACAAGTCTGTAAAACAATTGCTAGAAGTACAACGTTATACTTGTGCTGGTTGCCACAAGAATTTTGATGAGGGGAAAACCCGAATGAAGGAGCTTGTGCAAACGCTTGGATGGGGCAAACCACGACTTTGTGAATATAGTGGTCAGTTGTTTTGCTTGTCATGCCATAACAATGATACTGCTGTCTTGCCTGCCAGAGTTCTGCATCTGTGGGATTTTACTCAATACACAGTTTCCCAACTTTCAAAATCTTACCTTGATTCTATCTTTGATAAGGTAATTGGATGCATTCTGCAAGTGCTTTTTCTTGAATTGGAACTCTAGGACAATGAAGAGATTTTGTAGCAAGCATTTGTATCGGTTAAAATCTCTTTCTCGCTCTCTTGGATGGAGCATACGTGTTTCAAATAGGACATATGGATGTCTGATTATAACTATATTGGTCTTTTCCCGGTAGTTATTCTATTTATTTTCAGTTAGTATTTTGTGATGTGAATCACCAATAGACTATCGTGTTTCCCCTGTGCATGGCTAACTTCTGAATTGATGAAATTATGCAAGTTTTTCCTGCATCTTTTGCAGTTGAGATTTAGACCCTCTCTTATTGTTGCTTGTTTTAGCAAGAAGGAATTTTGACTTGCAATGCCATTTGTACTAGAAATGTTATGAGTAATATCTTAATTGTATTTTTGTTTTCTGATTGCAGCCAATGCTCTGTGTCAGTGCTGTCAACCCACACCTATTCTCAAGAGTCCCAGCATTACAACATATAAGAAATGTTAGAAAAAGGATAGGAGCTATGCTTCCGTTTGTTCGTTGCCCATTTCGTAGATCCATTCAGAAGGGTCTTGGTTCTCGAAGATATCTTCTTGAGAGTAGTGACTTTTTTGCTTTGCGAGATCTGATTGATCTCTCCAAGGGCATGTTTGCAGGTACTCATAAGAGACAAGTTTATTCTAGCTTTAAAATCTGAATAGCAGTAACAAGAATGAAGCCTTGAATATGTGCATCATTTTTTGAAATGGGTTAGTAATTGTCACTGTAATCTGCAAAGTAGTAGCCTGAGCTCCAGGTATCCTGTCATTGTAAAACTACTGGTGGGGTCTACTTCAGATTGACTTCAACTTCTCAAAATCTACTCCTGGGTTTTCCTTCTTTCTCTGGCTCTTCCTACCTGTTTCCATGTAGCTTAATACAACTTTGAACTTGAATTATGGGTTAGCACTATTCTTTAGTTTAGCTTTGTACATCCAGTAATTCTGACTTTAATCGTCCCTGAAGGATTAGTTGGATGGGTAAAATTATGCGTTACCCTGGGGATACATGTAGGTTTGTATGGGTGAAATCTACCTGTATTACGGAGAACTAACTCATTGGTTACACCTTGTGTTCAATTTGTAGTGTCATGTGGACTACTTCTACTTCTGATTTTTTGTTTTTTTGTATGTAATGTTGTTTTATTCCTTCCTTGCAGCATTACCTGTGATTGTAGAAACTGTGTCAAGAACAATTCTAGAACATATCACAGAGCAGTGCCTCATTTGCTGTGACTCGGGCATCCCTTGTAATTCTAAGCAGGCTTGTAATGATCCATCAGCTCTCATTTTTCCTTTTCAGGTGCGTTTAGCTTTGTCATATACATACACCAGACCTTCTGTTAACTTACAAAGATTAAAAGCTCCAAAGGTGGGATACGATTATGTCAGTAAAATTCTTGTAGCACTGTTTCTGATAATGTTGCTCCTGATTTGGAGAATAAACTACATTTCAATACTGGTGCTTTTCTCTGTGTTTCTTGCATCTCTTTAATTGCAAAGTACATCTCTTACCTGCAAATTTGTCTTTGAGCGACCATCATTGCAAACTTTTATGAATATAGCATGCTAGACACATTCTTAGTTTACCCTATCTCCTTTTACAGGAAGGAGAGGTAGAGAAGTGTAGAATCTGCAACTCTGTTTTCCACAGGCATTGCTTTAAAAGAATGGTGACCTGTTCTTGTGGTGCCCATCTGAGACCAAACGAGGCCAAGGGGTTAACTGGGAAGAGACATGATTCTCCCAGTGACACGAGTAGGACCTTGAACTCGGCTAGAAAAGAGACAGATGCAAGTGCTGGATTTGTTTCTGTATTGTTCTCCAAGGTAATGGCCCAGAGGAAAGCCGGGCAAGAAGAAACCCCAAAAGACCATAATACCGTTATATTGATGGGTTCATTGCCAAGCACATCTCTCTGAGCTCCTGCGTTGCCTCTATACACACCATTTTGGTGTTCTTGAACAATTTTATCTGTGGAGTATATAATTCTACCAGAGCTGACTGCAACGATGCTTCATTATTCTTTGCTCTGGTTGTATTCTTTGTAACAATGTCAGGTACATAACACACTGTGATTCATTCTTGTTGTATTGTATTTGCAGATTCTTTTGCCCTCCTTGATCTCTGAACATCCATTACCAAAAGATCAAAGTGGGCTAAATTTAGAGGCAACTGCACTTGTTTGCCTTTTGATTGAGATGTTTATCAACGTCCCACCAATACATATACTTTTACCTCCACAAATTTATTCTGAATTGAAACTAGTTCTTTGTTGAAATGCACGAAGAGGACTTTGTCATTATGGGAATATTGAGGTATAAATTTCACATGAAAGACGCATTGCTTAAAGAGAAAAGCACTAGCTATCACAGACAAATTTTTTAAAGAACAACTTCTCGAGGGGGTGATTGGTTTCTTTCTATAGGATTTGTTCGTATATTAGTATTACTGGAAAACTTAGTCTGACGGGTATCACTATGTTTACAACGGAGTTCCTTAAACATTTTGTTCTGCCATGGTCTATCATCATGCGTTTCAAAAGAGTAACACTAATAAAGGAGAAATCGCATTTTTGGTACCTAAAGTTTGGCATTTTTAAAAAACTAAACTTACGCCTAAACAACATGTGCATCTTTATGGCGTTGGAACCTCATCGAAAATCTCGTCGCATGTATAAACTGATTTTATATGAGTCATGTATAAACTGATTTTATATGAGTTATTCCGATAAGTTATATCTCGTCATCGTGTACAAGTAATTAATATTAAACGTGGTAGGAGTACAGCAGTTGAGCTTAAGTGATGAGATGAATTCATGGGTTGATGCCTACTGATTTCTTGGTCTGTTTGCACATCACTAATTTCAGTGCGTGCTATTTTCGTTTCTTAAAGCAGCGCAGTAATTTTTGTCGATAAGGAAACAAAGTCTGCTTTTTGGTATTTCATAATTTCTTCAGTCTTCACCGACGTTTCGCTTAACTTTTCAGTTTGTCTTTTAAGTAATGTATAAAACCATTGGTTCCCCCATCAAACAACAATGGGCAGCAAAGCTTACTTGGCTTTAGCAATTGTACGAAGAATAATGCAATAATATTCCACTGAACAAGGTAATTAATCATGCGCCTATGCTTGCGTATTAAGGCTGGAAGTTTGAAATTGCCGCCTTAGCATACATATATATATATATATATATATATATATATATAGTTGGTGAAAAACTGAGTAGAAAAGTTGGTTCATTCACACACAGAGGAAGCAAGAACTAATGGGGTTACTCAGTTATCTCTATGATCATGAGTACATCAAATGCTGTCATTATGATTTCTTCTTGCTGATCGTACTTGTTATTGGGTTCGTGTTGATGGCTGGTCTGTTGAATGGCCTCAGGCTGGGCTACATGTCGATGAATCGCGTTGATCTTGAAGTTCTTAAGAAATCTGGTGTATCCAAGAGCCGTCACTATGCTTGTATGTGTACCTTTTTTTCATTTCTTGTTGTTTCTGCCATTGCAGCTTTCTTATGTCATCATGTTCTCTGCTGCACCTTCATTAGAATATGTTTCTGTTGCTCTAATCGATTCTTGGTCTATATTTACCATGTAGAATTTCAGATTTTCAACAGTGTTTCTGTTCTCTAGTTACTGCTGCTGTGTAGGTCATTAAATCCCTCCTTTTGCAATCTTTATGTTGCTCATGTTGAATGGGGATTTCTATTGGTTGCTGCTGCTATAACATTTTCCTCACTAAGTAGCCTTTGGTTGATAACTATTCTTCAAGAATCTAAATTGCTGGCACAACTAATTCTGACTGAGAAAATGTGATTTCGGGATAAAGATAGATTGCAAAAGAATACCAATTTTGACATCTTTGAATTGACCTAGTGCTTATGAGCAAGTAGACTGACATGGATATGTTCTGGCATTTCTTCATAACTATTGAACAAGCCTTTATTCATGGTGCTTAATATTGTTGCAGCAAGGATATTACCTCTAATCAAGAAACGCCATCTCTTACTGTGTACACTTATAATTAGCAAAGCATTTGCAGTGGTGGTAAGTCATAGTGTCAATGGAAAACTTTGAACTGTCCTGGTATTGTACCATCAACTGTAACTTTTCCTTCATATTTTCAGCATGCCTAAACCTTTTACTGTCTTCGCTTGAGTGAACTTGTTTCTGTGCTGCAGGCGCTGCCCATTTTCCTTCATAATATGGTCCCAGAAACAACAACCATTCTTATTTCATCAGCATTAATACTTTTTTTTAGTGAGGTAAGTTCCTTTCTTTATCTCTTTTAATACTAATGCATGCGTACTAAACTTCACAGAGGACTAACAAGATGAACTGGTGCTCTCTCAAAGTACTTGTTCTTATTCATTTACCTCATTGATGAGAACTGAGTCAAACAATGTAGCGCATGCGCTCAGTCCGAATTTATGAACAATTATAGCATGTCTACCAATCTCTGTGTATCAAAAGAAGAAATGAGGAAGAGTGGTAATTAAATTTTAGTCCTTCTTTTGAACTTTGCCCGCAGATTATACCGCATGCTGTTTGTTCCAAATACAGTATGGTGATTGGTGCTGCCATGGCTCCTGCCATCCGTTTTCTTGTTTGGATTTGCTTTCCTGCTGCATATCCAACTAGCAAGGTCCTTTAATTCATTTTCCAATATATGCATACTATTGCAATTAACCTCCAAATAGCGATGCATCTTGCTTCGGTGAGTTTAGTGTTCCATCAATAATTTAACCCTGTCAATTTCTTCTTGTTTGTTCTTTCAGCTATTAGACCTTTTGCTTGGAAGAGGTGGTATTGCGCTATATCGTCGGGCTGAGTTGAAAACACTTTTTGACTTGCATGGAAATAAGGTATTATTCATTCTTCCTTCATTATGAATCACGCGTTTGATATTGTAAGAGGGTAGAATATGTTCACCTTACTTTAACATTGTTCTTTTCCAAACAACATGTTAATGTAACCATGTGAGTACCTTTGTCTTCCTCTCCTAGTAGCATCTAACAAGATACTCATAAAAAGTTGGATGCTCAATAATCACAGGTGCACTAGAACTCACTGAGAAAACAGCTAAAGATGCAATGACTGCCGCATCTAAAATATTTTCAATCAACATCAATGCCAAACTTGACAGGTGGGATCGATATTTATGTTCATGTGTAACAAAAATGAAGAGAAGGATTATGTATTCAGCCACTCCTCAGATGTTTTAACATTTTCTTATTGTATAAACAGGGAGTTGATTAACTTGATTTTGAAAAAGGGACACAGCAGGGTGCCAGTTTACCATGGGAAAGCAAATGATATTATAGGGCTTATTCTGGTATAATATTTCATTGCTATGTATTCCTTCTAGTTGCTAATTGTTGTAAATACCTTTCTGTTTGTGATCATGTTAATTTCTGAATCTTCCCTCCCTCTTCTCGGTGTCTTTAGATCTGTAGCCGGATGCTCTTAGGTGTGGCTTCTTGTTATAATGAGCTTCATATCCTGAAATTCAAGTTTGGGAGGTAGTTAAGCAATTGGAAATAGAAACAAATTCATTTTAGTCATATTAAGGTATATGGTATGTTTTGCATTCGGTATTGCAAAACACAACGTAAACATACATGATCAGAATTATAGATCAGTATTCTTATTATGTTCTCTAATTTAGTTGGAAAACAAAAGAAAAGGTTGGTTTAAGCTCTATTTTCATCAATGGAAAGCACATGCCCTCGGTGAACATGCAAAAATAAGTCATATAGGAATTCCAAAAATGTTCAAATCTCAATAGCACACTTATTTTGTAAGTTTGATGTAGCAAGAGTCCATTGCTGTTATACTTTAATGATGCACTTTTTATGTCTGATATTACTTAAGTTTGGCTAGTGCTGAGATCTTTTGTTACTTGTCTACTTGACTGCATAAATGCAGGTTAAAAATTTGCTCACTGTTAAACCTGAAGATGAGGTACCTGTAAAGAACATCACAATTCGTTCAATTCCAAGGTAATGTTATCATCCATATGAAGCTAATGCGATGTGTCAAAGCTTAACTTCACAATACAAGAAAGTCTAAAAAGCAAAAGCTGTAGCTTCTATAATCTGTTTCAAGTCTGACCAGTATATGCAGTTTAATGCATCAAGTGACCTAGTGAGATTAAATTATTTGAGAATTTGCACTGCCCGATGGCCTCTGTGAATCTCTTCAACTCACTTCCTGTGTATGCATCTATATATTGTTGGACTAATATAATTCAACCTGATAGGATTCCAGAAACAATGCTGTTAGTTGAATTATTGAATCAGTTTCAGAGAGGGCTAAGCCATATGGCTGTAGTTGTTAGACCACGGAATGGCAATGTGGAGAAGGCAGCTATTAGGCCCCATGATAATGGTGAGTGATGTCTGCTCATTACCTTTTGCCTCTAATCTAATTTTATTTTGTCCAGATTTTAACTGAAAGAAGTTATTTTTAAGAAGGAGAAGTAAGGTTGGAAGTTCATAGTGAAAACCTTGAGCTGAAAAGAAGTTTTAAAAGATCTCTAAGGATTCTGAAGACTTTGCCTGTAAATGACTATCCACCCAGAAGAGGAAGCTCAAGAAGCAGGAGATGGTCAGGAGAATCACACCCTGAGATCTTGAATATAAGCGATAATCCTCTTTTGGTAGCCCGTCGTGAAGAGGAAGTAGTTGGTATAATCACCATGGAAGATATCATTGAGGAGTTACTGAAAGTAAGAGATTGTTTTGTGTTCATCATATTTAACACATTGTTTGTTATCATTCTTTTAAGAAAGATAATCCCTTTGAAATGATTACCTTTTAATGCAGGAGGATATATATGATGAAATGGACCATTATGGCTCCTTGCGTGCAAGTTTCCATGGTTCCGCACGAAGAATTTTCAATCATCCAGGTGAAAGATGTGGAAGCTTTAGTGATATTAGTAACTTAATCCAATTCACTCCCTAAGTTACTAACCGTGACTTATACATAGTTAAGGCATTAGCCAAATGCAGATAAGATGACTACATTGCTTACAGGTCATGACATTGCATGAGCCACTTTTATAGAACACTGTTGCAAGGAATCACCATCTTGAAATGTTTGATAAATGATTGAATTTATTTGCTTGTTTTTAGTCTTTTGTTGCTGAAACGTTGAACTTCTGCGGTTCTGTTGTCATTGAGCTTAGAAGTTCATCGATTCGATCATGAAGAAAGCATGCATTACTTCAGTTTATCTGTGAATATTTCTAACATCCATACATCCATGTTGAGCTTGGGGATGTACCCTGATGCTAGGTGCTGCAGAATAAATCTGTTTGCTGTTTTCTATAGATCTGTCTTTTTCTTATTTGTTCCTTTAAAGCTGTACAACAAGTGCTTCTGATTCATTATGTCCGTATCAAGGTAATCTTTATTCAGGAGTAACGATAAATGGTTATAAATCTAGAGCCTGAAAAGAATCCCAAATGAGTGAATGCATGCCTGGATGAATAAAAGTCCCCCTTGGAACTCCAAAGTCTTGTTATGTAATGGATGCATTGCATTTGGTGTGTGTCTGACTATCAGGGAGAGGGTCAAAAACAAAATAAGCTAGGAGCGATTTCAAATCCCAAATTCAATGCTCTATGTTCTGTTGGTTGCAAAGTCAGCATCTTGTTATGTAATGGATGCATTGCATTTGGTGTGTGTCTGACTATCAGGGAGAGGGTCAAAAACAAAATAAGCTAGGAGCGAATCCAAATCCCAAATTCAATGCTCTATGTTCTGTTGGTTGCAAAGTCAGCATTCATTGAAACTATTGAAATCTATGGTTTTTCCTACACTGTTAATCCCTTGTAAGGGTTGTGTCATGCAGTACTAACTGGGCAATTCACTAATGTTTTATAGTTCTCTATGTAATGGTTATTCTGGGTTCTGGAAGTCATATATCATTGGGAACATAGTTCTGCAGGCTTACTGCCTAATCTGCTGCAATTGGATTGCGACAGTTCATACTGAATTAATTGATGCATAGAAACCAGACAATGTGTCAGTTATGCAGTTCTCAAACATCTATTCGTAGTTACAAGTATGGAATGGTAAATAAACAAGATTGTTGCTTTCCTTCCTATATATGTACCATATAAAACTAAAGTTGAAATGCTACATTTGTTATGTTCTCACGTCTATGACCTACCGGGCTGCTTCAGTATATATTGTTTTTGATTCGTGTTTGTCAGAATCTGATTAATGTATGACGGTAGCGCTGTGATGTACGAAAAACTTCTGTTCTTTTCGCTTTGATGATTGACCTCCGCGGGAAAATGTAGTCCCTTTTGAGATGTTGCTCCAGGTTTGAAGTCAGAATGATGCAGCAGCATCATTGAGCACTCTGGTATGATTGAGGGAACCATTTTGACAGAAGAAAATGTTTCAGCTTCATTATGAGAACAAAAAGGCGATAACATGGTATGTGCAGCAATGCGACTGATGAGTACCTGAAATTTCCAGTTTCAGACAGGGACATAAATTCTATTAGAGGCAATCATTATCACTATGATGGTTTCTATTTTGGAACTATATTTAATACTCATTCCGTTCCATATAAAGAGTTCACTTTGTAATATTATTTTTAGTTTTATAAAATAGACTCTTTTAGTGGAAGGGAAGGAGTATGAAGAACTTGAGTAAGTTTTGCTAAGAATACATACCACAGTGGAGCATACGGAGAAGATAAATCCAGGAATGGATATGGCCACCTGTTATTCGGAGATTAAGTCAGTACAGATGAAAATAAATTAAGGAACTGGAAAAGAAGGGCAAAAGAAACAGTTCTAAAAGAAGTCAGAGCAGAATAGCTTACCAAAGGGGAATACATGCATGAAGGATCCATTGAAAAATTACGTTAACACTTGTCCACACAGAAAAATATGCAATTCGAAACCAAGGGAACCGCTGAAAAGAAAGCAACAACAAGAGACAAGTAGTAAGAAATGGATTTGGCAGTTTCAGAGAGCAGAAAAACGGCATTGACTGAATGCATATTGATAAGCAACTGCACAATCAAAGTTCAACCATTGATTAATGAGAAGGGAAAAGGCAAATTAAGAACTTAGAATTGCACGTTAAAGATTACTCCCGCCTGGACTTTGGGGTAGAACTCTGTTAACTGCAATTGTTTCAAACTGCAGTCTGTGTTTGACACATACTAATTGGGCATATTTGATGCTGCTTTTGGGTAAAAGTTCATGCTTTCATTAGACAAATGCCTAAAGAATTACCTATGGCATACACCTTATGTTCATTCATCTTCAATTCCAAATGCCAAGTGATTTCTTCTATGGTTACAGTCATTGAGAATTAGAAAATAAAAACAGTTGAAGCCATTTAGGATACTTACAAAATTCAGACTGTAATCTTTTATTGCAAGGAAAGGTACAATTACGAACCAAAAGGCACAGTCACTCAGCAGCACGGCTCCGGCAATCATCTTGCAAAAATAAGAAGATAAATTTGTTAGACTTTGCTGCTTAAAATTAACTCATATTTGCAGCAGTCAATTAGAGGGTAAATATACACTACTGGAATTCGGTTCACTAGAACTGGTTATGTACCTAGCAGGTTATGCGGACTTCCAAAAATGGTGTAAGAACATTTTGAGACTGCATGAATACTTGTAAAGGAAATGAAAACCTTCCAGAGTTTTACTACAAATACCTGAAAAATAATTTGAAAAACATAACTCCAAAAGCTTGCAAGTTGCCGGTTATGTTCTTCGTTAGGGCCAAAGTTTTTACCCTGACCAGAGGTCCCATAATCACCAGCCTCCGCATCATGGCCCTCATCCTCATTCCTAGTACCAACTCTGTGTTGATACTGATAGCATCCATACATGGAAAGCAGAGATCCAAGCTACAATTTGATCACAATCTCATAAGCAAAATGAACAATGTGAGAATAGTTGTTTTCTACATCATCAAAGTTTCGATTACTTACCCCAAAATAGATTGTAACCAATGTAAATGTCCACCTGAAAATCGTGAACCACGCAAATTAGATAGACAATACTTTGATTCATTGGTATTACTTAGCCTTGCAAAACATCGAAATCACATAAACGATATTAAGATCACTTACTGTGTATAATAATACATAATGTCACCTCCATCAACTGCAACATTTAGGATCAGCATCAATAGAAGCACAAAGAAAGCAACAACTCTCAATCCAAGCAGCCAAGCAGGATGTATGGTGTTGAGGCAGGGCTTCCAAACTTCATCTTGATATAAGGTTCCAGGGGATTCTTCTAATCTTTCTCTACTCCCTTTTCTTGAATTCCGGGGACATTCGTATTTGGATATCAGAATTGATGCAAAAACCAATGACACTAAAATCCATATGGAACAAAGCAACACCCTCCAGTTAAGCCAGTAACTTGAGGTGGTTGTGTCTTCTGTTATGATTGGCTGCCAAGAATGCCTTGAAGAGCCTGTTAAAAAAGTCATCCTTTTATTTCTGGAATAATATTGTAATATGCAGCTTCAATCCTCAGCAAAGAATGGCTGACTAGCCTGGGATACTAATCTGGGAATTGAGTAGAATGACAATAGAAGGGCATAAGAACACAATTAATAGACTTGACAGGGTACTGGAGAATGAATCAATTGTCAATCAAACTTTCGTTCTAATGAGCAAAAGAATGATGCTAAATGCAAGGGGATAACAAGATTTTCTCAGTAAAGTGCAAAAAAGAAAAAAAATAAATAAATAAAAGAAAAGAATCTTGAAATGAACTAAAAGTTGATAATTCAATAAATCCACAAAATTATGATAGTATACACTTGGACTTATGTAATAAGTTAGATACAATAGTATTTAGGAAGAGGAAAAAAAGTTGAGGAAGTCCACAATTATGCTCAGTCACTCTTGTATAAAATGCAATAGACTGGAATCTGAGTATGTTATCAAAAAGTTAAAAAAGAATAACAAAGGTAAGCTGCATCAGAAGTAGAACGGAATACGGGGATTTAAAACTTCTTGGATAAATGTCTTGTTCATGATTCAAAAGCAAAAGCCATGCAAGCAAAAAAAAGAATTTTTACTCAAGTTCAATCAAAGAATAGAGTCGAAGCAAATGTGGGAAATCCTAAAACATTGAATATCAGAAGCAGCTTCATTTAGCTATGCTAGCACCAATATGAGTGAAACAAGGCATGAAATTGAGTTGTAATGGCTAATGGCTGCTGAAAGCGAAGCAGGAGATTCCAAACTTCAGACTAGACTTGCACAGAGAGATAGTATAATGTTAGCACTGAAAGACACACGTAGGGAAACAATATTACAACAGAAAAATGAAAAAAAGGATGGCATGCATGCATGGGGATATTAATTGCAAGCGAAGAAAAGTTGGAATATATATATATATACTTACAGGGAAAACTAAGATAAAAATTTGGAGGGAGGGAGCTGGTGTGTAAGAAGAGATGCTTTGTTTCCTGCTTTAAATAGAAAATCTAAACAAAGGGAATACAGATGGATAAAAAGGGGTTGTGCTCTTTGAGCACAAGCTTCCTTTCGTGTTTTTTTTGTGTGCTTAACCTCATAATACCCTCTACTCCTTCCCTCTTTAAATAAGTGTCCTAACTACCATTAGTACACAAATTAAGAAATTGAATGAGCAGATCAAGGGGATTTTAAGGGATAGGATATGGAAGCTGGAGCACTGCAAAGCAAATGGCACAGTAGACTTCATGACAGGAAGAGGAAACAGTGGAATTCAGGAAATTCTTCATAGCGAGTCGGATACTCCTTAAGAATTATTTAAAGAGAACCATGCATGTTGAAATGCTGTAGATTCCATAGGTAAGGAAGTAGACTAATTTTATTTTATTTAAAAGTTTTTTTTTTCTCCAATCAGTCTCTAATGAGTAGGGTCATTATGTCCTGTCTTTCAAAAAAACAATTAAGATTAATAATTAGGGTAACCAAGCTCAGGGCCAGCCACTGAATAAATAAATAAATAAATAAAAAAGAAAAGAAAAATCAAATCCAAAACAAGGACGACTACTTTCGACTTTAACCCTTTGTTTTGAATGCATATGTTTTGCTCCTATATTGTTACCATTTACTCATGAATTAACATTTTAGCATGAAACAAGATCTTTCCACTATAAAAAGAATGGTACATAGAAAATTAGAATTCAATGTGGTATTAGTTAAACAAAATATTTTCTTAATTAATTGCTTGCGTGCACTTAAAGTTTCAATTAATGTTCAATCATATATATCACTGAAATTAATTACAAAGTTGACCAGACAGCCAATCATATATTCGTAAGGTACTAGTAACGTTTGCCGTGGAAACTTGAAAAAGGGCACACTTCAATATTTGTTTATTTCCTTTTAAAACTAATCTACTACTTTAATTATTTATTATATATATATATATATATATTCATTTCAATGACGCAGGCTAACTAAATAGCTGGTTTTATAGGAATATCTCGCCATTAGTTTATACTAAATTAAATGAATTTGGAAGAGCTGAAATTTAGTCGATTTGTGAGATCAGTTTTGTAAAAATTCAGCAGAAATATTAATAATTTATGTTAAAATTCTGGAGTTCTGTTAACTCCACAGTGAAAGTGGGAAGTTCAAAATTTCAATAAATGTCATCTAAACTATTTATGATATTTTAGAAAAAAATATTCACTTACCTTGAGGGTCACTGACCCTCCCTTATGTGGCAGATAGGTGGAAATACATGTCATTAAATTAAAAAATTCAAAATGATTACATGGAATAATTTAATGGTTCAGTTAATCTATTAGTACTATCTATTATCTTTAATTGTGGAGTTCCAATACAACATCTTTCTTCGTTTATTATGATTATCCCAAATTTTATGTTTTAATTGTACATCAGCTTCCTTAATTTATCTTCATCATTATAATGTTAAATTTCGCACACATTTTTCTTTTAAAATATTTCATTACAGTGCTGATTTAATGTTATACGAGTAATATTTATTTTACGTTTTATGATGTCAATTTCTTGACTGTTCTAATTTTAGCTTTTCTTATGCTACTTTCAAATTTTTGTACTTTTCACTTATTAATTATAATTGCGTGCTATTTTTTTTTATTTCCCCAAGTGAAATGACCTTTTAGCATATAAATTAATACTTTTTATTTATATATCAAATTAATAATAGCTATTTTGATTTATTTTTAATACTAAAATTTTAATTTTATGGCACCATGTTATCTTAAAATTGTATATTTGACAATAGCAATATATACCTCTCATTATCTTAAATTACATTTGAACATAATTGATGTGACGCAAAAATGCTCTTCTAGTGGTGCTTCTTATGGCCCAATGAACTCTCTTAAATAGCACGGCCCAAAATGATGGAAGCTTCACTGCAAAGGAGGTAACCGGACTAGTGACCGAGCTAGGTAGCTCGGATCAGCAAGGATGACGAAGAGGATCGTGACTGAAGGCTGTTCCGGCGACAGCTGTGATAAAAACCAAGGGAAGAGCGGGGCTTTCCCCCTGTATAGGCTCCGACGGTCAAGTTAGAGAGGAAGAAGAAGATGAATAGTATTGACAAAGAGCTCAAAAGAGTAAATGTTGCGTACCTCACTAAGTCTAAAGACTTAGTATATATACCTCCTGACTGAGATATGTCCGTTGAACCTTCCTGACTGACATGCTCACCTGCTCCCCTCTGTTTAGCGTGGCGTGTACGTTTTGTACTGTCCTGACCGGATTTCACGAACTTCGTCTTCCTTGAAGATCTGGGAGATCTCTGCATAGATTTTGAAATACATACCTAATCCCATGATGATCTTTACCTACTGTGTCAGTGAAATAACTTAAGCCGACCTAACGGCCTTAGTTTGGTTAGGCTGATTATCATGATATAGATGTGAGGGAAACTATTAAGGCATATCGAGATCGTGGTCCGACCTAAACCTGTTAGAGATATACTATCGGGTTCGGTTTTAAGGATCTATCCGACCTAAACTTGTGACCAATATGCCGCTTGGCTCGGTTTTGATGATCTGCCTGACCTAAGCAGGGTTCTGGACTTCTTATGCATCTTTTTATCTTTTACTGTTTGTCTTTGCTTTAGTCCATTGGGTCAAGCCCAATGGAAGTTCAATTTTATGCACACCAACAAGTCCCCCCAGTATTAGGTTTTACCGGGATAAAACTTAATACTTTTTATGTTTTTCTGAGCAAAAATTTTTGCCTAAGGTATTTATCATGCATTCCCCTGATATATGTCCGAGCCAACTTTCCGAGCTAAAGCTTAATGCTTTTGGTGTTTTACTGAGCTAAAAATTTGATTAAGGTATTTATCAAGTGTTCATCCGTCCTATGTTCAGATAATTCTTAAGGTTTTTCTTCGGACCTAAGCAGTCATAGTATGTGAACCGATCTGACCCATGTCTATAAAAAGCGATAATCAATTCTATCCGAAGTATAGTATAAAGAAGCTGCCGACTTATAGACTATCGAATGTGATAAGGAGAAAGTACGAGATATAAACGAGAAAGCCGACTCATAGAAAATAACATGTTAGCCGATTCAGAGGTAATAATTGCAATAGTGACCTAAAGAGGTTGAATAAATCAATGAAGGCAGCAATAAAGGCAGCAGTAAAGGCGTACCTTCGCGTTACGACACACGAAATCTGGCTTTTGAAGAGTCGAGATGTGACAGGGCACGTCCTCACAATTATTGAGGCAGCCGGTACGACTTCCCACGCTTTTACTATCCTCGAGGCGGTATTTAAAGCTCTAACGCTTGGTTTGTCCTCGTCTATTCAATCTCCCCAAGGCTTTCCTTTATAAGTCGAAGAAGTTGGCATTGTCACTATTGTGTTGTACGTTTCCTGAAAAGAAAACTCTCTGCTCTTCTTCTCTCCGCCAAATCGATATTTCCTCGCAGTGTTCTTCCGCCAAATTGACAGTTCCTCGCCGTGTTCTGTTGGTGTCGTCTTTCCAGATTGCCGTGATAGTTTGCGCCGCCGCTTCGCCTCGTTGCCTCCCCACCGTTATTTTGCAAACATCCATGGTCGAAGAAAGGAGTTCCGGCACCGGAGCATCTCGTCCAAACCCATCCTCAGGTTAGTCTGTTCTTCTTCCCTCTTTATAAATGAATCGCCTGCTTAGACATAAATTTCTGGCAAGCCTGATGCATGAACCCTTTTTACATGAGCAACCTATACTGCTAGTTTGTATGCTTTTGTAGGATATATTATATCTGAATTTAAGCATGATTTCAGTGCCTTTGTACTGCTTCCTGTAGATACGGCCGCTATGTCATATGAGTTTCACCCGGAAGAGATAGTTTCTGAACTGACTAGGGTAGAATTAGAAACCCTAAGATCGACCTATTACCTTGACCCGGCCATCCGAACCCGATTACCCAGGCCTGAAGAGAGAATAACGAGTACCTCCGGGGGTTGGGTTGGTATAAACGAGTACCATATAAAGTTCGGGCTAAGATTTCCTGCCTCTGATTTCTTTTCCGAGCTATGCGATAATTTAGAGATCGGGCTGAGCCAGTTATTACCTAACGCCTTTAGATTCCTAGTAGGTTTTATGTGCGTTTGCTTCGGGGCTAAAATTCGACCTTCAGTAGATCTGTTTTTCCAATTTTATACCGTTCGCCAATATCCTTATGGGCCGGGGTGGGTTACCTTCCAGAAACGTAGAAATGGACCCCTCCTTATAACTGACTCCCCATATACGAATAAGCATTGGAGGGGGAGATATTTTATGGTGAAAGCCGATGAAGCAAACCTTCCCTGCCGTTGGTCGAGGTTTGTAGCGCCGACAAAGCAAACCCGGGATAAATCCAATCCCATAGTGTTATCACAATATAAGGCGTTAAAAACTTTCACCAGTTCGGAGAAATATTCAGTTAAGTATCCTTCGGAGGGCCTTCTTGTCTGGGCCGGGCTGAGCCAAGCCCCCGATGTAGAGGAAGAATGTAAATACCTGTCTCTGAACTCTTACTTAATGTCTTCCCGATCTGGGGCCAACTTCTTAGATCGGTGATTCTGATTTTTGTCTGTCTTTTGTTTTCAGGTGGCTTCAGCGGGTTCAGCCGGAAGAAGAAATCAAATAGGCTGGCAGTAGCATCAGGGTCTTCAAAGAGACCTGTTGCCGAGATAGATTTGACCGAGGAGGCTGGACTTGCTGATCCTCCTGCTGGGGCCCTGGTCCCTAGGGCGTCTAAGAAAAGCAGGCCGACCCCTGCGGAAGTTCAGGTGGCTAAAGCTGCCAAGGCCCCACAATTGTTGATGGACTCCACTATGGGAGCCGAGCTGCCGAGCCGGATGAGTTATTGGGGCCCTTGGACCCGTCGTCCAAGGAAAGAGTCATCATTCTTAGGGAACAAAGAGAAAGACCGAGCTCCCTGGCCCGGCCTGTATATCAGCCCCACTCGGCGGAGCCTCTGCCCGAAGATGTTAGGCCGTATGCGGAACTGGTGGCTGAATCCCACAGCTCCTTCGCGGAGATTGTTGAGGTGAGCAACCAGATAAGGAAAAGCATCGACTAGCTGGCACAGCAAGAAGCCTTTTTGGCTTCTCATATAAAAAGGGTAAACTTCTGAACTCCTAGCTAGTTCCTGAGAATGGATGATTACCTTGTGTGATATTTTTATAAGACCCATAATCAGATTTTGCAGGTCGGAATAAATTACGCAGCTACGGCCAAGAGGACGGTGGCTTTGGATATTCTGGCCCAGAGTTATGAGCAAGAGAGGTCGAAGAGGCCGACAGAGGCGATCGAGGATTTAGAGATGAAGCTGGGGGTTGAGTCCAGCAAAGTTACAAAGCTCCAGGCCACTAACACCGAGCTCTATTCAGAAAACCAGGAGCTCAGCACTAAGGCCAGCCAGTTGGAGACAAAGAACCAGGGCTTAGAGGCTGAAGTGGCCGCCCTGAAGGAAGAGAAGGCTGCTTTGCAGAAGGCCGCAGAAGAGGAGGTAAAGAAGTCTGCTGAGTTACTCAGCCCGGCAGAAGTCGAAGCGGCGCGTCAAGCTGCATTGATATCTTTCAAGGAGGGGCCATTGCTGGACCTGATAAACCGGCGATTTCTAGAGCTCATTCAGTGTGGGTACACCTTGTGCTGGGACGAGCTCAGAGGCCCCAGGTCGGTGGAGGGCCTACCTAAGAATCCATGGCCCATACTTCTTTGCTCCCTCAGGGTCGCGATCCCTTTGATCTGGTCGAGGAGATCAAGCAAGAATGCCGAGCTAATGGCATTCCTTTACCTGAAACGCGGAAGAGGAAGACCCTGAGGCCGACCCCAAGGAGACAGTTGACGAAGAAGCGACCTCCCAAGCTCCTCCTTCCTAGCTTTTTCCCTTTTTTTTTTTTGAAGAATTTTTGTAATCTTTGATTGGAACGGTTTTGTACTGGGCCCATCCTTTGAATAAATGCCTTCTTTTTTCTTCTTTCACCTTCTTGACTCTAATACTTTTCTCGACCTTAACTTTAACTGCTTTACGTATAGTATTTTCTTAAGTGTTCTGCGTTCCAAGCCCGCGGAATCAACTGTCCATGCAAATCTTCCAAAACATAACTGCCAGTAGGTCGGGCTTCAATCACCCTGTAGGGCCCTTCCCAATTAGATACTAACTTGCCCTGATCTTGTGGTTTGCTGATAGCTTGGCTTCGTAAAACTAAGTCTCCTGGTACAAAGGCCCGATGCTTGACCCGAGCGTCATAATGTTGCCGAACTAAATTTTTGTAATTTAGTTGATGCACATAGGCAATGTCCCGAGCTTCCTCCATTAAGTCCAAGCTGAGCTCCAAGTTTCTCTGGTTCTGGTCCCTTTCGAAGTGTATGACTCGGGGCGCACTACTTTGTATTTCCGGGGGTATGACAGCGTTGACCCCAAAGGCTAGCTCGAAAGGGGTCTTCCCCGTAGCCGATTTAGGCGTAGTCCGGTGACACCATAGTACGTGAGGCAGCTGTTCTACCCAATTCTTGCCCTTATCTTCTAATCTGGTTTTCAACCCATGCAACAAAGTTCGGTTTGTGAGTTCCACTTGCCCATTTGCCGGAGGATGAGCCACAGATGCGAAATGTTGGGTGATACCAAGTTTCGAACACAAGGCCGTGAATTCCTTGGATTCGAATTGAGTCCCATTATCCGAGATAACCGAGTTAGGTACGCCGAACCGGCAGATGACTTACCTCCAAAGAAACCGAGCCACAGTTCGCCCGGTAATATTCGTCAATGCCTCGGCCTCCACCCATTTTGTAAAGTAGTCTATAGCCACAACAAGATAATGACAGGAACCGATATTAGGAAACGGCCCCATAAGATCTATCCCCCATTCCGCAAAAGGCCAAGGAGTAATTATCCCCGTAAAGCTGGATGCTGGCAGCCTGTGAATTGTCGCATTGTGTTGGCAACTGGGACAACGTTGGACATATTCGACTGCTTCTTGAAATAACCGAGGCCAATAAAACCCAGCTCCAATGATTTTCTTGGCCAAATTCCGAGCTCAATGTGAGACCCACAATCTCCTTGATGTACTTCCTTTAGCACGGCTTCTGCTTCTCCCGAACCCAGGCACTTTAGTAAGGGCATCAAGAAACTCTTTTTATACAAATCCTCCCCGACTATTTGATAATGTTCAGCCTTCCTTCGTATTCGTTGTGCTTCTTTTCGTGAATCTGGTAAAGTACCATTTTGCAAATACTGCCATAGAGAAAATCTCCAATCCTGACCTTCACTTATGGACAAAATTGCTGGCTCGGCTGTACTCATATTCTGTACTTCTTCCACTAGAACGCTTTTAGTCAAATGAGAGAAAACCGAGGAAGCCAATTTGGACAAGGCATCTGCATTTGTGTTTTTACTCCGTGGAACCCGCTCTATAGTCCATTTTGGAAAAATTTTTGGCTGCTGCTGCACCAGTGTTAAATATTTCTCCATTTGCCGATCCTTAGCCTTATACTCCCCCAAAATTTGTTTAACTACAAGCTGGGAGTCTGAACAAATTTTTAGAGTTCTGACCCCCAGTTTCTGAGCTACTTTTAGACCGGCTATCATGGCTTCATACTCTGCCTCATTGTTTGTGGCAGTAAAGCAGAACCGTAAAGCATAGGTGTGGACTTCCCTAACAGGGCTGGTGAGGATGATCCCCGCACCCGATCCAGACTGGCTGGATGCACCATCGACGTAGAGTGTCCATGAATCATCACCTTTTGCTACGGTTGAAAGAAGGTCGTTTCTTGCGACGGGCCAGGCGTGCCCTCGTGGATGTTTGATACTCCCTCAGCTATGAAATCTGCCAATACTTGTCCTTTGACTGCGGTGCGAGGCGCAAAGGTGATATTGTACTCCCCTAATTCGATGGCCCATTTGGTGAGACGACCAAAAACCCCTGCCTTTTGTAAGACGGCTTTAAGAGGTGCGTCGGTATAGACGGTGACTCCGTGGGAGTTGAAATAAGGCCGGAGACGTCGCGTGGAGTGAACTAGAGCCAAGACTAATTTTTCCAGGCTGAAATAGTTTTTCTCTGTTGCCTGCAGAACTTTGCTAACAAAATATATGGGTCTTTGAACCCGGTTATCTTCTCGAAGCAAAACCGAGCTAACTACTGAGTCAGTGGTAGCTATATACATGTATAATTGTTCTCCGGGAATTGGCATGGTTAAAGATGGCAAAGAAGCTAAATACGTTTTTAGTTGTTCGAAAGCAGTTTGGCATTCTGAGGTCCACACAAATTTATCTGTTTTCTTTAAAATGCTAACAAATGGTAAAGCTCGTTCTGCCGACCGAGCTAAAAACCGATTTAAGGCTGCTAGTCTACCCGTTAATTGTTGTACTTCACGAATTGATCTAGGGGGATGCATTTGCAGGACAGCTTCTACTTTCTTTGGATTAATCGAAATACCCCCTTCAGAAACCATGTAACCTAAGAATTTTCCCGAGGTAGCCCCAAAAACACATTTTTTTGGATTTAACCTTAATTTATATTGGACAAGAGTTTCAAGTGTTTCACGTAGATCAAGCAAATAGGCAGACTCATCCCTACTTTTAACAAGTAAATCATCAACATATGCTTCCATGTTCCGACCTAGCTGGTTTTTAAAGATTTTATTTACTAAGCGTTGAAAGGTAGCTCCAGCATTTTTCAAACCGAAAGACATAGTAATAAAGCAATAAGTACCTTTATCCGTGATGAAGGATGTTTTTTCCTCGTCTTCTTTAGCCATGAAGATCTGGTGATAGCCCTTGTAAGCATCCAAGAAATTGAGGAAGCGAAATCCAGCTATGGCGTCGACCAAAATATCGATCAAGGGTAGGGGGAACCAGTCTTTGGGGCAGGCTTTGTTTAGGTCGGTGAAGTCGATACACATACGCCATGAACCATCGGGCTTGGGAACTAACACAGGGTTAGCTAACCATTCAGGATAATCTACTTCTCGAATGATACGTACCTCCAATAGAGCGTTGACTTCGATTTCCACGTATTTGCTACGTTCTCCTCCAAGGTTACGCTTTCGTTGACGAATCGGCCTACGACTGGCATCAATGGATAGCCTGTGTTCAATGATATTCCGAGAAATGCCAGGCATGTCGTCCGGCCCCCAAGCGAAGACTTCCGCATACTCACGCAAAAGGTTAAGTAAATCATGTTGTAACTGAGGAGGTAAATCGGCCCCAATCTTAATTACCTTGTTTGGGTCGGCAGTCAGAGGGATGATCTTCACCTCAGCCCCTGCTTCAATGGATCGGTCCGAGCTACCTGTCAGGTCGGTGACGTTAATGGGATGAGCAATACTTCCTGGAAGGGTAGGCGGTGAAGCTCGGGGCACGGGGGTCGGAGCGACTGCAGGGGCAACTTTTGGTTTTCGATCCATAGGTATCTGTTCTCTTAGGGAAGCCGTGTAACATTGCTTAGCCTGTATGACATCACAACGAAGAGTGGCCACCCCACCTACGGTGGGGAATTTTAAAAGCATATGCATGGTAGAAGCAATGGCCTGAAATTGATTTAGTCCAGGCCTACCCAAATATACATTATAGGGTGAGGGTTCATCAATGACTACAAAATCTATGGTTTCTGTACGTTTTAGCTGTCCAGCTATCAACGTGACCGGTATGCTTAACTATCCCACAGGAATGACATGGTGGTTGCCAAACCCAATCAAGGGTGTACGTACTGAATTTAAATGTGCCTTATGTAACTGACATCCTGCCAATGCTTTGTTAGTAATTATGTTACTAGAGCTACCTGTGTCTAGCAATGTCCTACGTACTTGATAATTAGAAATATAACAATCGATCACTAGTGGATCATCACAATTATAAGGCAAGAAAATATCACTGTCATCAAAAGTAATTACTGGTGCCATGGCTTCCGCTTTACGCTTTCCTAAAACGTTGTTTCTTTGCCGATATACCTGTTTTCTTTGGCGGTTAGAGTCGCCCTGGGTCGGTCCTCCATCTATGGTATTCACGACCCCAGCTATGGTCAGGTCGGCTCCAGCTCCAGCGTTCGGGGCTCGGGGGTCGGGTTGGGAACATTCCCGGGCAAAATGACCGGGCTCTCCACACCGGTAGCATCCGGTAGGTCGCTCCCGGGTTGCTGAAGCCGCGGGTTTGGGCAAGGGTGCTACTTGTGTATATTGGGGCAATTTCCCAGCTTGAATAAGTTTCGCTATCTCTGCAGCCAAATCTCGACAATCATTAGTATTGTGACCAATGTGTTTATGATAGTTACAATACCTGCCAGGATTGAGCCGATCTGTGGGACCCGTCATGGGACGGGCTGGAGGTAGCAACCCTTGATGTTGGATGGCCGCGTATATGTCGGCTCGTGGCACTGAAAAGGGCTCGATTACCTGCACGGCATTAACACCTACCCCAGTCTCTTGGACAGTGTTAGTAGTACTCACAAAGTTTTACTTCTTACCTCCTCCTGGGGGAGGAATAGGGGAAGAGGCTTTTCTCTTCCTGTATAGGTCAGAAAAACCTCTTTCTCGTTCCTGTTTTATGGCTGCAGCATCCTCAATAACAGCAAAGTTAACAGCAGTGACCATCATTTCAAAATAAGAGTATGGGGGTCGGATGGCAAGTTCAGTAGCTAAAGGCCCTGATCGCAACCCGTTAATAAATGACCCCATCATAATCCTATCATCTTTTTCATGGCATTGCCTAGACTCTACATTAAATCGATCTATGTAGGCCTGTAATCCCTCTCCCATTTTTGAGTTATGTTCATTAAGTGTGAAATCGGTTTGGACAATATCTTGTTACCCATAAAATTAGCAAAAAACAAGTCACCGAATTGATCTAATGAATGAATGGAGTTTCGAGGCAGAGTACAATACCAATTTATAGCTTGACCTTTAAGAGTCAAATGGAATGTCATGTAACGGTTGGCATCAGACATGTTGGCGGCATCCATGACACTCATGCACTGCATCCAATGAGTCGTGGGGTCGGTAGTTCCGTCGTACTTGTCAACCTTACCTAAACCTTTGTAACCCAGGGGGAACGGTGCTATTTGGATCTCCCAACCAAATGGATGAGACACCCGAGAAGTGGGCCCAGCTCATCCCAACTGCGCATATACGGATCCAGGGAGGACTGTTTGGCCGGGCTGGGCGTATCCGGTTTGACCTAGGGGGTATCCACCCATTCCAGGATAAGTAGGCAGTGGTCCTCCAGCCGCGAAGTTCCCTGCGCTGGGCCCGGTATAATAGCTCGGGTTGAGTAAGGGAGAGTACCCTGTGGGGGGCTGCATGGCTCGGCTGGTGCCTATACTGTAATATTGAAACTGAGCTAGGTTTGACGGAGCTAGGTGCCCGGGATATCCCAATTGGTTAACTTCAGGACCAAGGTGGCTAAATTGGTTTAATGGTTGAACTAGGCCGGGGTGACCTATTTGACTCGTCTGTGGGCCCAGGCCAGGCTGACCTAACTGACTCACTTGTTGTCCTAACATAGGAAAAGGCAGACCCGACATAAAATGGTAATTATTGAGCTGAGCGTTAGGAACTATGAGAGGAGCTGGAAAAGTAGGGGTGACCTGGGTATGGGCTAAGGTGGTATAAACAGGGGGTGCAGTAGAAAGGGTAGGGAGACCGGATATGTAGTTAGACCCTGAAAAAAGGTGAGCTCCTCCAGAGTGGGGAGGGCACCCTGAAACAGCGATAGACTGGGGGGGGAAGACTAGAAATCAAAACAACGGAGGGATCAGCCATGGATTGAACAGAGCTCCTGGTGGGGGAATAGTGGGGACAACTTGTGAACTAAATTAAGGGATGTTCTATGTTAACTAAATCTGGGGCAGTGGTTGCCATACTTGAGACAGGGAGTTCTAAATTGGGAGTAGAGGTGACTGGAATGCTATGGTTCATCAGATGAAATAATTGCGGAAACAAACGGTAAAACTTTTCTCTTTCCGCTTGTTCTTGCTGGGGGGTGAGAGGCTCAACAACGATGGTAGTAGGTGGAGCATTGGGGGTGATAGAAACTATGGCGACGGTTGGAACTATAGCGGTTGTGACGACGAGATCAGTGGTGGTGTTAGAAGAAGAAGCACCTACTCCTGAACAATCTTGAGCTTGCGTCATGGTTTCAACAAATTTCTTTAAAAGTGGAGAAAATTTGATGAAATAATTTGATCAAACGATCCCCACAGACGGCGCCAGTTGATGTGACGCAAAAATGCTCTTCTAGTGGTGCTTCTTATGGCCCAATGAACTCTCTTAAACAGCACGGCCCAAAATGATGGAAGCTTCACTGCAAAGGAGGTAACCGGACTGGTGACCGAGCTAGGTAGCTCGAATCAGCAAGGATGACGAAGAGGATCGTGACTGAAGGCTGTTCCGGCGACAGCTGTGATAAAAACCAAGGGAAGAGCGGGGCTTTCCCCCTGTATAGGCTCCGAAGGTCAACTTAGAGAGGAAGAAGAAGATGAATAGTATTGACAAAGAGCTCAAAATAGTAAATGTTGCGTACCTCACTAAGTCTGAAGACTTAGTATATATACCTCCAGACTGAGATATGTCCGTTGAACCTTCCTGACTGACATGCTCACCTGCTCCCCTCTGTTTAGCGTGGCGTGTACGTTTTGTACTGTCCTGACCGGATTTCACGAACTTCGTCTTCCTTGAAGATCTGGGAGATCTCTGCATAGATTTTGAAATACATACCTAATCCCATGATGATCTTTACCTACTGTGTCAGTGAAATAACTTAAGCCGACCTAACGGCCTTAGTTTGGTTAGGCTGATTATCATGATATAGATGTGAGGGAAACTATTAAGGCATATCGAGATCGTGGTCCGACCTAAACCTGTTAGAGATATACTACCGGGCTCGGTTTTAAGGATCTATCTGACCTAAACTTGTGACCAATATGCCGCTTGGCTCGATTTTGATGATCTGCCTGACCTAAGCAGGGTTTTGGACTTCTTATGCATCTTTTTGTCTTTTACTGTTTGTCTTTGCTTTAGTCCATTGGGCCAGGCCCAATGGAAGTTCAATTTTATACACACCAATAATATATATATATATATATTAAAATAACACTTGTAACACTTAACCACAAATGCAAACGGAGAAGTTCCCAAAACAACCATAAACGTCAAGTGATAATGAAATACTTTTGGAAATATAGCCAAAGATAACTAGTGAAAAATATGCAAGAGTATACAAAGAGATAAGTTGTGATATTTGTCAAGTTAAATAGTGTTACTCTTAAGCTGAAAAATGATACTCGAAAGTGAAGATTTTACTATAGAAAATATCAATTATAAAAACTTAAAGAAATAGAAATACACAAAAAGGTTATTTTAGAACGTAGGAATTATATTTTTGAGTGTTAGATTTTTGTATTCAATGATATGTGGCATACATGTCTTGCCACATAGGCGAGGTCAATGACTTTGAGAATAAGTGAAAATGTCTCATTCAAATGTAATAGTCAAACTCACCAAGTATTACAGTTATTACTTACGAGTATCACTTTTTTATTCAATAGTATCACTCTTAAATTTGACAAGTGCCATAATTGTTACTTATTGATATCACTTTTTAGTTTAAGAGTAATACCTTCAAACTTAACAAGTATCACAATTGTTACTTATAGACGGGGGTGGAGCCAGGGGAGGGGGGGGTGGGGGGTGAGGTGGTCCCCGGACCCCTCTAACCCTCTCCTACACATTTATTACTAGTATATTTTTTTTATTAAAATTTTTTTACAATGTATTTAATTGTCAAAAATAAGTTTATATGTATATTGGACCCCTTCAAAAATTTGCTTACAGATATTTATTTTTTTGTTCGAGAGTGATACTATCAAACTTAATTGATAAGAAATACTCTCAAACTTGACAAGCCTCGCAATAGTAATACTTTCAAATTTGACAAATATCATCTGAGCTGTTCTTACCAAAATAAGGGCACTGTTAAAAAAAGTAATTTTTGTCCATCTTCTATCATTGTAAATGTAAAATAGAATTATTATATTAAGAGTCATTAATGTTAAACGGTCTGACCATTCAATAGAAAACTGCACTGCAAGCACACCCACACAACACTAATCTTCTTTTTTATTTATTTATTTAGAAATAGACCATACACTACTTATATCTTTAAAATTACATATTTATACTTTTTATACTTTTAAAATTGATTTTTTTATTTTATTCGCACTATTTCTATATCAAAGGTTATACACGATATTTTATAATATAGACATGATACTTTTGAAACTAAATTAGGTACATTTTATTTAAATAAAATTTTCACTTATTTAGATTATATTATATTTATAGTATATATAATTTAAATAATATATATTATTTAAGACTAAGATTATATTATATTTTATATATAGAATATATAATTTAAATAATATATATATTATTTGAAAATATTCTGAAATGCTCAGAAACCTGTGAAATTTCACATTTTTCTCAAACAACCCCAAATATTTACAGTTTTAGCAAAATTATTGTTAAACAGGTCATATCTGCTGAAGAATGGGGATTATCCACTTTAAGGGAGAAGGAATATCTTCATCCCGAACAGAAAATTTCTGTTAAATACAAATTTTAGGATTATATTAATGCCCTTACAAAAGTTTTCTTATATGAAAACCAAAAGAAAAAACATTCTTGGTTTATCAAGATATGTGGGAATGTTGATTGCATTACATAATGATAAACCGTCTTGGACACATGTTCCAATTAGTCTACCATAAGTATATTCTTCATAAGGAATAGTTATTCTATCATTTCTTAGATTTTTTCTAACTCTTTCAGCAAATAAGTGGGAAGACTATCTATGAATTTTGACTTTCAATGATTACTATTACTTTCAGGAAGTTCCATTACTCTATTAAGAAAAGCATCCTTATACCATCTAAAATCAGACAGTGTTTTACACCTTAAATTTTGTAAAAAAGTACGAATATTTTCGCTATTATCAGAAATTCTACCTGTAAAATATTCTAAAATTGTAAGTATCAGTGTATAAACTGCATTTTCAGTTATTTGACTCCCTTCCTGTTTTACAGTTCTATAAATTTCTTCTTTATTTTGTTAGGACAAATAATTATCCCACCAGCTTTTTAATTGGCCAGTAAAACCTGCAACTATCATTTTTGCTATGTTACTATCGGTATTACCGTTGCCTTTACAGATAGTGCTGTACACTAGCATCCTATGTACCAAATTATAAATTTGTTTTTCTGTATAACCATCAAGATTCCATTCATAAATACTTCTACTACAGTAACTATTATTTATGATGAACTCTTGTTCTTCATATAGAAAATCTACAAGTGAAGGCCTATTATAATAATTTATTCTTTGAATTGACCTATCAGCAAACTTATTAAGTTTATTTATCTCATCATTTATGACTTTTTTATAATCAGTATTCTGAACTGTTTGTTTAGAAAATTCTTCTTCTAAGGCATTTAATTTTAAACCCTTAAATTTATTATCTAGTAATAGTTCTAGATATGACATTGAGGTCATAGGTTTAAACTTAAAATCTTTTATCTCAGGTGGAGGTTGAAGACTAGGACAAGCTATTGCTCCCGAACTTCCACCAGAAGTACTTGCTACATAAGCATCTTTATTAAGGATTCTATCAATCCTCTCATGTAAAGATATTATATGTTCTCCTAAAATAATCAAATAATTTGAATAATTTTGTTGTCCTATTATCCTATTAATCTGTTTGACATTAATAGGTAAAATATCTTCCTCAAATAATTTGGAAAAAGCACTAAAATTTAATATATTCTTATCTTTTTTAATTTGAAAAGATTGTTTAGGAGGATATACTCCTTTTAAAATATTGCCATTTGACAACTTATAATCTCTTTCTATAACATAAATATATGGCTCAATATATTGAGAAACAAGCCATGGTACAAAAGGGAATAAAATATGTTTTCCCCCAAAAATTTATAAAATTCTTCCTGAATATATTCTTTTTCACTATCAGAAAAAGAGGGGAGAAACCATTTTCTAAATGGTTCCTACCTTGGTAAGCTAAATTTAGTTCTAATTTTTTGTCTGGCTAGAGAGCTTTTTTGAAAATCAATTCTATTATGTGTACTATTCATATTGAAAATTTTATTTCAGATTCAGTTATATCCGCATCTTTAGTGTTATAAACACCTTTGACAATATTTGCTTTATTTTTATATAATAAATTAACATGATGATCTTTCTCATCACTTGGAATTTTATGATGATTTTCCTCATCACTAAAATTCCTTGGCGGAATATAATCCTTAATATAAGAGCTTGAAGCTCCATGATGGGTTATTCCATCACGTAAATTATTGGAATTTAATGCAGTATTAAAGGAATTAGTATGGTCATTTTTCTCACCACTTAAATTACTGAATTTGTAGTATCAAAAGAAGCATCATGGCGATTTTTCTCACCACGTAAATTAGAAGTAGAACTTCTTGGTGGAATATTTTCCAGTTCCTCTATGAAAAGAGAAATAAAAGATCTAAAAGAGGCTGATCTTGATAATCCAGATCTATGGGAATATCCCAATGTTTTTTATGGAAAAGATGGAGTATTACTCATCTGTATGTAAACATCTCCTTCAGGAGTTTGTATAATATTCTGAATATTATGTTCAGTCCTAGGTTGGCTATAAGCCACCTTAGTCATCTTCCAATGCTCAGGAATTGGAATTTCGTCCCATTTAATGGTCTTTCTAGTAGTTATTTTCGATTTATCATAATTAGATTCAATTATGATTGTCTGATTTAATTTTTTCTCATGTTCTTTTAATTTATAACATGGATTTAAAGTATGCAAAGGCTTATAGTAAATTCTATAACATATGCATATTAATTCAGACCCAGGTTCATAATCATATCCCTGTCTTAATATTTAATGTCAAAGCATCGAGTATATTTACATCAGTTAATGACAATTGAAAATTTGGATGAAAATTAAAATATACTAGACCATGAGCTAGGCTGGATTGTATAACTCTAATTATTGATTGTGTAAAATTTTTATTTCTACCATCTCTTAAAGTTGCTATAAAACTTTCTGGTAGATTATCCAAAGTCAAAGGTTTAAAGGCAATTTGCACTAAACTAATGTGTAAAACGATATGCGTTTACATCATCCTCATTGAGTAATTTTAAAATGGTTCCATCATTTTGTAAAGGAATTGATTCTTCCGTAGTTTTATAAATTTGTTTTAAACCAATTTTATTAAAAAAATCCCTGTTGGTATATTACCTTGGGTTCCACATATGGAATCGTCCATTTACCAAGAAGATCTAGATTTGATGGAAAATCTGTTTCTGTTTTAACACTGTTTTAACAGTGTTTTTTTTCTGAAATATATTCATTTTTAAAGAAGTGTTAAACTATGCTAACATCAAATGTTGTATATTCCATGGCTCTGATACCAAAACTAAGACTTCAATATACAAACTAATACGAAACTATAGTATAAAAGGAAATAATTACTGAACTAATCATCCGTCAAATAAATATTATTAAACATAAGTCAAATTGGATTAAAACGCCCTGAACGCCTATTCTCGGCTCAACAGGCTCAATCCTGGCATACATTTAATAAAATACTGCCAGATTACCAATTCAAACCCTTTCTATAGAATCACGTTAATCTATGTACCAAGTCAAACCCAATACTAGAAATCCATAAAATATTCAAACATATGAGTTAGGCATAGTTCAACACTTAATGAATTAGCCTTCCATTAGGCTAATTTTCAAACAAAATTAAAAATAAAATAAGAGAAAATAAAAGACAAAATACTTACAAAATGAAGTCTTCAAGACTCCTTATTTAGCATAACCCGGCTATGCGCCTTTTACAAAAGAAGGGGGGATAGGAGATATAAGGAAAGAAAGAAGAGATAGCCCAAAAAGGAGCGTGCTTTCTCTTCTAAAACTAAACTTGTTTATAGGTTATATCCGCCCGTATTTCAAACCTATTACAAACGGATTCTAAGTTATCAATTTCAAATCTGTAATAGTAACCTATAATATTTCAAACCCGCATATGACAGATTCTTTTTGAGCTGCTTTATGAAAACAACTTTTGACTATTTGTCTTTAACTTTTGCTTTTGTCTGCCACTTGTCTAATTGAGTCAATTACCAAGTTTTGAACTCTTTCAAGAATTTCTTCGAGATCCAAATCATCATCATATGGATCCTAGAATTCTCCAGCTAAACATTGGCTGCCTTTTGAGCTTGAGGCCATTGAAACATCTGACCTTGCATCTTCCAAATTTTTGGTGAGGTCTTTTTTGAGCTCCTCCATGTATGATTTTATGATATCTTCTTGGGAAATGACTCCCTTCTGCATTTGCAGTCTTCTTGAAATCTGTTGAAAAGGGCTAATTTCCTTTATTTGGCTGGACTTTTTTCTTTGCCGATAATTTTCAAGCTTTTCCTTGATCTGATTTAGAAGTTCCTATCCATGTATTTGTGCAGTTGTCGTATCCATTTTGGTGAGTTTATCCCAGAATTTAGTATAACTACTTCTTCTGAGACAAGAAATTTTGTGATGGGTATGACCCACTTCTGGATTCCATTTCTAGATCCATGGAATAGAGAATTCCACAAAGAAATACATTGGACCCATATTATCGATCCATTGTTGAGTTCTATCAAACTCTAAAAGTTTAGGTGAAATTTTCACCCACTCAGTATAGAATACTTTAAATGCTTCTGGAAAAATCTTTATTGACGGACCAAAATTAATCCACCAATTTAAAAACCAATTTGGTATGGGTTTGTTATAAACATTCCCACATATCTTGATAAACCAACAATGTTTTTTCTTTTGGTTTTCATATAAGAAAACTTTTGTAAGGGATTAATATAATCTCAAAATTTGTATTTAATATAAATTTTCTGTTCGGGATGAAGATATTCCTTCTCTCTTAAAGTGGATAATCCCCATTCTTCAGCAAATATGACCTGCTTAACAATAATTTTGCTAAAACTGTAAATATTTGGGGTTGTTTGAGAAAAATGTGAAATTTCACAGGTTTCTGAGCATTTCAAAATATTTTCATAGAATGATATTTGTTTATAAGATTCTTCAGCATATGATGTTGTATCTAGATACCTTTGCATTAGCATCTAAGGATCATTGACCCATTGCAAATCTTTATTTTCCAAAAGAAGTATTACTTCTTTATGAGGATTTTCTTGATAAGAAGCAATATTATCTTCATTTTCTTCATTGCTAATTATTTTAGCGAATGAGGGAGGTAAATTACCTTCTTGCTGCTTTTTAAACTGCAAAAATTCCTTAAATAAAGGATCTTCTATGGACAAATTGCTTGTAGCATTTGAAGCAATGTTTTCAGCTATTAGCTTTTGTTTTCCATGCTGAGTAAGGATATTACCCCTGCCTCCTCGTCCGCAGTAGGGGCCAGAACCCCTTCCTCGTGGAATCATGTTCCTGCATAAATTTACAAAATGAATATTAGTCATTTAAATATTCACAGGTTAGGAAATCAGGAAGACTATTATCTTCACCCTTTTTATATTGAATATCAAAATCGAATGGGGCTAAATGAGCCTGCCATCTCGCAAACATCTGTTTGGAAACATCATGTTTAAAATCTTTATTGAACATGAATTTTGTAGATTTGCAATAAGTTTTTATAATGAACTTTTGATTACATAAATCATCTTGACGAGTAGTTTTGGTTCAAAAGTTTCACGTTTTAACATTGGATACATTTTATTAATTTAAAATCCAAGAGCCCTAAGAACGTGGCTTAGGTTGGTCCTGAGTATCATACGTAATAATATTATTTATTTTTTAGCAATTGAAAAAATATTATTTGTCACTCTATTTTTTTTACAGTTGTGATTTTGTTTCTTTTCTCTTTTGCTCCCAACTCTATCCTACTAAAGTTATTTTATGAGATAAACTCCGAAAAAAATACTGTACTAGATAGTGAGGAAGAATGATAATGGGTTCTCTCAGCAAAATAAACTATTTTGGTCATTTAAATGGTAAAAATTAAAAAGGAAATGAGCAAAGTGGCCTCTGCAATTTACTGACATGGAAAGTTGTTATGGATGGAGGTAGAGATGGCCACGGTTCTGGTTCGAACCGGAACCGAAACCGGATTCGCCTCTGGCAGTTAAGGTTTCGGTTCCTCTTGTTTGAGAACCGGGAACCGACGGGTCAGAACCGCCTCCGGTTCCAAAGGGTCCAACCCTCCGGTTCTAATGTGAGAACCATAAAAATAATTACTTTTCTATTTCTCTTACACAGATTTGAACACACGACCCTTTTTTAGAATTGAAAGGCTTTAAGCAAAGTTGATTAACCACTTCAACTATTTGCTTTTTTTGAACTTCTTTCTTATAATTGTAATTATATTATATGTTTACACATATAATATATGTATAAAAATTATTTTTAAATATATATTATAATAATATATAAACTAATAGTAAACTTTTTATATATATTATTAATATAATATAAAAAGCATTAAATTAAATTAAAATTAATTAATTATTCAATTAAATTAGATCCAACTGCAACTTTCGCAAATGATGAAGATGAATTATACTGAATATTCAAGATGTATTTATTTTGTAAAAGTTTCAGTGCTTCAAAGTTCAAACTTTGATTTCTCACGATTTATAACAAGGCATCACTCTCTTGATTTTTTAAAATAATATATTGAGGTATTATTCATCTTTATATATATTTTTTCACAATTTATTGTTGTATATTTTATTATATATATCATTTAATTGTTTAAATGTATGTACCGTAACTACAGATTTTATTTTATTTTTACAATTTTAATTATTTATAAATAATTGAGTTATTAATTGAGTCAAAATAAAATAACATTTATAAGTTAAAATTTTTAAATAAATGAAAAAAATTGTTAAATAAACGAAAAATACTGGAATCAGAACGGGAACCATGACAGAACCGGAACCGTGTCAGACTAGAACCGGAACCGGCGGTTTTGGAACCGGCACGGAACTGTCCCTCCCAAGGTTCCGGTTTTGGTTTCACTGATTCATGAACCCTAACTGGCGATTTTGGAACCGTAACCGACGGTTTCGGAACCGTGGCCATCCCTAGATGGAGGGAGAGATGCATGGGGGAGATGGAAAGATGGAGAGAGTAAAATGTGGGGAGATGAGAAGATGGAGAGAGAGAGAGAGGAAAGAGGTAGAACATATCTGCAATAAATGATATGGTTTGACATGGATTAATTTTATATTACCTATAATTTTAATAATAATAATTGCTTATTTGGCATTTGATATGTATACCACATAGGAGAGGGTCGGCGATCTTCAGGGTAAGTGTAGCACTCCCTATATTTTAACTTGGTGCACACATATTAAGAAAAATTGACAAAATTATCTTATTAACCTTATTAAATTTATTTGATTATCCCAAATTATCAAGAATTGTGTAATTATTCTAACTTTATTAATAATAAAACAAACACATTCTATCTTGAACATAGAGCTTTGCAACTTTATTTAATGATAAAGTAAACATGTTACACATTTTTTGATTAAAGTTGTAGTTTCAATGAATTTAGCCTTGAAATGTACAACATTAATGAATGATACAATTATAATAACTAAGGACAAATATGGAACAAAATACATTATTTACTCTTGAATTCCTAAAATATCATACATTTAAGAACAAATTTGAAAGGCTAAAACATCATACATTTAGAAACGGAGGGAGTATTTATATTTGGAGCTGGTGTTTATCTATGTTATGATATTGTTTAAGTGAATAGTACTCGTGTTTTTTTTTAAAATCGATACTTGATCCAAATAAAAGTAATACTTGTGGGTACTATAATACTTTGTTAAAGTATTACTTTAATGATGAAAAAAAAATACTCTAATACTTGTGAATAGTATCACTATGGTAGTGTTCACGATTATAGTACCAGTAATATCTTGTTCATCCTTAAATGATACTCAAATATTACCGATATCGTGAACAGTACCACTACTATTCAAGAGTAACACTTAAGAAGAAAATAAAACTAAAAATAAATAAATAAATAAAAATGATATTTCATAAAAGTATAAGTGTTACTCTAAAAAAGTACATGATGAGGTCATCCTTAGCTTCCTTAAAATAGAGAATGGAACCTTGAACCAGAAAGAGGATACATTTCGCAGAGTACATCAAAAGAAGGGAAACAAAGTTGTAATCACTGAACTTGAAGAAGATACAAGTGATCTAGCTCGAAGCCTAACTCAGGAGCGAATTGTTTCTTGAAGTTTGTAGACTTCAAGGAACCAATTATTCCACAAAGACATACATCCATCAACACTTGGGCCAAATTCATCCAGCAAACAAGCTTCACCAATTTGGCTCACACAAAGAGAAGCCCAATCCAAGTGCATACCCTTGCCGCAGGTGAACCCTAGCCGAGAAAGGGTTATGCGCCACTTTTGCTTTATGCGCAAGTTGCTTGCAATTTTTTTGAAATTTTTGGTTTGTACATGTTTCCAAATTGTCTCAATGTAATAATAGAATAAGTTATTCCATAAACTATTTACACTTAACTTATTCTAGTAGGTTTCCTTTCTATTCTTTCCTCTTTATTCTTTTACTTATTTTCGGATTTTCTCAACTTGAGATACCGAAATTAAGTCTTCTTTTTCTATTCTTTTTGCAGCTGAATTTCGTGTACAATAAACTTGTGAGTGCCGAAATTCCAATGCCAAATTCATGCTCCTTTAGTGTAAGGTTTCCAACTCTAGTTGGTTTCCATTTTTAATTGTTTTCCTTCTTTGTTTCTTCTTGTTATTTTTGGATTTCTCCAACTCCTATAAGTAGGAGAAAATGAATTCAAGTTCAGGGAGAATTCGTATTTTGATAATAATATTGTGAGGTTTATCCTTCCTTTAGAATTCTTGTGTTTCTTTAATAATTGAGCTTGTGTATTTTTCTAATGTGTGATTAATTCTGCAAGTTCCGAACTTAGAAGAGTTTAGGTTACTTGCTTCACCTAAATTTTTGTTTGTTCAAACTCGTTAATTCTGATAGTTAAAGATTAAAGTAGAGTAATCTCACTTAAATTAATTGAGTGGTTTTTGAGCTTTCGAAGAGAGTAAGTTGTGATCAGCACATGTTGGCTTTCCTTGGCAACTTTTCACATTTGTGAGGACTTCATCAAATTGCTCACACATCAGTACAAGTGATTAGCACTATTACTCTTCAAGTGTAGCACTACTTCATCAGAAAAGGAAATTAAAAAAAAATTAAAAAGGCTATTTTAGAATAGTAGAAGTGCTACTGTAAAAGAGTTTAAGTGATACTCTTAAGAGTAACACACTTAAGAAGAAGAAGAAGAAAAATGGAAAAAGAAAATTTTAAAAATGAAAGTGCTAAAGAGTATAAGTTTGTAAGTGTCAATTGTAGCACTTAATAAGAAAATAAAATTTTTAAAAAAAAACCCTTAAATTGCTACTTCAGAAGAGTAGAAGTCCTCATCCTAAATGTTCATCAGATTCAAAAGCCTATAAAGCCATATGTGTTACCCAAGGAGCAGCAATTGCATGAGTGTCGTCAAAGCACTATCAGATTCCTCCCTTGTCGCAAATACATGTAGTGCATGCCACTCGAAAAAACAAGAAGCGGCAGCCATGAAATTATTCTGGGCGGATACGTACTATGCACACTCATTCATTTAATCCAAATTATGTGCGGCTATCTTATGATTAGAGGCATATTTTGGAATATTTATGGTGCTGCAGGTGTAGCCTCAATTCAACGTTTGAAAAACTTAATTGCTTTGCATGAAGTGTCTTTTTTGGCTATTCTTGAACCCATGGTTGTTGCAGACCAGCAAGGTCTTTATGCTAATCTATTGAAGTTTGATAATTTTGCTCTAAATTTGAATGAGAAAATTTGGCTTTTCTGGAATAAGCCCTTAGTGGGCCCTGTAGAACTTAGAATTGAACAGGGTCTCCACGTGGTTTTTCGGGAAGAGGGGGGTGATGAGCCTTTTTTGTTATATGCATTTATGCCAAATGCACTCGGTTGGAACGATTGGAGATATAGGCAGAATTGGAAGTTGTGGGACATCAATTTTCGAATTTATCTTGGATGTTAGGGGGTGATTATAATGTCATGAAGGATATCTCAGAATACAAAGGGGCAGCTCGGCTTGATGCCCGCTCTATGGCGGATTTTCTGGAGTTTATAACACGTGTAGGAGTGATAGAGTCAGTGGTGATGGGAGATACTTTCATATAGATGAGAGCACGCAGCCGTGGTTAGGTGGTTGAGAAGTTAGACGGAATGCTTCTTAATGGGGAATGGATGCAAAGGTTTTAAAAAATAGTGGTACAGGTTCTTGGTAGAAATTGTTCGGACCACAGTCCTCTACTTGCTTCTATGCATGGGGTGTGCCTCGGAAAGGGGCCTTATTCCGATTCAAGCATGTTTGGATGACTCACTCCACCTTCTTACAATATGTACAGGAAATTTGAGAGATATAGATCCATCGTTATAGCATTGGACGATTTATGCTCAAATTAAAATGCCTGTGGGACCGCTTAAAAATCTAGAATAAAGAGATTTTTCAAGATGTTAATGATGCGGTTAGTTTGGCGGAAGTGGAGGGAAATTGGGTGAAGGATTATTTTATGGTTTCTCCATAGGATTCGGCCTTGGCAGATAAGAAGCAGGCATAGGTAGAGTTGTTGTAAGCTTTGTTGGTTCAAGAACAGTTCTTGAAGAAAAAGTCCATATTTCGCCGACTTCAAGCAGGGATAGTAATACTAAGTATTTCCATGCATCAACAACACTCCCGTTTGACTGCCCCTCCCTAAATTCAGTGATTCTTCCTCATCAACGGCACCTTCGCACATAGAGGGTGGTCGGTGTCCGCTGGTAAACCTGAACTATGTAGCAGCACTACCACCTCACCCCGTTCTGATCGATCGACCTCTCAAGAAGGTTACTGAAAACTGCAGGAAACTGGCTTTGATCTTCTAAGATAAGAAGATGGGTTATTTAGAAGCCCCCCTCAAGCAATCCCTCATTGGAAAGTTTTCAATGGACGGCCAGCTCTCGAGACGCTGCGGACTGATTTCATGTCCGTGGGTGTTTCCAGTGGATATCATATTGGTCGAATTGATCTGAGTCAGGTCCTTATTCGATTTAAGAAAGCGGACATTACAATCGATGCTTTTTTAAAGGAGTTTTGAACTTTGAATCTTATGCGCTCAGAATCGTCATGTGGGACTCCGGATTTCGATCCCCTTGCGGAATCATCCATCGTACCCGTTTGGGTGACGCTCCTACAAATGCCCTTCCAATTATTTAATGAGTGGTCGTTGCTGTCCATCAGAAACATGTCTGGTAGATCATTGAAGACAGATTTTGCTTCTGCAAATTTGTCTCGACCCTCAAAAGCCAGAGTTTGTACTGAAGTTGACTTGCTAAAACCTATACCTGTTGATGTCTATCTGGAAAAGAGGGGTAAAGGTTTTTTGGCAGAAACTTGAATTCGAAAACCTACCCCATTATTGTTTGAATTGCAGGAAAGTTGGGCATCCAAGTTCGGAATGCCGGAAAAACAACCCTCTCTTGCCTAGGCGCCAATGGAAGCAAAAGTCAGGTGGTAAGAGACACCCACCATCACCGCCACCGCCCCCGCCCCCGCCCCCAGACAAAGGAAATGTTAGTGTATAGATTAGCCCAATGGGCTGTTAGTGTATAGATTAGTCCAATGGGCTTAACCCAGTATCCTACTTGTACTACTTGTACTATTGTACTACTTGTACTACACCTAGTGTACTACTTGTACTACACTTAGCCTATACCTAGTCTATATATAGGCTCTCTTTGTACAATGTTAGACACACAATAAAATCATTGTTCAACAAATCTTTTCTTTTATATTTTTATCATGGTATCAGAGACATTGCTCTAATTCTTTTGGTTCCTGTGGATATTTCCGGCGTTCTTCCGCTGCCCTCATCTTCATCCGGTAATCCGATCAGAAGAATAGTCCCGCCGTCACGCCCACAACTCTTTCCAGAACTCGGTCTCCCACGCGCCGACAGCCGGTTCTGTGCCTGACACCACGCGCCTTCACGCGCCTCGAGTCGCCTCTGCACCACCAGCGCACGTCTGCCACTTCAGCAAACATGTCATCATCTGACCATGTATTGGCTACACCATCTCCACAGCCTCCCATTGCTGCATTCACTGCTCCTCCACGGATAAACTCTGGGCGTTCCACCTCTCAGTCTTCCAAAGGTATTCGCTGTGAGTTTTGTCGTGCTAAAGGGCATGACATCTCCGTTTGTCGCAAACTACAGAAATTTATGCAAGAGCAGAATAAAGCTTCTCTTCCTCGGGCAGCTGCTGTATCTCCTTCTGATCCATCGGTTCCTACCGGTCCACCTTCGACTTCCTCACTTACTACGGCTGATATTGAGGCAGTTGTTTAACAGGTTTTATCCCGTACTTCCACTGCCCTATCTGTCACCTCAGGTAACCATTCTTGGTTTTTTGATACTGCTTGTTGTAACCATATGACTCCTGATGAATCCCAATTTTCTGATAAGGCACTCTTAGAACATCCAATCACCATTTACACTGCTGATGGAACTCCTATGCCTGTTAGTCATAAAGGAACAATCTCTTCTCCTTGTTTATCCCTTAGTGACACTTTTCATATCCCAAAGTTATCCCTCAATTTGCTGTCTGTTGGCCAACTTTGTGAATTAGGCGTAGATGTTCTCTTTACTAATCATGGTGTGGAAGTGCAGGATCCCCGGACAGGTCAAGTTCTTGGGACAGGCCGTAAGGTTGGTCGCATGTTTGAGGTTCATGACCTGAAAATTCCTTCCCGAGTCGTTTCTGCAGCTGCTGCCACTATTACCTCCTCACCTGATCTATGGCATGCTCGTCTTGGTCATCCATCCTTATCTCGTCTTCAGCTGTTGGCTTCTCAAGGTCATTTAGGTTCGGTTCAGTTTCAAAATTTTGATTGTACTTCTTGTCATTTTGGCAAACAAACAAAATTGCCCTTTAATAATAGTGACTCCTTTTCTTCCGCACCCTTTGATCTTATACATTCTGATATTTGGGGTCCTACACCTGTTCCTACTGAGGGGGGATCTAGATATTTTGTCATATTTGTGGATGATTTTTCTCGATATACTTGGATTTATCTGCTTCATCATAGGTCTGAACTTGTGTCTGTTTATCAAACATTTCATAAAATGATTCAAACACAGTTTAATCGCACTGTCAAAGTTTTTCGATCAGATAATGCTCAAGAATATAATGATAAGTCTTTCCTATTCTTTTTAGACAATCATGGTACCCTTACTCAGCGGTCTTGTCCTTATACCTCCCAACAAAATGGTCGTGCAGAACGAAAACATCGTCACATTCTTGATGTTGTCCGTACCCTTCTCATTTCTGCCTCTTTTCCTGAACGTTTTTGGGGTGAGACTGCCCTCACTGCTGTATACACCATTAATCGCATCCCTTCACCAACTACACACAACAAATCACCATTTGAGCTTCTCTATGGTCAAACCCCTGACTACTCATCTCTTCGGGTTTTTGGTTGTGCTTGCTTTGTCTCTCTTCCTACTCATGAACGAACAAAGCTCCAACCTCGTGCTCGTCTCTGTTGTTTCCTTGGTTATGGTGTATCTCAAAAGGGATTTCGCTGCTATGATCCCATTTCTCGTCGTCTTCGTGTCTCCCGTCATGTTGAGTTTTGGGAACATCGTCCTTTTACGAGTCTCCAGCAGTTTCCTGCATCCTCTTCCTCCGAGTCTCCCATTTTTACTGATCTTCTTCTCCCTCTCTATCCTAAACTTGTGGAGGATTCTTCAACATCGGCTGCCTCTCCAGACGACTCATCTACGGTTCTGTCCTCGGCACATGACCTGCCTGTCTTGGATCCTGTGGCACCACCATCTCCTGAATCTCTTGATGGTCCAGAACTTCGTCGTTCCACTCGGGTAAGCATTCCTCCCTCTTATCTCTCTGATTATCACTGCTCTTTTGCCCTTGCCACCCTCTATGAACCTCGCACCTATCGTGAGGCACATACTGACCCTCTTTGGCAGCAAGCTATGAATGATGAACTAGATGCCCTTAATAAAAATCACACTTGGGATATGGTTGATTTGCCTCCTGGTCAGACTGTAGTAGGTTGTAGGTGGGTCTACAAGATCAAGACCAAGGCTGATGGATCTGTTGAACGCTACAAGGCTCGCCTAGTTGCCAAGGGTTTTACCCAACAGTATGGCATTGACTATGAGGAAACATTTGCTCCTGTTGCTCGCCTTACATCTGTCCGCTGTCTCATTGCTGTGGCTGCTGTTCGCCGTTGGCCTCTTTATCAAATGGACGTGAAAAATGCTTTCCTCAATGGTGACCTTAATGAAGAAGTGTACATGCAACCACCCCCTGGTTATCCACATTTAGGCAGTCAAGTTTGTCGTCTTCGTCGTGCTCTTTATGGCCTCAAGCAGGCTCCTCGAGCTTGGTTTGAAAAGTTCAGCTCAGTTGTTGCTCAGCAGGGTTTCACTTCGAGTCCTCATGACACTGCTCTCTTCGTTCGCAAATCCTCTGTTGGTATCACTCTTGTTCTTCTCTATGTTGATGATATGATTATTACTGGAGATGATTCTGCAGGTATCCGCTCTCTCCAGTACTTTCTCAGTCAGCATTTTGAGATGAAAGATTTGGGCACTCTCAGCTATTTTCTTGGGCTTGAGGTTACCTCATCCTCTGATGGATACTATCTTTCCCAAGCTAAATATGCTTCTGATCTTCTCTCCAAAGCCGGTATCACTGACAACAAGACTGCTTCCACTCCTTTGGAATATAATGCCAAGCTCACACCCTTAGACGGTGAACCTTTATCTGATGCTACTCGCTATCGTCAGCTGGTTGGTAGTCTAATCTATCTCACTGTTACTCGTCCCGATATTTCACATGCTGTGGGTATGGTTAGTAAATTCATGGATGCCCCTCGTTCTGTTCACTATGCTGCTGTTCTTCGGATACTCCGATATGTCAAGGGTACACTTTATCATGGTCTCCACTATTCCTCTCAGTCTTCACTTGAGCTTCATGCTTATTCAGATGCGGACTGGGCTGGTGATCCGACTGATCGATGCTCTATCACAGGCTTCTGTTTCCTGTTGGGTACTTCTCTTGTCTCATGGCGTAGCAAAAAGCAGGAAGTTGTTTCCCGTTCCAGTACTGAGGCTGAGTATCGTGCCCTTGCCGATACCACCTGTGAGCTTGTCTGGCTGCGCTGGCTCTTGGCTGACATGGATGCTCCACAACCCATTGCTACTCCTCTTTATTGTGACAATCTTAGTGCTATCTACATTGCTCATAATGATGTCTTCCACGAACGTACCAAGCACATTGAGATCGACTGCCACATTACTCGCATGCATCTCAAGAAAGGCACTCTCAAGTTATTCTCCATATCATCTGCTGACCAGCCTGCTGATATTTTCACCAAATCTCACCCACCTGGTCGTCTTCGAGATCTTATATCCAAACTCCAGTTGGCTTCCTCCTTGCCACCTTGAGTTTGAGGGGGATGTTAGTGTATAGATTAGCCCAATGGGCTGTTAGTGTATAGATTAGTCCAATGGGCTTAACCCAGTATCCTACTTGTACTACTTGTACTATTGTACTACTTGTACTACACCTAGTGTACTACTTGTACTACTTGTACTACACTTAGCCTATACCTAGTCTATATATAGGCTCTCTTTGTACAATGTTAGACACACAATAAAATCATTGTTCAACAAATCTTTTCTTTTATATTTTTATCAGGAAAGAACAAGATCTCGGGGCAGGATAATCTTATCCCAGAAGATGGCCCAATCAAACATCAGCAGTTATCTCCCCCTTGGAGATTTCAAATCATGGGGTTGCTTCTGAAGGTTTTGGGGAGCCCACCACGGGCAGAGAAATTACCACCGACCTAGATTCTGATAATGACACAGAGGTAGTATATGTTGAGCCCTTCCCAATCACAGAGGACACAATACATATTGCACAACCCTTTGAAATCAGGACTCCAATAGCACTAGTTGCCATTGTGCAGCCAGGCTCGCCGACGACATAGGCCTACGCACAACTCAGCGCACACGTGGAGGAGTTCAACACGCGCGCAAGTGAGCAGATTGGCGCGCCCCAAGATTCAACCTGTGCACAAATAGCCCGCATAGCAAACCAGAGTTGGTTCCCTGGAACTGTTCGGCGGTTTGCCTCATAGACCCAGAATTGTGCTCCTTCGCCAACTTTAGAGGCGCTTCCATCACCAAAACCAATGGAGGCCACACTCAAACGCATTACTGATGAAGTGACCAACATCTACGCCCAACCAACCAAGACGCCTAGGCCTACCAAGCCATTGTGGTCCGAGGTCTTTCAAGAAGCTTTATAAGCCCCTGGGATCTCCCCTAAACTACAAAAGTCCTTGCCAGTCCCAAAATTGAAACCACTACAGAAGACTTTCACTTCGATTGCTACAAATTGAATGCCCACAGAAACTCAGCTTATAAATACCATGTCGTCTAAGCCTCACATCCCAACCACGTTGTCTAAGCCGCACTCACCACAAGACCTCAGTGACAACCAAGAAGATGAAGAGGATGCCACTTATGGCCCATGAGAAACTGATGACGAAGGCGATTCTGGGGACGAACAAGAGAATTATATTATAGTACCTAAACAGCACGAGCCACCAAATACTTATTTTTTAAGTATCGACTTCGGCAACCACCCAAAGTAGATTATAGAAAACTCAACAAAATGAGCAAAAAATGCAAACCATGAGGCTTTGATTTTTATTTCTTATTCTTTTTTTCTGCAATTAATAAAATGGGTAGCCACTCCCACGCTTTATTAAAAAAACTATAAAAAAAGGATTTCTATGCATCACTCTAGGAACAAAGGCTGCGACAAGAAATTTGATAAGATCAAAAATAAGAATGTGGATTGGATAGAAGACCCCCAATTGAAACGGGCATCGCCAGAGAAGGAAAAGGAAAGGGAAATAGGAGGAGGAAACTGAAACTGGAAATTGGAGCTTGGAATTAGAAGGAATTGGAAATTGGAACTGGAGCTGAACGGGGGAGATGGAGAAGCTAGGAAATGGTTGAAGAAGCAAGGAGGGGCAAATGGAAGGAAGGAAATCTAGAAAAGGTGGGATTTCGATCTTGAATCTTGATTCTAATCCGTGAAATAGAATCTTAGCAATCTGAGAAATACAACTGTAAAATTGAAACGCTTATGATAATTCTAACGTTATCGTGATTTAAATTATGTATTTAAATTATTGTAATTCATAATTTAAATTATGAATTCTAACGTTATTGTAAGCAAAACTTACCATTAAATTCATGGGATTGCTAAAGTCCTATACTCCGGATTAGAATGAAGATTCACAACCAAATTTCCACTTTTCTAGATTTTTGCCTATTTCTTCCTTCATTCCTTCGCCTCCATGCTTCTTCATCCTTTTTCCTAGCTGCTTTTCCTTTTTGTCCTCCTTTCTTTCATACTGTTCCAAACTCCAGATTCCAACTCCCAATTTTTCATTCTTTTCTTGCGTTTCCTTTACTCTCGCGACGGAAGTCGCTCTCCCTTCTCTCTCTGTTTTTATTTCTTTCTTCTGCTACTGCCGTTGCTTTCTCTCTTTTTTTGTTTTAAGTTAGGCTTCGTGATTAACTTGATTATCAAGTCCCACTGTCCTCGTGTTTTCGCATTTTTCCGTTTCTTTTATTTTAATTTTTGGTTTCTTTAATCAATTTTGCTAATTCCTTCTTCAGCTGTCTTCTTCTTTGTTCTTTCTTCTTTTCATTTGTTTTTTTTTTAGCTTAGATATTTGTTGAGATTTTATTATTTTATTTGATGTCCTTAATTGATTTTACTACTACCATCTCTACTTCTTATCACTTCTTCTTAATTTGTTTTATTAGGCGTGAGACTTGGGTACATCATTTTTCATTTTTGTTTTGTTTTCTTTTGTTTTATTCTTTTTATTTTTCTTTTTTATATTTTTAAAGCTTTCTTGCTACCAAAGTTTGTCCAAACTTATCACTTTGGCTGTAATTACTGCCTATTAAATATTTATTTATAATAGTATTTAATTATAATTTTATCTATTTAAATTTTCTAACGTTTCGTCGTACTGAATCTTATACGAGAATAGTCATGTTATTTTTTCTGCTATATGTTTAAATTAGTTTTCTACATTTATAAATTTTACAATTCCTAAAATATTTTTTTAATCCTAATAGTTCAAAACTTGAACTTTAATAAAATATCTCAGACTTTAATCGAAAATTGTAATTCTACTCAGTGATAATTTCGGGTAAGAAAATAATTTAAGGATTGAACCTAGGTTTAAAAGTACGGAGTTTTACACCTAGGTTTAATCCTTTTCTTAATAGAAATTATTACTAAATAGAATTACGATTTTCTATAATTAAATAGAGATGATATATTTTATTTAAAGTTCAATATTGGACATTTGGACTATTAGGAAAATTAAAAATATTTTAGGGATTTTAAAATTTAAATGCAAAAAATTAGTTTAAACGTATAATAGAGAAAATAACACAACTCTTGTCATTCGGTACGACGAAACGTGATAAATTTGAATAGGTAGAACTATAATTAAATAGACTGCAATCAATAGTACCATAGAATCTGTCTCAACAATCCACGGGCGCATCCCAAGCCACTCACAGATGCGAAGACCGAGCAGAAGCGAACGGGTCTCGGCCTGGAAACTCGTGAGGATCACAAGGGATGCCCCAATCATGAAAACCACTACACCATAATCATCTCGTACGAATGAGATTTATTAAAACATGTGAATAATATAACTTATCAAAAAACTTTTTAATACCAAAATACAAATATTAAAAATAAATTGAATTTTATTTAACAATATTATAATGAAAAGGTTTAAAATATGTGGTTGCTAATGAAGGAAAAAAAATAATTTATTCAAAATAAATATTATCATTAAATTAATATGAATAAAATAAAAGGGGTAATTTCGAAAATCAAATATAAATTATTTAAAGAATTGTTACACGAAGCATTAAGAGATAATAAGCTTGACTCTTTCCGCTTAAATTTTTCTAAGGGAAATAAGCAGTGCTTAAACGATTAAGAGGTTTGATTTTTCGTCATCAAACACACTAAAAGTTACTCCATCCATTCCGTTTAAAGAGTCCACTTTTAAAAAAAAAATCTTGTCCCATTTAAATAGTTTATTACATTACATACCCTTACTAGTATAACAGTGTGTGGTTCACAATTAACTCTTACTTCTAAAGTAAGAATATAAGTGAAAAAATATGGTGGTAAATTATTTATTTTAGGTGTTGTACCTTACAGCCCATAATAAGTTGTACACATTTCAAAGTGGACTTTTTGAGTGGGACGGAAGGAGTATATACTTTTTAATTAAATAATTTTAAGCATTAAGTGGTGTTATCAAACAGGTCTTAAGTTATGCTGGTTGCAAATTAGCTTTATTGAAACTATTGAAATCTTTGGTTTTTCCTACACTATGGTAATCCCTTGAAGGGTTGTGTCATGCAGTACTAACACAGCGATTCACACATGTTTTATACTCCCCCGTTTCATTAATAGAGTCCACTTTGACAAATGTACAATTTATTATGAATATCAATGTACAACAACTAAAATAGTTAATTTGACACATTTGTTCCATTCATATCCTTACATTTCAATTATGGAATTATATGAAGCACACATGATTATAGTAGTAAAGTATGAAGAGTAAAAAAATTTGAATGTGAACTCTTCTATTGGAACAAAAAATATTTTTCAAATTAGAATGTTCTAATAGAACGGAGGGGGTAGTTCTCTATGTAATCAATAGTTATTCGGGGTTGTGGAAGTCATATCTCAATTGGGAACAAAGTTCTGCAGGCTTACAGCCTAATAATCTACTGCAATTGGATTGTGACAAGTTCATACTGAACTAATTGATGTATACAAACCAGACAATCTGTGTCTGTTATGCAGTTCTCAAACATCTATAAGTATTAATTACAAGAATGGAATGGTAAAATAAACAAGATTGTTCCTTTCCTTCCTCTGTATGTACCATATAATACTAAAGTTGAAATGCTACATTTGTTATGTTCTCCCATCTATTACCTACCGGGCTGCTTCAGTATATATTGTTTTTGTTTCGTGTTTGTCAGAATCTGATTAATGTATGACGGGAGCGCTGTAATGTATGAAAAACCTCTGCTCTTTTCGCTTTAATGATCGACTTCCGATAGAAAAATATAGTCCCCTTTGAGATGTTGCTCCAGGTTTGAAGTCAGAATGATGCAGCAGCATCATTGAGCACTCTGATATGATTGAGGGAACCGTTTTGACAGAAGAAAATGTTTCAGCTTCATTATGAGCACAAAAAGGCCATAACATGGTATGTGCAGCAACGCCACTGATGAGTACCTGAAATTTCCAGTTTCACAGAGGAACATACATTCTATTAGAGGCAATCATATATTATTGCTATAAAGGCTTCTATTTTGGAACTCTATTTAATACTTCCTACGTCACACTTAAAGAGTCCACTTTGTAAACAATATTACAAAGTGGACTCTTTATACGGGACGGTGGGAGTATGAAGAACCTGAGGAAGTTTTGCTAAGAATACATACCACACTGGAGCATACGGAGAAGATAAATCCAGAAAAGGATATGGCCACCTGATTCAGAGATTAAGTTGGTACAAATGTTAAATGAAGTAAGAAAAGAAACATTTCTGAAAGAAGGGAGCAAACCAGAGTAGCTTACCAAAGTGGAACACATGCATGAAGGATCCATTGAAAAATTACATATATAGATGTCCACAGGAAAAAATATGCGATTCGGAACCAAGGGAACCGCTGAAAAGCAAATAACAACATGAGAGAAAGCCATAAAGAAGATCAGGAAAGGACTTGAATTCAACAAGCAATCAGAACTCACCAAGCAGTTTAAGGCAGTTTCAGCGAGCAGAAAAACCGCATTGATTGAATGCATATTGATGATCAACTGCACGATCAAAGTTCAACCATTGATTAATGAGAAAGGAAAAGGCTAATTAAGAACTCAGAATTGCACGTTAAAGATTGCGCTTCTTGACAGTAATTGTTTCAAACTGCAGTCTGTGTTTGACAAATGCTAATTGGGCATACTTGGTGCTGTTTTTGGGTAAAATTTCATGCTTTCATTAGACAAATGCCTAAAGAATTCCCTTTGAGATACACCTTGTTTTCATTCATCTTCAATTCGAATGCCAAGCGATATTTTCTATGCTTGCAGTCATTGGGAATTAGAAAATAGAAACAGTTGAAGCCATTTAGGATACTTACAAAATTCAGACTGTAATCTTTTATTGCAAGGAAAGGTACAATCACGAACCAAAAGACACAGTCAGTCAGCAGCACAGCTCCAGCAATCATCTTGCAAAGATAAGATGAAAAATTTGTTAGATTTGCCGCGCAAAATTGACACGATTTGCAGCATTTATTTGGAAGGCACAGCATGAATACTTGCGAAGGAAATAAAAACCAGAGCAGTTTCACTATAAATACCTGAAAAATAATTTGAAAAACATAACTCCAAAAGCTTGCAAGTTGCTGGTCATGTTCTTCATTAGGGCCGAAGCTTTTACCCTGACCAGCTTCTGCATCCTCATTCCTAGCACCAACTCTGCTGTGACACTGGTAACATCCATACATGGAGAGCAGAGATCCAAGCTACATTTTGATGACATTGTCATAAGCAAAATGAAGAATGTGATCAAGTTTGTTCAGTACATCTTCAAAGTTTTGACTACTTACCCCAAAATAGATTGTTACCAATGTAAATGTCCACCTGCAAATCGTGAAACACGCCAATTAGATGGACAATACTTTCTTTGATTGGGATTGCTTAGCCTTGTGAAACACCGAGATCACAGAATCGAAAACAGAACTGATATTTAGATCACTTACTGTGTATAATAATACATAATGTCACCTCCATCAACTGCAACATTTAGGATCAGCATCAATAGAAGCACAAAGAAAGCAACAACTCTCAATCCAAGCAGCCAAGCAGGATTTATGGTGTTGAGGCAGGGCTTCCAAACTTCATCTTGGTATAAGGTTCCAGGGGATTCTTCTAATCTTTCTCTACTTCCTTTTCTTGAATTCCGGGGACATTCGTATTTGGATATCAGAATTGATGCAAAAACCAATGACACTAAAATCCATATGGAACAAAGCAACACCCTCCAGTTAAGCCAATAACTCGAGGTGGTTGTGTCCGCTGTCATGATTGGCTGCCAAGAATGCTCTGAAGAGCCTGTTAAAAAATTCATCCTTTTATTTCTGAAACAATCTTGTAATATGCAGCCTCAATCCTCAGCTAAGAATGGCTGACTAGTTCGGAGTTTCAGTTTGGGGAGTAATTACTAATCTGGGATTTGAGTGGAATGACAATAGAAAGGCAAAAGAACACAATACGCCTGCCAGGGCGCTGGAGAATGAATCAATTGCCAATCAAACTTTCTTCCTAATGAGCAAAAGAATGATGCTAAATGGAATGGGATAACAAAATTTTCTTAGTAAAGTGCAGAAAAAAATTTAAAAAAAATCTTGAAATGAACTAAAAATTGAGAATTAAATATCTCCAAGGATGGCTTCTTCCTACAAAGAATTTGGAAGTGAAAATGAATCAAAAAGGTAAGCTGCATCAGATGCAGAAGACAATACAGGGATTTAAAACTTCTTGGATAAGTGTCTTGTTCAGGATTCAGAAGCAAAAGCCATCCAAGCCAAAAAGAATTTTCACTCAAGTTTCAATCAAAGAATAGAGCAGAAGTAAAAAGACTCGAGGAAATTCCAAAGCAGCTTCATTTAAGTAGCTCCAATGAGTGAAACAAGGCATGAAATTGAGCTACATTAATGGCTGTTCAAAGCAAAGCAGGAAGAGATTCCAAACTTTCAAACTAGACTTGCACAGAGAGATACATGATGTTTGCACAGAAAGACACGTAGGAAAACCAATACTAAAACAGAAAGATGAAAAAAAAAAAGGGATGCCATGGTTATTAATTGCAAGCAAAGAAAAGTTGGAATATATACTTACAACAGGGAAAAGTTAGATACAAATTTGGAGGGAGGATGCTGGTGTTGTAAGAAGAGATGCTTTGCTTCCTTGCTTTAACATAGAAAAACTAAACAAAGGGAATACAGATGGATAAAAAGGAGGTTTGTTCTCTTTGAGCACAAGCTTCCTCTTTTTTGTCTCTTTTTTTTTTTTTTTTTTTTTTGCTTATCCCAATAATGTGAACTAGACTATAATTGTTGTAAAAAAGACTAGTCTATGCAAAAATCTGTACATACTACATAGTACCATGCAAATATTATATTAAATTGTTTTTTGGGAAAAATGAACATTTTTGCAGCTTCCCTTGTAACAGAGCAGCCTTCTGTGTAGTTCTTTTCTAGATTTTGATGTTCCTCAGACAGGGGAATGCTGGGGACCCTTCCCATGCATTCTTTTTGGTTTTGAGATGGATTCTTTGTTGGGTTGCTTTGCTTCGAGATTCTTTTGAACATTTATTTTATGGGAATATATTACTTCTCATCAAAATCCCAACAAAAGCCATAATGAAGAGTTCAAATTCAAAGTTCAAACTATATTGACTCTATTTGCTGAACAGCTCAATAAGAAAATAAAAATTAAAAAAAAAACAACAACAAAAACCCATCTAAACAAGTTTCTATGAATGTCAAATGGAAAAATTGCATTATTAGTCCACATTCTTTACATAAGTGGTAAATGTAGTCCACATTCTCAATTAAATTAGCAAATGTAGTTCACATTCTCCAAAAACTAGCAAATGTAGTCCACAATCTTTCCATTTTAATTTTAATTTTTTCTTTTTGCAACTTTAGTTCAATTAGTTAGAGTCAATTATCCGTCAATTGAACTAAAATTGCAAAACAAGTGGAAAGATGGTGGACTACCTTTGCTAGTTTTTAAGAAAAGTGAACTACATTTGCTAGATTTTAAAGAAAGTAGATTACACATTGTCGCTTAAATAAATAATGTGGACTAAAAATGCAAATTTTTCAATGTCAAATATATAGGGTAGTTTTACAATTAAACATTTCAAATCCAAGGGAAAAGGAAATTAAAAAAAAAACAGTTCATTTAATTTTAACCCCTATATACTTTAGAGTACTTTAGGCTTTAACCCTTTATTTTGAAAGTATATCTTATGCTCTTATATAATTATATTGTTACTATTTACTCATGAATTAACAGTTTCGCATGAAACAATGTCCTTCGTAAAATTAGTATACAAATGGCATGTAATTATTCATTACTCAATGTTTCTATTAATAACCTAAATTCACCATCTTCTTCTCTCATCCTTCGTGATCTGTTAGTTAATTTTCTCATTATTGTGAGTTTTTTCTTTAATTTATAAATGTTTATTGTGTTTTTTTTTTTTTTTTCATGTTTATGGTGTTTACTTTATTGGCTATGGAGATTTTCTCTCTGACTGTATTGATTTTCTCCCTAACTATGGTGATTCTATTTATCATGTCTATAGTGTATGAGTCATTGGTTATGATGCTATTCATAGCCATGACTATTGGGACAAAATAGTTCATTTACATGAGATAAGAGAATATAATTTTTTTTCTCTAAAATGTTATTCAAAAAGACATATCTTTTTCTGTAAAAACGAAATGTTTTTATACACTTAATAATATTATTATACAAAGTTCAAAATTACATAATAATTAAAGATGTAAACCAAAAGTGGCGTAATACACATGTGATTTTATGATTTTGTCTCAAAACTTGTAAGATATACTCATTCCATTCCATTAGAAGAGTTTACTTTGACAAATATTTTTTGTTCCAATAGAAGAGTACACTTTCAAATTTTTTACTCATCCTATACTTACTAATTAATTATGTGTCATATACAATTAGCTCATACTTAATAAGTAAGGATGTAAATAGAATAAATAATGTCAAATTAATTATTTTAGGTGTTGTATCTTAACCTTTATAATAAGTTGTATATTGGGCAAAGTGGACCTTTCTATTGGAACGGAGAGAGTATTTTCTAAGGAGAAAGAGAATGCTAAGTTTATATGGACAATGCTTCAATTATATATTTATGTTTTAAAATACAAAAATATGTTAGAACTACAAAATAGTACTATACATTAAAATATTAAAAAATATCTAAAATAAAAAAGTGATAAAATATACTCCTTCCCTCCGTTCCATTAGAATATTCCACTTATAAAGATATTTTTTTTGTTTCAATAAAGAGTCAACCACTTTCAAAAAAATTTATTACTCATACCCTTGCTAATATAATTATATGTGGTTCATAATTAATCTACACTTAAAAGTAAATAAATAAATGAAATAAAAAGTATTAAATTTGCTTGTTTTAAGTGTTGTATATGACATTCATAAAAAAATTGTAGGTGGGTGAAAGTAAACCTTTTAGTGGAATAGATAGAGTAATAAAATAGTTATCGTTTCGGATTACTTTTAATTCTACATTTTAATCTTTAGACCTTACTAACATTTGTACAAAATTAAACGGTTTTTTTTCTATATTTTATTTCAACCTACATTTTTCTTGGGATGGAATATCCTACTTTATATATATATATATATATATATATATATACACGTGTGTTAAATTTCTATACATTTGCTAAATATGCTGATGTTGACATTAGATAATTCTAATTCTAATTCAAGCATTTATTCTAATTCTCCCTATCTTTAAAGTTAATCAACAGTATCTAATTTATTCACATTTACATTATTGAAAGGAAAAAAAAAATACACTATTTATTTAAAAGATTTAACTTTAAAATTCTCTCCGACTAAAATTATATTAGTTTTAAAAAAAAAATACTCGTAACCGCAGTATATTTTGACATTTTAGTCCATATGGTCATATATGTTTTAAAAGTATACATTTTCCGTTTAAAATAATATTATTACCCTTATTTTCTTTTTAAAAAATATACGACCTGAAAGAACAACATTATATTTAAAAAAATAAAATAAAAAAAGAATATGGATAACCACATAAAAATAACGAGGAACTCAAATTGTCTAAGCCTGGATCCAATTTATACACAAAGATTACTTTTAAGTATAAATAATCTAGTATAAATGTATAATTATTAGTTAAGAAATTCTGAATTTGTTTTCCAACATAAACAGTTATTTAAGTTTTAATTAAAAGTATTCGTAAATTCTCATATTAATTAATTAAATTTAGTCCGCCTATTCTCTTTGGAAAAGGTATTGACGCGTGTCGGTGCAGGGTGGGACCCGGTCAACAAACTTAACAGAAAACCTCTTTCTTCTTTTTGCATTACTAATCTTTGTTCTTTTGGGACCTTCTGTCTCTTTTTTCTATATTATCTCTCTCTCCCCGTTTGGTTTTTCCTGGTTTTTTCGGGGTTACAAACAATTTACAAGATGTTCAATTTGACCATGAATTTTGCCTCCACACTACATCGCACAAGAAAATATTGTTTCTAAACAATTTTATTGACGTAAAAAATTAATTTATATTTTAATTTTCAAAAATTTACTATTATAAATATTCATAGGCTACAATTTAAAAATAAGTAAATAATTAAAAAAATCATAAATAACTTTCTTAAGAATCCATCTGTTCCACTCTAACAATTCAGTTTCGCAAATGTACACATTTCTACAGTTGTCGAGGTACAACACGTAAAATATTTAATTTGACAATAATTATTCCATTCATTTCCTTACTTTACAGGTGTGAGTTGATTATAGACCACAAATAATTAGATTTGTAAGAATATGAAAAGTAAAAAATTTAGAGGTATATATATATATATATATATATTCTAATAAAACGAGAAGAGTACATATCTTTAATATGATTTTTTTTTATATTTATAGGGTGGGAGTGGGGACCAGAGGAACACAAAGGATAAATAGCAAAATTATAATTTATGTATTAACAAAAATTTACATATTTCATTATATATAAAAATAATTAAATTAATTTAATCATAATTTTATTGTCTTTTAACAACAAGAAACTAGTTTGAATAACGAGAAGGCTTGAGAGAGTGGTAATAAAGAGAACTTTGCAACTCGATGTCATGGATTTAAGTTTTGTGGTCGTGGTTTGCAAAAATTAAAAACAATAATTAAATATAATATAAAATTTGTAAAAGAGTTGATCAAGAATTCATTTGAAGTTACAATAAAATTGCTCTGTAGGCCCAATAGAAAAGTCAGTTTTGAGGAACGAATAACTTGTTACTTTTCTCATCCAAGTAAATATAAATTTATTTTAAAACATATCTTTTGATGAATGATCGATTAAAAAAGAATTCTGAGAAAATTTATCTCTGTTCGACAAAGCCTATAATAGTATGTGTATTATACGGAGTAGTAATTAAATGGCTAGTAAAAATAAACACAAATAAATAAATAAGTGGGACAGACTGATTTGTTGAATTGTGATGTTCCAAAATTATAGAGCTACATGCTAGTAGATATGGGTTGAGATCCGTTGTCCCAATTAAAGTGTCTCCTCTCACATATGTGGGAGGGCCACTGTGAAAATAAGAGTTAAGATTTGTTGAGACCCTGTTCTTGTTCTGGAATTATCGCTTCCAATTCCAAGAAATTTGAACCTAAACCGAAACGTTGAGGGACGGTTCCAAAAGTTCTAGAAACACAAGATACGGTTCAAAAATTTTGTCAATTTCTTTTTTGTTCAAATTTTTTTTCTTTTCATTTTATTTAATTATAAGTATTCAAAACTAATTTTCTTAATATTTTAAATGTATTATAATTTGTAAATTCATTAGATACTAAGCATTTTTAGTCTCTAAATATTGTTTCTTATATTCTCATCTCAAATATTAATATAATTATGATATAAATAAAAGAATAATAATAATTAAACAACTTACAATATATATTAAATATCATTTAAATGATTTATAAATAAGAGTATAAATTATTATGTATATAATTTATATATTTTACATGTAAATAAATATATAATATTTCGGTTCTCACATTTCGAAACCGTCGATTCTCGATTCTCAGCAGCTAAAGCCTAGAATCATAATCGAATCTTCTGAAATCGGATCCTGTGACCACGGTTTTGGTTCTAGTTCTAAAACTATTGAGCTCGGTTTTGGTTCTAACCGGAACCGAGACAATGAATAACTGCTAGGTTTGCCAATTGGCCTACTTAAACGCCTTAGCGTGTTATACTCATATACGAATGATTTAAACGCCTCGGGGATTATGAAAGGATTCGTTGTACAAGTGATAAAATTGAAAGCTAAATAACCAACTCACCAAGTTAAAGAAAAAAAAAAGAAAGAACAACTCACCCAGAATAAAATGGAGTCGTCAAAAGAAAGGAATTGAAAGTAGAGATTTTGATGAAACTCATGACTAAACCAAATTAATTTGAAAAAATATATATCAACTCTAACTGAATAAGTTTTCATGAAAGTGTTTTCTATAAAATAATTTTAAAATTATTATTATTTTTTCCATGAGTGCAAAGTGTTTAAATAATTATTTTATAAAAATATTTTTATGGTCAAACAGTACATTTGAATCAAGCATGTTAAGTAAATATTTTTATGCATACCTTCTTAATGGGTGATGTTATATCGCCAGAATTAAAATTTATTATTCAGAGCAAATTTATATAAGGACACACAAATTAATTTTAACTCTATAAGTTATATGTGCCAATTTATTGCTCTATCACTGACATCTATCATTTTTCAAAACATAATTATAAATTCACTTAAAAGAGTATATATGCTCATTCTATTTGCCTTCTAGTCATAAAATGATACCTCCTCCGTCACATTCAAAGAGTTCACTTTGTATTTCTAAAAACAGTAATACAAAGTAAACTCTCTTTGAGTAGGACAGATGGAGGATAAAATTTTGAAAAATATAACTCATTTATTCTTATTCTTTTTCTTTCTTTTTTGCTCTTTCTACCTACAAAATTCAAACATATCATGGTCATAAGGCCCATCCTTTATCACTACCCTAACTCTCTCTCAAAACTCATTTATTCTTTTAAAATTACTTTTAATGAGAAAACTTTTTAAGTATAAAACATTTTAAAAGTTAATATCTGTATAAAATATTTCTCTAAACATTTATTTCACTGAATTTATATTTATCCACACAACAGCTAGCTTAGCTAGGGAATATAGAGGACACAACTTACACAAAAAAAAAAAAAAAAAAAAAAAGAAGAAAAGAAAAAAAAAAAGAAGTTCTTCCTTGGAATTAATTAATATACAATATGGGGCATGCATAAATCAACGAGCATATATCATCATAAATTAAGGAGAGGATTGGGCATGCTGGCACTAGTTAGCCAATTGATTAAGCAACTTCACCAATTTCTTGAAGCAACTAACATGGTCCCTGACTTGTAGCGCAAGCAAGTTAAGCCATGCAGCGTAGCGACAAGTGACAAATGACAATTGTTTTGACTTATTAGTCTTTCTTTTCATTTACTTTTCCTTTCTTCGAGTTCAAGGGATGGTTCGATAGGACATTTTAAAAGAAATTTTGAAAAAACATGCAAACAAACATATAAATTGTTTTTTCTTTCAAAAACTATGTTCATAAAAAGAATTTTGAGAAATTGTTCTTTCAAACAATTTTGATAAGAAAGTATGCGGCAAACAATCTCCTTAAAGTTTGAGTCTATAGAAAAACACTTTTTTGGGGTTCTAAAAAATAGTATTTTAAACCATGTTTTGAAATTTTATTTTTTTAAGTCTTAAATCCTTTAAACTACCCTGTGTTTACTACTGTGTTTAACATTTGCCCCTCTGTATTTTTTAAATATATCTTTTGCCCCCTGTGTTCTTATAAATACATCTTTTGCACCCCCTTTGGCTACTAGTCAACCATTTAAAAAGAAAATAAAGACATCCATGCCCTTAAATTTTAATTTACCATAATTAATACACTTATGTAAATATTTTACATTTTTGAATAATAAATATTATATTTTCTTAAAATATACAATGCAACAATTTATTTTATTTTAATTTTCACTATTTTTGTTATTTTAGTATTTAAGTTACTTTTAACTTTTATATTAAAAAAAATTCAGTGGATTAAAATATTTTAAAATTTTAATTAGATGGGAAAATTTTAATATATTACTATATTCACTTAAGTGTCAAAAATATATTATATAAATTATGAAAATTTTAATTTTAGAATAGTGAGAAAAGTTTAATGATTTTTAAAATATAATTATAAATATGAACTTTTGATAAAACAAAGAGAGTATATAATAAAATGAAGAAATTAATTCAACAATATATTATTATAAAGTTTAGAAAATAATTTTCCATTTTATAGTTTTTTTACATTTTCAAACAAACAATAAAATAAAAATTGTATCAAAAACAATGTAAATGTTACTTAAAAAATCATCCATAAATTTTGAAAGAAATAATGAAAAATACATTACCAATTTCAACTAAATTAATACAACATATTTTGAAATTTTTTTTAAAAAATTTTAATTTAAATATTCTCATCATTTGACATTTTAAAAATATTTTCTTCATTTTATATACAAAAGTTAGTAATTAAATAAATACCAAACTATATATGTAAAATAAAACCAAAAGAAAGATGTTTAATAAATATAAATAAAAATAAAAATTTTCATTTTTTAAAATCACACTATTATATTTTTAAAAGGAAAATATAAACTTTGTTGCTAAAAAAATAAAAAAAAATGTTTAATACATGTGAAAATTAAATATAAAATAAATGGGGGGGCATGAATGTCTTTATATGATTTTAAAATGTTGATTAGTGGTCAAGGAGGGCAAAAGATGTATTTAAGAAATACAGGGGGCAAATGACAAACAAACCAACAAACACAGGGTGATAAAAAAGATTTAAGCTTATGTTAACAAAATTTGAATTTTAAAACAAATTTTGAAACGACGCATTGAACCAAAACAGCTTCCAAGACTTCTAAACAAATAAGCCCCTAAATTTCTAGCATGCACATTGCATATGTAGGTAAACAATTATTGAATGCGGCAAACTCAGATTACGAAGAAAAAAAGGGTGTTAGTGTTTCTGGGATGAATATTAGGCTTAGTTTCATTAAACTCTCCTGTTTGATTATATTGGTGTTTTATTTTGTACCCCCTCTATCTATTAAAAAAACTAGATATTTTGTCCCTATGACTAGTAGTCAAAGACAAGAAATAATAATATTAAAAAAAAACACTAGTCGTTAATGTATTGACATAATTCACAATTTATGTATTAAATATTTCTGGACAGCAATCCTTATAAATAGGCAATTAATGCTTTTTTTTAATATTTATTTTAAAGTTTTTATTTTATTATTTTTTTAAGGCTTGCATCTAAAGGTTGGAACACATGACTTTAGGTTTACAAAATCTTCCCATTATGCACCACCCCAACCCTCCCCCTTCTTAATAGGTAATTTTATTTTTCCATTTGTTTTTCTTTCTTTTAATTACTACTCCCTCCTACCCAATTTAAGTGTCACTTAAGGACTAAATTTTTTACCCTTAATAAGTGTCATTTACACATTCCAAGACTATATTTCATTGATTGTTCCAAATTTACCCTTATGTATAATGCTTCATTTTAATGTGTTGGAAATGTGAAAGAGCCTTTCAATTGAAAACAGATTGGGATAATACTCAGTCTTAATGGAAAAGAGAGAGTAGAAAGTAGTGTTGGGATAATACATTATTTTTTCATTTAGAATTACAAGGTAACTTAAATAAGGTTAATTTAGTCTTTTTTACATTTTTCTTAATATGTGTGAAACAACCTTAAGTGAAACTTAAATTGGGTAAGAGGGAGTAGTACTTAAGGGTTTAGTGTCTATTTTGATATAACAGATGGGACAAAAACAAAAATACCAATAATACAATAGATTTAGTGTAATTAAACCTAAATTTTACTACATTGCATAGAGTGAACTTCATTAATGAGACTTTCTATTTATTAATAAAATCCTAAAATATTAAAAATTTGACAAACTAATGCAAAATACAAATAGAAATTCTTTACAATGAATTTAATTGGGTGGCTTTGTGACCATGGCTGTGCTTGGTCGAATTAGTGAATGGCAACAAGTCAGGTGGCATCAATGATAATAGGTTGGGTTATCTTATATTTCATACTTGCTTGGTTTAGGTGGCCTCTTACTAATGGGTGTTGCAGCTTGGTACAAGCTCAGAGGCCTCAAGAAGAGAAAAAGGGACTTGATGGAACTTGAACACGCCCAACTCCAACTTCCTGTGGCTCCATGATAGAATTTGCCCTGTGATACTTAGGCTTAATTTTGTTTCTTTATTTGCAACTATATTAATATACTCTCCCTTTCATGTGTTTACTTTGATAAATATTTTTTGTTCCAATAAAAGAGTTTATTTTCAATTTTTTTTTACTTCTTTTATCCTCACTAATATAATTATGTGATAAATAAGGATATAAATGGAATAAATGATGTCAAAGTAGCTATTGTGGGTGTTGTGCCTTGTCATTCATAATAAGTTGTATTGTTTATTATTCAAAATGGACTCTTCTAATAGAAGGGACGAAGGGGTATCTAATTTGCTCTTACTAATTACAAAAACATGATTAAGCTTAGTATTGCCACGGCTTCCACCGTTACTACTCCCCTTAAGTAAAATGACGTCGTTTCACTTAAGGGGAAAAATAAATTAAACAAAGGTAAAGGGTCCATTTTGAAAAGCCCAATTCACAAATTAGACCCCCTCCTTCAATTCTAATTCTAATTCTAATTCCTCCCTTTTTCTTTTGTTTCTAATCCTTAAAACCCAATTCACAAATTAAACCGCCTCCTCCAATTTTGTTTATTTTTTGCTGCTGCTGTTTGATGGTATATAATGAGAAGGAAATATTTTCTAAGATTAAAAATGAAGAAATTTTGCATCATTTTCAACAGATGAGTGATTGTAAAACACAGTTTTACGTTAGTAGTTGTGTATCTTATAATCACGCTAAAAAATTTTCTCGCATTAAACTCACTCAAATTTTTTTCTGTTACCATCATTGATTATTTTGATAATTTAGAAGTATGTATTTTATTTAATAACATCGGAAAAAAAAATTTGCCTCTACAGTCACCCCTTCTTCTATTTTGTCCTGCATTCGCCTCTATATATATATATTCATAATAAATTGTAAGAAATATTTTAAGTGTTCAGACTGCAAAACAACAGATCTCCAGAATTTAAACCCACTATAAACATACTGTATTAGTTAAGGAAAAAAAATAATTTCGAGAACCAATTCCATAATTGATTAGGTGTTTGGGAATAAAGTAATGGAATCATAGAAAATATGGGTGTTTGGTTGGTGAATTTAGGAACAATTTTTTGGAATCATACCCAAATAATTAGACTTTAGTGAAACCACCAGGGTGAATTTCAATTTAATTCCCATTCTCATTCCACCCTACTATCAAACACATTTTTATTCTCATTTCCAACTATATATTAACCAAACGCAATATTTTCTTTAAGCTTCTAATTTCACTCCCAGAATAGTCTAGTTTTCTAATAAACTCTCCTTTCTTCTGAGGAAAAAAAGGTTGCATTGTATTAGTTGTCCGCCGGACAAATAATGTGTGTTACATACGGTGTATTTCATTGAGCAAAACCAATTTTGTTAGTTTTACCATACTGTGCTATTTCATGAATAACTACATTATGAGTGCGACGAATCCATGTCATAATTAGAAGCGCCTTTTAAAGCGTCAGAAAATTAACAAAGGAAGAAGAGGGTTATTTGGGTTCACAAATCAAAATTTTGTATATAAGCACAACCTGCAGAGAATCAGATTAAGGACGCAGACTAAATTCATCTCAACCGATTTTGAATGTAGTTAGGCCATTATTGATGATACAAACTACGGAGGAATATATAGTGTATGCGATCGAATCAATTAACTTATTAATTTACGATGAAATTAACAAAAAATTAAAATTGGAGGATATAAAAAAGGCCAAAAGCACTAATGAAAATGAATTAAGGACATGAGAAGAAGAGCCAGTACCTTTGATCATCATTACGAGAACTGATCAGTTTGAGAGCATCAAAATACACCCGTAACCGTGAGTTCTGTGGATGCCAAACTTACACTTTTAGACTGAATTAATGTCAAATGATGACCAAAAGCAGGTTTTGAAGAGTAGGTCGTAGTTAAGTTGAACATGTTACACGCACCTCTTTCATTTCTCATGGGCTCCTAACTGTCTAACGAACAGAGATGTTCAAACTAATGGGATATTGAACCTACTACAAGACAACATATATAATACTTTGTCCATTCTATTAGAAGAGTTTATTTTGAGAAACATTTTTTGTTTCATTAGAAGAGTTCACTTTCGATTTTTTTACTCCTCCTACCCTAACTAATATAATCATTGTGGTTCACAATTAGTCTATACTTAAAACGCAAGGATATAAATGAAACAAATAGTGTCAAATTAGCTATTTCAAGTGTTGTACTTTGACATTCAAAATAAGTTGTACATTTGTCAAAATGAACTCTTCTAATGGAACGGAGGAAGTATATTTATTTTTTGGTGGATTTTTACACTACCAAATGGTTAATTATTTTGTTAGTTCTCAAACTTGATGTCATGTCACACTTTCATCAAGAACTTGAAACTATTTGTTTTTAGTCTTCAAAGTTACGTTTTCCATCCCAAGTAGTCATCTAGACATGACCACGGTTGCACGACATCCAATTCCATTTCCATGGAAAATGGAAGCGGAACTGGAACCTTGCGAGACAATTCCGAGCCGATTTCAAAATAGCTAGTTCCGTCATGATTCCAGTTCTGATTTTTTGCCTGCTCGATTTTTTTTTGCCTTTACTTTTTACTTAAGCGTAAATATCTAAACATAATTTTCTCAATATCTTTTATGTATTGTAATATATATATATATATATATATATATATACACTCACACACATACAGGGTGAGACTATAGTCCTTTCAAAAGAATTATTCAACCTTGTACACATATAGGGTGAGACTATACACACACACATACAGGGTGAGACTATATATTATATACATATATATCATATATTGTGTGTTTTTATACTAATATACAAATTTATAAATAGGTAATGTATATGAATTATTTAATATACAATTATATCTTGGGCTAATTACATTTACCTCCCCAAGGTTTGGTGAAATTACAAACAAATTTCTGTAGTTTTAAAAATTACAAATACCTTCATGTGGTTTGATCACAGTTACAAATTCGATCCTTGTTATGATTGAGAACGAATACAAACTTTCCTAAACAAGTTCATAATCAGTTGGTAAAAGTTTAACTCAAACTCATTTATTCAATAAATTAACGAACATAAACAAAACTGTAGACTCGATTATTTAATAAACAATCACAGAGAAAAAATAAACAAAAATAATTTTTTTTGAATAGTTCAGGGATGTATTTATAATTTTCATAACCACAAGGACTTATTGATAGTTTCACCAAATCGCAGGGGAGGTAAATATAATTCTATGATATAATATTAATAATAAGCAATAAGGGAAAATCGCAGTTTCGGTCCCTCAATTATACCCTTGTTACACTTTCAGTCTCTCAATTATTGAAACTAGCACTTTCAGTCCCCTAAATATTACTATTTCGCCGGTTTGGTCCCTCTTACCGGCAAGCTACCGGTTGACTAACAAAGTTAACGGTAATTTGGACCCTTTTGAAAAATTCATAAAATATTTGGGCCAAATCATAATAACTCAAAACATTTTAAAAATATTTGGCCCAGAAGTCTTCTTCTTCCTTCCCACTTCTTCTTCTTCCTCGATCTCCACCTTTCCCAGAAGTTTTTTTTTTTTTTTTGCCTTCTTTTTTTTTTTTTTTTGTTTTTCTCTCTTCTTCCCCACATGATGAGAAGTCTTCTTCTTCCTTCCCACTTCTTCTTCTTCCTCCCCACTTCTTCTTCTTCCTCTCCACCTTTCCTAGAAGTTTTTTTTTTTCTTCTTTTTTTTCTTTTTCTCTCTTCTTCCCCACATGACGGGAAGTCTACTTCTTCCTTCCCACTTCTTCTTCCTTCCGACTACGCCGCCGCCGACCCTCTTCTTTCCTACCTCCTCCACCGCTCCTCCTCTCTTCTCCCTAACCCGACGCCCCTCTTCTCTTCCTCCTCTCCCTCTTCCGCCGCTGTTACCAACTCCTTAAAACCATCACCACCATTACCACCTCTTATCACCATCACCACCATTACCACTTCCCGTCACCACCATGTTCAACCATCATCACCATTACCACCTTCCTCAACCTCCATCTTAAAATATAAAAACAAAGATGTAATAGTTCATTAACAATTAAAATCCTTTAACCATTAATTAAAAAAATGTAGTAATAGAACAAAAACAAATTAGTCCCATAAATTCTAAATCAAAGAAAAATTGTAAGAAACCCATCAAATTTATCATGATTTTGAAATTTTGTTAAAAGAAGAGATGGGGAAGAATAGGGGCGGCGGGGTAGGGAGAAGAGAGGAGGAGCGGCTACGGAGGTAGGAGAGAGTAGGGCCGGCGGCGGCGTAGTCGGAAGGAAGAAGAAGTGGCAAGGAAGAATAAGACTTCCTGTCATGTGGGGAAGAAGAGAGAAAAAAGAAAAAAGAAAAAAAAAACTTCTGGGAAAGGTGGAGAGGAAGAAGAAGAAGTGGGAAGGAAGAAAAAGACTCCTAAGGGCAATTTTGTCTTTTTAAAAACAGGGGGCAAATAGTGAAAATTGAATAACACAGGGGGCAAGTAGTGATTAAGCCTATTTTATATATTTTTCATTTTGGCCCCAAATGACTGGTAACCTGATATCTTGCCGGTAAGAGGGACCAAACCAGCGAAAGAGTGATAGTTAGAGGACTGAAAATGTGAGTTTCAATAATTGAGGGACCAAAACTGCGATTTTCCCTAAGCAATAATATAAGAACATAAGAAGTGGGGGATATTAGGCTTCCTTAGAAGTCAGCTGATCTGAATCACTCCACGGTGAGGATAACAATTCACCGAGAAGGTTTTCAGACGACTGATCATATAGTTTTGCATACTCAATGTTTCAATAATTCAAACAAGATTCAAGAAATTATAACAATTAACCTAACCTAATAGAATTAAAGAAGGTGAAACGATAAAGAAATAATGTGAAGCAAGAAGCCTAATTTTCTAAGTTTCGAACTACAGTGATTTCTACATTGTAGAATACCTAGTTCAATTTAAGAGAGATTCGAAGTAGGGACACTCTTTACACACGAATTGTATAAACAATAAATTCCAAATCTCTAACTAAAGGTGACTCTTTAATTGAACAACAATAACGCAAGTACCAAATTACACAAGTAACACGAATCTTAGGGAAAAGAAAAAATATTTTCAAAAACAGAGTGTTGGCTCTATTTTGATGTAAAATATTTTAAAAAAATTATATTTGTAGATCAATTCAGATATGATGTGCAAAAAAAAAAAAAAAGAAATTCAGTCGTAATGAGGAGGCCATCCGAACTTTAATTGGAGGAGAGCATCTCAATCAAGCCCTGCAAAGAGTAGCACCTGGGAAGATCAAGAATTGAAGGGCAACCATGTCCTTAGCTTCTGTGACACCCTAGAGTCACCATCCCGCAAGGGACTAACTTAACCAGATGCCTGCCTAGTTCGCACTAGGGCTCAATGTCATTCAAAATGGACTAAACATGCTTTATTATAAATACCAACCTTATGTACATACTTAAGTTCTTGATATTCATAAAACAAAAACGTAAGCTAACTATACATAGCATTCTTACTCAAACTTAACTAACTAAATTAATAGGCCTGGCCTGCATGCAGTCCCCACCTAGCACTGGCAATGAGCGAAGTCATCTTCATAATAAGAATCTGTACCAAATATTTTGAAAATAGAAAACAAAATAGAAAATAGAATGAGTCCTTGCCTAGTGAGAGTCCACCGTTTTCACAAACATTTACCGAGTTACATAAATTACCTATACATATAATTCATCAATTCTAACATGTAGCAGTCATGTCTCATGTAGGATTTATAGACATGTAACGAGGATGAAGGGAGGCTGTCAAAGTTCTATATGAAAGATGAGCAAACTCGCCAACTCACTTCGGTATTCTTTCATTCATTCTATATTCATTCATGTAACTCATTCATATAATCATCTCGTCAGCCAACTCCTAATCATTCATTCATTTGGGGCCCCCACTGTTCTGTACTGATTTTGAAATCAGGACCACGAATGATTCAGATGACCAAGCTCTATGCTTGCTCATGGAATCAAATCGTATAAATCATATAATGGATCCAGACTCAAATCATGATCAATTAATAGTTTCAGTGTAAAAAGAAAGCACATCTGAAGCGTAACAAGTATATATGCAGTTCAGCCAGTATATAAACACAACTGGGCAGTTCAAAACAAAACAGATTTCAATCATTTTTTGAAAATATACAAAACATGACATTACAATTCAGTTCAATGCAAATTCAATTATTAATTGCATTAAAATGGTATTCATCTTTAGTGATAAACTTACCTCTGTTTGAAGGTGTTTTCTCACTAATTCCCCAATGATCTGTAGTATATAAGTATCAAGGTTTTAGTCTCTATCCCTATTTCAGATAAATTCCGACATCCTAGGGTTTAAGACTTCAAGTATTAAATCTATATAATCCTAAGTGTTTCTTAATTCTAATTAAGTATTAAATAAAAATATTTTAATTCAATTTTGTAAAATTCAAGTTCTTAAAGTAGGATCGGTTTTACTCGTAAAAAGAGTGGTAAAACCCGATGAAACCTGTGTTTCAGATTTAGGATAAGTTTTTCCCACTTTCCCATTGGTTAAAGCTGGTCAGAATACTTCCTCAAATCCAAAGACAAGTTCTACCCACCATTTGATCGGTAAAAACCGATCGAAGGTTTTTAGTGATTCCTAAGATCAGTTTTTCCCGCATGAAAGGTTGATAGCCGAGTTTCTTGAGGAAATTTTTTAAGAATTACACAAGGTGGTTTTTCCCGATCCAAAGCCGGTTTTACCCGATTTTCTTGAACCAAGAAAATCGGTTTTACCCTTCTTTGGATTGGTTATAACCAATAGTTTCCATAATTCATTTTCTTCAAACTTTAGCTTTGGGTTTCAATCCAAAAGTGCTCAAAACTTGTTTTCTTTCTGTTCTTTTTTTTAATCAAAATCATTCCTACAACCTTTCTACAACATTTCTATCAATCCATAATAGATTTACATAGTTCAAAACTAAAGATTCAAATTAAAACTTAAGAAAAACTAAAAACTTCTATATTTCTAATTCTAGGAATCATAATTCTAAAAATTTACGTTATAGAAAGCTTCAATTCCTTACCCTTGTGTTCCTGAGGTAGCTTAGACACTTTTCCATGGACTGGAATCCAGACCCAAGCTTCCAAGTCATTCTTTTCTATTTTCCTTTCCTTTCCTTTCTCTCTTTTCTCCTTTCTCTCCTTTCCTCTTCTTGATTCTTCTTGGTTCTGGGTTTTTCTGAACGAGGGAGACATATTTATAGGTCTCTGGAGCCTAATTCAGACAAACAAGTAGGGGTCTAGTCCCTAAGGTTGTAGCCCTACTTTAGGACTTGGAGAAAGATATTTTTTTCAACTCTAGGTCACGATCGGTTTTACCTGCTCCAATTGTCGAAAAAATCGATCTAACTTTGGTCAGCCCAATAAATAGCGGGTATAACCGCTCTAAGTGCAAGTATAATCGATCAGTGAAGTGGTGAGATATTTTCCTCACTATTCAATTTTTGAGAATCCAGAATTTCTGACTAGGATTTTAAAACAAATAAAGGGTAAAATAGACCTTTACTTATTTTTTATGGTGTAATGTGATTAGAGAAAATTACCTATTGATTGAACACTTAATTGATTGATTGAATTACTCGATTGAATAATTGATTGATTGCCTGATTGATTGCATAAATTGATTGATTAAGAGTTAAAGTGGGTCTAAGAGATATCCTAAAATAACATAAGAAAAGTAAGAAAAAACGAAAAGGAAAAGAATCTGGAAAATAGCCTATGCGAGTTATCGTTCGAGTCGGACAGGAACTCGGACAGCACAAAACGGAAATAGAATTGGAAATTGAGATCAATCCGATAGAAGAAAACTACCAGATTTACATCTAGCTTAATTAAGGATGTTTCTGCATCACCCTAAACCTAAGGGTTGCCTATAAATACAACCTTAAATCATGAATTAAAAGCTTGAACTTCTAAAGAGCAAAAGCTAGAAAGGAGAGAGAGGTTCTAGCGAGAGAAGTGGGAGCCGCCGCCGCCGCCGCCGCTTCCGTCACCTCCATTGAAGTTCTGTGAGTTCGTGGTAATCTTAGGACCTCATGGTGATCTTAATTTGTGATTTAGATTGAGTTTGGGATTAAAAAAGCTCGAATCTTTACGAAACTTGAAAAACAATTAATTCACCTTGTATGTAATAAATCCATAGAAAGCATGTTATTAGGATGTTATTAGCTTTATTGAATGTTAAACCTATTTAAGATTGATGCCTATAGCGTTTAAACGATCCGTAGTAATTAAATTGAAAAGTCGAAACCGGAAAATATGCATGTTCAGAAATAGTGTTCCGATCCTAGTTCAGAACTAGATTTAAATACGTTAGAGTAATCCCTTATGCGCAGTAAAAGCTTCTAGGTATTGCCTGTATGCTAGCCTTTAAATCCATGACTTTAGTTTGGTTAAAAACGATCTGGAATAGTGTTAAAACATAGCCTGAAAGTAGTATCTAGAACCAGAAGTTTCTGAAAAATTTAACCAGCCGTGCGAGTTAGTCCTAGTCGGATGGGAACTCGGACAAGCCTCTGAAAACGATTTTCTGAACTTTCAAAACTTGAACCTGAGAACATGAAAAACTATGTACGAGTTGTCATCCGAGTCGGACAGTAACTCTACAGCCCTCTGAAAACAATTTTTCTGAACCTTTTAGAACCTGAAAATTGAAGAACATGAAAACCCATGTGCGGGTTTTCATGCGAGTAGGACAGTAACTCGAACGTAGTCCAGAACCAAAATCTTTGCCTTATTTCTAAAATTGCTCTTTAATCCTAAAATTTATCTTAATCCTGAATTGACCCAAAAAGTATTTAATGATACTAGCCTTAGGAAACTTGACCTTATTCTTGACCATTGATAATTGACCTTTGCCCGTTGACCATAGTTGACCTAAAAGTCAAAGTTAGACATAGTTAGCCTAAAATTCAAAGTCAAACATAGTTGACCGTAAAGTCAAACCTCAAAGTCAAAACATAGTTGACTTATCTTAGAACGCTCGTATTGCAGGAGTTGACCGTTGACCGAGAAGGGAACCCGTCAACCGTTGACCACTCACGCTTTAAGAAAGGTGAGGGATTTACTCGATATTTTCGTAAAGGTTTAATTGAACTATATATAGTATGCGTGAACTATAAACTTGATTGATCGACTAAACTAAGAGGTTGCCCACGCCTCACTTGTATGTAATTGGAATTGGACTTGCTATACATGAGATGTATGCTTTGAATTGTCTACTTGCTTAATATGAGTAAAAGCATGTATGCCTATTGATTGGTAATTGAATTGTTATTGATTGAAAACATGATTGATTGTACACTATTGATAAGCATGATGTACTTCTAGGTGTAAATAGTAGATGCCTAATATATATGCCATGACTAGGTTATTGCATTGTATATTGACATGTTTAGGAATCATGAAACCTGAATCTAGTTATTCTTACATGCGTCACCAGTTCAAAATTACCAATCTTTGACCCTGCATTACCTGACGATCTCACCACTAATTAATCTATCCACTAAATGACATGAAGTAGTAAGACAAATTAATTGGTTCTACCAAATCTATACAAGTTACGCAGGTTCATATAAATGCAAGCAATGAGATATAGACACCCAAAGTGAAAGGGAACACATGCATATTAATTAAGAACAATTCGGTTTCATGACATGCATAGATTAATTGTTATTTATAGTATGCTGGATTTAAATATTAGCTACTCATATTAATTAAACTAATTAAATCTTACTATATTAAAAAAAAAAAAACACACACACACACACAACATTTAAGAGGCGCATTTTCCTTTTGTCATGTGGCACATGACACATAAGATGCCAGCTAAATTACTTTTGACGCGTCATCAATCCATATCTTTTTTTCTTTTTATCTTAATCCATAAAGATATTTAGTTAAGATCAACAACTCCCCATCTTCATCCATAAAGATATTTAGTTGTGATCAACAACTCTCATCATCCGAATATATTTTTATTATTTTATTTGAAGTTTCATCCTTTTTCTTAATTTAAAAATTTAAGCTTCATCCGTTTTTTATTTATTTGTTTTAGCTTCATCTGTTTAATTTTTTTTATTTTTTGTAAGTTTATCTTTCTTTTTCTTTTCTTTTTTTAAGCTTCATCTTCATATGTACTCACAACATTTTCAAATGTAAGATTATTTATATCTCAATATAATTTTTAAATTTCTTTTTCTAAAGTTGCACGTTACTTTAAATATGATATTATATATATAAATAACAAAGTTCCGTATATATATCTTCATCACAATCTTTATTCACCTACACACGTGCTTCAAATAACTATAGGCTTTTGTATAATTTATAAATAATAAATTTTATATTTTGATCAACACCTTAAAATTTATCATTTATTATCTTTAGATAATTATACATTTTTTAATTATTTTCTACCGTGCTTATCCTTATATCTCATACCATCTCTAAGTCTATTAATTCCTTCATCAGTATTCAAATTCTATATACGCCAGAACTGAATAAATAAAATATTTGTTTTCTCCTATACCTCAGCTGCTGACAAATGTTAGAATTACTCATTTATTTAATTTTATTGTATTCATTGAAATTTTGTTCTTGAATTATTTTCCTATTTTATTTTTTGAAAGGCACGGGCCTTATATTTCTTTTTCCACAATATTATCAGGTTTTATATTTTACCGTATTTTTCTTTCTTTTTGTTTAGATTTTGGACTAATTCATATTATTGATGTTTCAATCCGTACAACCTTGTTTAATATTGAGTTTTATAGTTTTATGATTTTTCTCTTATTTTTGTTTGGATTTTGGGATACCTCATATAATTGATGTTTCAATTCTTATTGCAGGTTTTTCAGGTTTAATTAGTCTTGGAAACTTTCCCAGACTAATTCATATTATTGATGTTTCGATTTGTGCATATTTGTTTAGTATTGAGTTTTATAATTGTGTGGTTTTCCCCTTCTTTTTGTTTGGATTTTGGGATGACTTATATAATTGATATTTCAATTCTTATTGCAGATTTTTCAGATCCTATTAGTCTCCCAAACTTTCCCCAACTAGTTCATATTATTGATGTTTCAGTTCGTACTACTTTGTTTAATATTGTGTCTTATAATTTTATGGTTTTCCCCTTCTTTTTGTTTGGGTTTTGGGATAACTCATAGAATTGATGTTTCAATTATATTACAGGTTTTTCAGATTCTATTAGTCCCCTAAATTTTTCCCAACTTTGGAAAAGATGAAAGAGAAAACTTTTACATAATATAAACTCACATATTCAAATTTTCTATTAATTGTAATTTTCTTTTAGTCATAGCACTATCAAAATTATGAATGTGCAATACCCTTCCTTTTTCTTTTTCTTTTTTTTTTCTTTTTCGTATCATGTAAATTGTGAAGAGTAGGTTAACTTTTATTTTTGTATTTTCAAATTTATTTGGTCGAAATGTTTTTCATGGAGATTCTAAATACAAGATTAATTACTTCTAATATTTGATTATGATTATATATATATATAATCATAATCAGATATATATATAATCATAATCAAATATTAGAAGTATACACAAATTTTGTACTTTCATCATCATGAACATTTTATTTGTATTCTTCTTTTTTTCACCTCTATTATTGTCATAATTAAAGCTTTTTTTTTTTATTTATTGGAATAGAAGATCTTCACCCACAATATAGATTTTTTTTTAACTATATTTTTTCTTATTATTTAATCAAAATTTACCTTTAATATTTCAATTTTTAAATATTAAAAAATTCAACCATTAAAAATACTTATTTATAATATTAAATTTGAACTTAATGTAATTTTATTTAATTTGATAAATTTATTTTTTTAGTTATTTTATATTTTTTAAATAAACTTTTATTAATATGGGCTCACCCGTGCCTTGCACGGACCAAAGAAACTAGTAATAATTATAAAAGAAAGACATATTAATCTAATTAATTAATAAACTACAAATATCTAGCTACTGTGAGGGAATCAAAAACAATTTGCATGCATGGCTTAACGAATCAATACGCATGCATCAATTAATTAAGTAACTAACTAGCAATTTATTCCAACAGATCCGAAACAAGGAAAGCGAATAAAGGAAAAGGAATTACTACTTAATTAAAAGTTAACCCAAATGCCACCGACGTAAAAGAACTTCGGGAATTACAAGAATCCGAAAAGCTCTTTCAAGATACGCTACTGCTGCCTAGTTTACGTAAACTGATACTAATGATAATCGAGATGGAAAAAGGATGATCATTCCTGCACTAGTTCTGTCCATACATAATGCGCAGAACTAGTGTTATAAAAGGAAACTAAATATTCTCCTACTCCTACTCAAAGTAGGAAATATAATTAAAGGGGCATGTTATTTGCAGGTACCATTTTACTAAACACAGGACACTTTTTAAAATTTTAAATGGTGAAATGACATAAATGTCCTTGGTAATTACCTTAGTAAAAAAAAATTACCCACACCTTTTCCTCCATTCAACACCTTGTTACCCTACCATCCTCCATTTCTACATTTCTAACATCAACACATTCATCCTCCATTTCTTCTCCATTTGAAGGTCCATTTCTTCTCCATTGCTTGAGTTTCATGTCATCATTACTATTTGTATGGATTAAATGTAGCATCTTTTTCAAGTTTTTTTGTCACTGGGTGAGAATCGCCCACGCCGGGCGCTTGTATCCAAAAACCTCGCCTGTACTGGGCGAGTTTTTCCCGGAAAAACGCCTAATATGGGCGCGTTTTCTCGGGAAAAACGCCACAGGCCACATTATTTTTTCAAATAAATCGCCATCATTGAGCGTTGTTTTTCTAAATACGCGCCATTTGGAGGCGATGTTTTTAAAAAACAAATGTGGCCTGTGGCGTTTGTTTAACTAAAACGCGCTCCTCTCTGGCGTTGTTCATGGAAAAAAGCGCCACTTATGGGCGTGTATTTGGGCAAGGGCAAGGGATTTAAACTTGAATGCATTAAAATAATATTTCTTCGCCTGTCAGAACCGATTGAACGGATGCATTCATATGGTGATGCCTTCAAATTATATCATGCAAAATCATCTCATCAACCAACAACAAAATCAGCGACATCCAATACGGATACAAGAAAGTCGAATGGACGAAGCAGAGCAGCAAGCAAGCAACGGACGCAGCAAGAAAGGACGAAGCAGAGCAGCAAGCAAGCAACGGACGCAGCAAGAAAGTCGAATGGACGAAGCAGAGCAGCAAGCAAGCAACGGAGCGCGATAGGAGCGCGTTTTTTAAATACAAACGCCACAGGCCACATTATTTTCTTCAAATATTCGCCATCCTTGAGCGTGGTTTTACACAAAACACGCCACCTGGAGGCGATATTGTTACAAACCAAATGTGGCCTGTGGCGTGTTTGTAAATAAAACGCGCCTATATCAGGCGTTTTGCATGGAAAAACGCGGCCCTTCTGCTGATGAACTTATCTTTGCTCTGTTTTGCATTCTTCCTTTTGCTCACTGACATTTTTCTTGAATTCTGAAGATGGCTGAAGCTATGATAGGATCTGTGTTGACTAAGGCTGTTTCACTTGCTGCTGAGGAGCTCGGTCTCTCGTTTGGAGTCGAAAGAGAACTCAGAAAGCTTGCAAACAAGCTGGAGATTATTCAAGCTTTGCTCTCTGATGCTCAGAGCAAGCAAGTAACCAGCAGAGTTGTGCAACTTTGGCTGAAAAAGCTCAAGTCCATTGCCCGTGATGCTGAGATTGTGTTGGATGATTTTGGCTATGAAGTTCTTTGCAAAAAGATCGAGTGCCGCAAGAGGGACAAGGTACGCCACTTCTTTTCATCCTCAAATCCTGTTTTTTCTCTTTCCAAGATGGCCCATCAGATAAAGGATGTGCTCTCATCCTTAGACGGAGTTTATGTGGAATGGCCGAAGCAGCAGCAGCAATGGAGAAGCCGAAATGCGAGAGGAAAATGAGAAGACGAAGCAGCAGCAGCAATGGAGAAGCCGACTTCAGCAGCAATGGAGAAGCAGCACAGCAGCGAAGGAGAAAGCTGAGCGAAGGAGAAGAGATTTTCAGCCAAAGTGAAAATTTTTTTTAACTTTATAAAGGGCAAGGGCTTTTCTGTCATTTCACACCCTAATATTTAAAAAAGTGGCCTGCATTTAGTAAGATGTGGCCTGTAAATAACATTTCCGTAATTAAATAATGTATCATGGTGGAAATAAAATTCTTATAAGTGCCACAAGTTGACTCAGATTAGGAAACACAGTTCCATGACAGCTCTTGTTACTTGCATCAGAAGTAAACTCCGATTTGGCAGGTGAACAAATTCTTTTGGGCTTTCTCTTCACAATTTCAATCATGCTTTCTCTCTTTCTGGGACAATTCGTGTGTCATGAGCCCAATAGAGATATAGGAAAAACTCGCAGTACTATTCACTCAGCTTCTTTGATAAGCAGATGGCTTGTTTGGGCTGGCCGAACTTCATTTCTACTTTATTTTGCAATCCTTCTACACATCACAACTCAACACCTAAACATGCATAATTCATCACAAATAGTTGCACTTACCCGTGATATCTGTGTATTTAAACCCTATAAATAAACAACGTAAATACACACATCATTTAAATACAAAAATACAAAAATCTAATGATTGTTCCTATGGTAAAAAATACGAGATCTCACAGCTTCAGCCAGCTCGAAGAGAAAGACATGACATTTTTCCATCAATAAGTTCGGGTTGTTGCTTAAGAAAACATCACTATCATGAAGAATGGTGAAAGTCATTTCCGAAATGATTCTTGAAAATTTTAGAATTTTTCGGAAGATTCCAGCACTTACACAAACCATGCATATGCAGCTCATAAGGGCTGAACCCCAGCCGCACCGCTAACCAGCAACGCTCGCGCCACCTTCTAATTTTGGCCGCCTCTTTTTTTTTTTTTTTTTTTTTTTTTTTTTTATGAAACAAAAGCAGTACTTAAATTAATTAACGGGTTGAAACTATTGTCCAACAGCGATTTGAGTAGGCCATGAGCCAAGCAATACAATCTAGAATTAAAATAGATCTGAATGTCAGATCTACAATCTAGAATCAAAGTAGATTTGAAAATCAAATCTATAAACTGCAGATCTAGCCTATAGCTAAGCAAGGAGCAGCAAAATTGCAAAAAGCTAAGCAGATCATCGGACAAGTGATACAGGACTGCTACTGAGTTCTGATATAGTTCCAAATCTGACCCATGACACAAGGGATCTATGGGATCCCAGACGAACAGCTTACGAAGCCAACCACTGTCGGCTTTATTTTCACCATCTTCTTCACCATCAACTTCATCCCACAGATCTGAAGTTGAAGACTTCAAAAATAAGTGAAAAACACAACAAAACTCTCTTAAACAGAGAGAAGGAAAATTCTCAACGAGGAGAGAACAGAAAACTCTCCACAAGAATAGATTTATTTACATAGAAAATATATATATATAGATAATTTTGGCCGCCTCTCTTTGTTCCTCTATAGTGTAGGAATTAGTTTTGGAAGTGTTAAAAAGGATTCAATTCTTGAATTTCTTTTTGAGATGTAATTCTTCCTTGTGAAAGTTGCAATTTTTATTTTTATTACTACTTAATTAGTTTTGTTACTACTTAATTAGTAGAAAGTTGCAATTTTTATTACTACTTAATTAGTTTTGTTAGTTTTAAAAAAGGATTCAATTCTTGAATTTCTTTTTGAGATGTAATTCTTCCTTGTGAAAGTTGCAATTTTTATTTTTTGCTTTCTTTTCAAGCAGCTGAATTCTTGTCGCTTTTGTGTCCAAATTCATGCTTCTTTTGAATCTAGAAATTGTAAGAAAATACCAAATCTAATTGGATTCCACTTTTATGTTTTATTTCCTATTCATTTTAGACTAGGAAAATCGGCCAAACACCTATTAATATAGGAGGTCAAAGCCGAAATAAAGTAGAAATTTTGATATTATTTGTGGGGTTAATTCCTTTGTTTTGAATTCTCATATTGAACTTGGTATTTTTGCATGTTGTGAAAATTAACCATAAGTTCGAAACTCAGATAATAAGGTTTTACTTCACCTAATTTATTTTTATCATTTCAACCTTTAATTATCGAATTGCTTAGGTTATAAATTAGGTATTCTTGTGAGACCCCGTATTTTTCACCCTAAAGTTTAATCTATAAGATTTATATCTTTTTATATAATTATTTTCTTAAAACCTATTTATGAACCTTCGTAAAGTTGTATGACTTCCTTAAAAATTTTAATGTGAGATTTTATTGTTCAAATTATAATGCATTAATTATTAATTTAAAGTTATGATGTTTTATAAACTGAAATCGCCACTAAGTATAACTACGATTTTATGACAACCGAATAGAATAGAAATGAGATATTTGATTAAGGTCAAGTCTTGATCGATTAAGAAGATTAAGAATATTTTATGAGTTTTAAGATTTACAAATGTAGCAAACAAGTTCAAACGTATATTGAAGAAAAAATGTACAATAAAATAATAGGACTCTTAACTATAAAGAATAGAAATGAGATATTTGATTAAGGTCAAGTCTTGATCGATTAAGAAGATTAAGAATATTTTATGAGTTTTAAGATTTACAAATGTAGCAAACAAGTTCAAACGTATATTGAAGAAAAAATGTACAATAAAATAATAGGACTCTTAACTATAAAAAATATACTCACATTTAAATCAATATAACAGGGTTAGAAATTTATATAGATAGATTTTTTAATCATATATATATATATATATAGACACACACGCAAACCGTGATGGGAGCTTATATGATAAGCTTGTAAAAGTTTTGGGAACAAGAAAAAAAAGAGGGCGGTGGTCAAAGGTAGGCTTGGATGAACATAAAAAATAAATGAAATAGATAATTAATTAAAAAGAAAAAAAAAAGATAAATGAATGGTGATCGAAGGGGCTTGACACTCCCACTTCATTTTCATTTTTATATACACATATGATATATATTTTGTACATATATATATATATATATATCTTAGAATTGAAGTAAATATATATAGGTAGAATAGAAGAAGAAGAAAAAAAAAGAGAAACGGCAGTCGCGAGAAGAAAAGAAAAAGGAACAGAAATAAGGAGCTGAGAGCTTTAGCCAGAGAAGGAAAACAAGGGAAGAAAAGTAAGAACAGAGCAAACGGAGGAGGAAATCGGGAATGAAAAAAGGAGACTAAACTGAACCCACCCACTAGTTCATTGTATTGTAGTCCCGGCTGTGATTTACTCTACTTAGGTAATACTTTTAACACCCTCTGTAGATGTTCGATTTGTGTTTGAAGTATGCAGTAGGAAAACGTAATATATGCTGTAAACAGAGCTGCTCTTTTACCTCGCATTATTTGTTTAATGTTCAATATTCAGTGTTCAATGTTCAATGCTCTGTGTTTTGTGTTCAGTGTTCAGTGTCAATAACTAAAAAATACAATGAAACTGGGGACCCAAAACTTCACCAAACTATTGACTCTGTCGAGCAGACATTGGGTTTGGTCGACATGGAAGGTAGTGAGGAAAGTGGGTGGACTCGAGCACCCTTGTCAGTGTTTAGTGTCTTGGGCATTGTTGTCGAAGGCACCAATTAGGTGTAACGATCTCAAGACGTTTGGTTGAGTGCCAGTCCTCAAGTAGGGACGCCTTAACGAATTCGCTCGGATATGCTGAGTATCCTACTTGTTGTGTTTACTATTATTTGAATTGTTGAGATGATATTTATTATACTCTGTGATTTACCGCTTTTCATAACTGTCATAAAACATATTTCAAACAGAGGACATCACTGGGCGTAAAGCTCATTCAGTATTTATATATGGGATGATAGATTAACAGTTGGCACAATAAACCACCAGTGAGATGAGTTAAATTGGATAGCTGTTCAACTTTGTGGACAATATTATTTAGTAATTGTTTATGAATTAATAATTGGCCTGAACCCAAAGAATCTCCTACTGGCTTACTCAAGCTAAAGATTCTTTAGAAAACTTTCCCTTGCTTAAATCTTTTCTAAACTCTTAGAAGGATTTAAGACTTTCCCCTAATCTCTTTTACAAAGAAGAAGTGTAATGCTTGAGAAACTAACTAACTATTACAATGAGAATCTTACCAACTAGCTAACTTTGACAATGAAGTGTTAGAGCTTTGAAATTAAGAGTTTTGACACTTACATAGATTTACAATTAGATAAAGAAAGGTGGTTTTTAGGTCTTGAAGAGGTGGTATTTATAGGAGGAGGCTGCATTTTGAATTTGAGATCAAAGTCCCTTTGAAGAGATGACAAAATGTCCTTTTCTCGAGGTTTTGGAAAGTGGGTTTGATGTCAACCTTCAACATCGACCCTTGGTGTCGAGGTTGGTCAATTTTTTAAATTGGTTTCAACAGCTAGGACTTTTGGGGTGAAGTGCCATTAATGCTTTTGACGCATTCTTTGTTTTCTTCTGGTTACAATGTCGTCGTGGGCTTATGCTTATCTACCGAACATTTTTGGGCATAGGCTTTGACGTAGACCCGGTCTCGAGCTTTGGTGGGTCTTCGCTAGTTTTCCTTTTCTTTGGAACGTAGTCTCAAAGGGTCTCGAGTTGCTGTCGAGCTTCGGTGATGTGAACCGAAGTACACTATGCGAAAAGTTGTCAAGAAAAGTCTGACTAAGCGGCGGCAGCTCCTATATCTCTTACTCCTACCTTGAGATCGGCAAACTAACCTAAGCTAATCTAACATGTTATTCGAACCAAGTAAAGAAAATGAAGAGTTGAAACACATATAATTAGGTAGAACAAATAACCTAATTATCTAAGTTTCGAACCTTGTAATAAATTACAAACATGCGAAAATACATAAGCTCAATAATAAAGGAAGGAATTCAAACTATATGTTTTATAATTTAATTCACTGTAAATTAATTGAAGTTCGGATGGCCCTATTTATACGAGATCGGAGCAGACAAAATTTAGTCCTAAAACTACTGGGAAAAGAAGTGCAAGTGGAAACCAATCAAGAGATTGATTTCCTTACAAAACCAAAACCTAAAGGAACTAGGTAATGGAGAGAGCATGAATTTAGTCACCATTGTAGGTTAAGGGGTGGCCGAATCTACAAGTGGAAAACAAGAAGGAATTTGTAAATCCTATTCCAAAACGGTGATCAAGAATGAGTCCCTTATGGAAACTTGTAATAAACTTGTAACAACCTAACAAACTTGTAACAACATAACAAACTTGTAACAAACTAAGAGTAGGATTAGGAAACATGCACAAATTCTATCCATACTCAAATTTCACAAAACCAATTAGACCTCGGAAATTGTTGAAGTGACCGAAATCCATGTCCTTTGGATTGCTAGGGTTTTGGCTCATTATGCATGGTTTGTAGACGGAATCTTCTATGGATCCTTCGGGAACCTTTTAGAATCTTCCGGAATCTTTTGGAAAGTGGAAAATCAAGAATTTCAAGATTCTTCAAGATTTGTAAATTGCGAACTTCAAGATTTTCAAGAAAATCAAGAATTTCAAGAAAAGTCTCTTTAAAGTCCAAGAACCTTCCGGTGTCTTCAAGAATTTCAAGAAACAACCCATTTCTTCATTTTGTAGGTGCCTCTCCTTCAAGAATTGTAAGTAGAGTGACACTTTTGACCTTCCTGGCTTTGTCTTCCAGGGCTTTGCCTTGAGTAATCACTTGGGCTTCTGTTGCACAAGTCTGAACCAAGTAATCAATATATTCTCTCAATTTCCTTGCTCTACTACATGTCATTGGCCCAGTGATATTTACAAGTGGATATCTTTGGAACTAGATCGTAAAACATTGTTGGGCCTCTGTGCAGCACTCAGACCTCCTCAGCTTCAGTAGTGGACTCACTTACTCGCGGATTTGTCAATGGACTAGGGATACCCTCACCATTCGGTGTGGATTTGCCTTAATATTTTTCCTACAGTATCGCTTGAGACAAACATTAAATCTTTTCACATTTTTTTTTAACTCATCATTCAAAACAAGGATTGGGACCAAAAGTATAAAACTAAATACTTCATCCAGAATCTTGATGATGAAGCATTAACCCTTATGAAGACATGGGACAAAACTGTTCTTTAAATTGATTTGAATGTGTTCATTTTTATCTTGTATGAATAGCATTCATTATTTGAATCTCTTTAAGCCCGATCAACTTGTTTAGATCTAGTTAGCACCAATTAATCTCCCATTATTTATCTGTATTTAGTGGATTGAAATTAGTGGCAAAACTACTGTCACAGTGGTGGAGGGTAAGGGGTTAATAATTTGTAACTGCAAATTTAGTTTATGAGTTATTAGAAGGCTTAATTACTTTTTGCCCCTACGTGTTTTGCCTGCTGTGTGACTTTTGCTACCTTAGTTTTTAAATTCAGCCTTTTGCCCCTATAACAGTCCTAATGACATTAATGTCCTTTACTTTATATTTTTATTCCGAAAATACCCACAAGGAAGGCAAGGAAAAATTTTATACCGAAACTACCCTTACTATTCATCTTCTTCCAAAATTCCACCCTCCCTCCTTGTGATGTGGTGGTTAACAATCAACCAAATTTTGCACTTGGATATTTTTTTTATCTACTCAGCATTTTTTATTACACAAGTAAACATTTCATCCCCATTCTATACCTACTCCCTTTTTCTGTGAGCCACCGCCTCCACCAGCACAATTCATCCCCATTCTTCAACCAGCACTATAAAACTCTTCCTCCACCTTTTCATCACCACCGCCACTAGCACCACCCCTCCACCTTATTCCTCAACCCACCCCACCCCCCACCCCATAGTTTACAGCCCACCAAAACAATCAGAAACTCAAACCAATAAACACCTTTTTCTCAGAAAAACGCATTAGAGCAAAAACATACTGTTCAGTGACTTGTTTTTCCCATATGGCCCTTCCGCGTGATAACTTTCGCCAACACAAAAACATTTCCCATGGTTTAACGCAATAAAAACAATCCCATCAAGGAAAAACCAAAGCAAGCTTAAAACACCCATAAACCCAAAACACAAAAAACACCTAACTAATAACCCAGAACAAATCCAAGCATAAATCATGTGATTAAAGCTCCCAAGTTTCAAACTTTATGCTGTTAAACCATAATCCCACATCAACAAAAACTAGTGAATACCAAAGAAAACATAAAATTTGCAAAAATTGACAATCCAGAGATGGAAATTAAAGAGAACGATGAAGAAAAACAACCCAAAAAAGCAAAAAAGGAATTCTAAAAAGGACTCACCTTTATATAATTTCAAGTAAATGAAGAGAACAAGTAGACAGAGAGTAACAAAAAGTGGAAAAAAAAGTTTATGTTTCAACTTTCCCTTTTTCTTGTGTCTGTTACAGTCTCAACAAACAAACAGTCAGAGTTCAGGCGGCCATGAGAGAAGGAGAAATAGGTGGTGTTCTTGTTGGTAGTGTTTGTATTTCGAAAGAAAAAAAGGAGAAAATTCACAAAGAACGAGGCAAAGTGTATTTTCTTCTGGAATGAAAATGTGGAGGGTGGTGCTGGGTTAAGAAATAAGGTGGAGGGGTGGTGCCAGCGGCGGCGGCGATGAAAAGGTGGAGGAAGAGTTTTATGGTGCAGGTTGAAGATCTGTAAGGGCAGTTTCGGTATAAATTTTTTCTTGCCTTCCTTGTGGGTATTTTCGGAATAAAAATATAAAGTAAAGGACATTAATGTCATTAGGACTGTTATAGGGGGCAAAAGACTGAATTTAAAAAATGAGGGAGCAAAAGTCACACAGCAGGCAAAACACATAGGGGCAAAAAGTAATTAAGCCTTATTAGAATTGGGCTCCTCTAAATCTTAATGTTATTAGCACATCAAACTGAGTATCGAATTTTTCCAACCTAGTTGTGTGTTAATTAGAGAAATCATTAGTTTATAGCAGATTTCTTGCTAATGGTCGAATAACTAAGGAGGGATTGGATTGTATCTTTAAGCAGATTGTTCGGTAACTTAATAACTGGTTGATGCATGCATGTTAATTGATCTTTGCGTATGTGATTGTTCTCATATGTGGTTAATGTAGATTTACTATTGTCAGAACTATCTCTGTTTGATTCTTAAGTTTTGTTTAAGTGTTTTACTTTACTTTGATTTTCTTAGCAATAATTAAGGCTTAAATCCTATAAACCACCCTGTGTTTGCTGGTGTGTTTGACATTTGCCCCCCCCCCCCCCCCCCCCCCCCGCCCCGCGTGTTTCTTAAATACATCTTTTTCCCCCTGTGTTCTTTTAAATACATCTTTTGCCCCCCATTTGACCACTAGTCAACCATTTAAAAATAAAATAAAGACATATGTGCCCTTACACTTTATTTTACCATAATTATTACATTTATTTAACGTAACTGTTATTCGCAGTGACGATTTTACTATTCGCAATAACATTTTTAAGTGAATTGTCTGAAATGCCCTTAAGACTTTAAAAAAAAAAAATCACATTGAAGAACTCTATAAAAATGTTGGATGAATACCTTCAACCTGTATGATATTTTTTCGCTATTCTCACTATTCACCATCAGTAATTCATTTTTTATTGACACGTGTATTCAAATATGGCCGACAGACAAGAGGACGATCCATATTACACGGTAAGTAATAACTGTATACAATTTTTTACGTGAAATTTATTTTTTCTTAATAAAAAATATATGTCTGCTCTTTGATTTAGACCCGGATCTGCGATTATCCGGCCGATTTTGGCCAGAACTGTAAAATTCTGCCAAGGAGACTGTCTCCTCGGCCGGATTTTGACCGGACCGGCGGTATTTCCGGCGGAAGTACTGCCGGAGACCGGCGGTAGTGGTAGGGAAATACCGCCCGGCGAAGGGCGGTATTTCTCCCCAGGAGGACTGTCGGTAACCGGCGGTATTTTCGCAGGAAATATCGCTCAGTGACCGGCGTTAGTAGTGGCTCATGTCCCCACATATATTGACCCAGTTGCAAGCGTATGATCCGCAAAATGTCAGCCACATAAGACAGGTGTACAATGAAGCAGAAAAAGGTAGAAGGGAGGCGAGGGGAGATATGACTAATATTCAGTATTTCTTCAAACTTTTGCACGATCACGAATACTTCTATACGCACAAAGCTGACGATGATAGTAATGCAGTCAGACACATTTTTTTCGCACACAAGAAGGCCCCTTCTCTACTTGGTTTGTTTCCGTACGTTTTGTTTATGGATACGACGAACAAGACAAACAGGTATGACATGCATCTTCTGCAGATAGTGGCTCATGTCCCCACATCTCAGTATGTTCATATTGCTTTCGTTTTCATGAGGGACGAAACTAGCCCGAGCTGTTTGTGGGCCATGACTCAATTGAGGAATTTATTCGATGGCAACAAATATCCACATGTGGTCATCACTGATCGGGAGATTGCAATAATGAATGCTGTGGAAATAGTATTCCCACATGCTACCCAACTACTGTGCAGGAGACACATTGAAATGGATATAAAGAAACATGTAGTAGCGGCTGGCAACAACAAAACCACAACGGATGTACTTCTATATCGTTGGGGGCAAATGGTGAAAGCCTTGACATATGAACAGTTCACGAAAGCTGTGGAATATATTGATACTAGATATGGAAATAAATCTAAATTTAGAAATGTGATTCCATACTTGAAAAACAGATGGTTGGATCCCCACACAGACAAGTTTGTATCTTGTTGGATGAAATATATAAAGCATTACAGAGGGCGCACAACGAACATGTAAGTTAATTATAGCTTTAATTTATAGTGGTTTATGTTGTATAATTATATGATACTTTATATAATCCTTTATGTGAAAGTTTGATTTTCAATGTTAATTGGCTTTCAGGGTTGAGAGTGCACATGTACAGTTAAAAAATGCAGTTTTAGGTCTTTTTCAAGGGATTAATATTATGATAGAGGCGCACTTTAATAAAATTTGGACTGCAATGGAATCTTCTCGCAGTAAAACATACAGGAAGAGCGACTACTTACTGTATAGTAGGCTGAATGGTAGATTGTCTTTTGCTGCTATTACAATGGTTGAAGAAGAATATACAAAAAGAGTTGGCCTCATCGGGGAAGATGGTTCGTTGTGTGGTTGCGAACTCCGAACAAGTTGCGGCTTGTCACGTGCATATGAGATGCAACAGTTGGTGCGAGCATATTGTCAAATTGATCCTGTCGATGTGGACCCCTTCTGGAAGACGCTAAACTTGGAAGATAATGATATTCCAGAAACTGCGGAAGCAAGGCAAAGCGCTGAAGGGCGACTGCATGAAATGTTTGTTGAGACCATTGCGCGTCCAAGCGTTGACATATACAGGGTGATGGGTGCCGTGCATGCAGCTCTTCATCCGGAAACTATTGATTTAGCTGAGCTGGTAAGTAGGCCACACAGGGGACGGCCGAGACACAATCTGACCCAGCGAGATCTATCAGGGTATGAGTATGCTGATAGGAATGCATTACAACGAGGTGCATATATTACTTTTCTTGTACAGATCATTATGATTACTTACCTATCGATATACTAAATTTAATATGAGTTGCAATCGCAGGTCGGAGATCCACAGGTGGACAGAGGAGAAGAAGGGTTGTGAGGCCCCACGCTTCTGAATGGCTTTTCGACATGCCCATATTTCTAAAGCAGTTCGTGTTCGACTACATTACCGAGCACGTTAATGTGAAGGCCGATGGACATTGTGGTTTCAGAGTAATTTCTTATTTCGTACATGATGCAGATAAGGAATATTGGCATCAAGTGCATAGAGACCTCGACTACGAGTTAGCATGCAGGGTGATAGAATGTTATGTAGTTCCGGCTTTAGATGCATTTTGGTTTGATTCTCATCTTTTTGGATTACTTGTCGCCATGAAGTATCAGAGGGTTGTTACATTATATGGCCCACAGAGTAATACTTTCCTTCTTATTGAGTGGTGGGGGGCCGGCGTATCTAATGATCCGATCAGTTTCATCAATATGGGTCTTATAAGACAAAATCATTTCATTGCTTTGTTAACGACATGGGAGGTCTTGCTACCCCCAATCTATCCGACGTGGAGAAACAGGGCCTCAGGACAAATGCAGAGTTGGAAAACTCACTTGGATCACCGATTTGTTGAATTTATAAATAAATCTACTGTTGAGTGTTAGTATTACATGTTTTTCTTATCCAATAGTTTCCCAATATAAGTATCTTATATGTAAGTTTCATTTGTAATTAATTTTACCATTATTGAACGCACATACAATACATATATAGCAACCCAAATGATGTAGTACTTAATACACTGCATCAAAAAGTATATATACTACATCACAATAATTTAGAAATGGAGATGATAGAAATTTTCATAATATTACACAATATAAAGAGCCAATAGCATAGCACAGGTGATTTTGCCGCAAGTTATTCTAGTGCGGGCATCAAATGCTCCAAATGTATAGCCACTTCCTCTATGGCCCTCTCCCTCACGTCGTTGGGGACGGAATGCCTTGTCCGGGGATGAGCTAGATACATTTTACTAGCTATATATTGCAGACGCTGCATTTGACAGAAAAATGCAAGTTACGTAAATAAACAGTGACATTAAAATAATAAATTGACATAAATACACAGGGATCACATTTACTTACCGCAACCACTGGTAGCTGCCTGGGGTCTGATCTCTCTTCCACTTTCATGTCGTCCGGACTAACACGAACGTGCGAACGCATCTGGAAGTAGTCGAGGTACCCAGGGCACGCCTGATCGGCCCATTGAGCCTTCTGCAGCCCCTTTAACTTCCTACTCTTGTACATTTGCCAAGCCATAAAATATATATCGTACACACATGAATACTTACGAATTTCAGGCCCTCTGTTATAGTTCTTTGGCTCAAAAACTCTATCTGGGATGAATTGCGCGTATCCAAATTGTCGCAAGAACTGATCAGGCATATAGGGCTCTATGATCGAAGGGGAATAAATAAGCCCCCTGAACAATGTGATTGGGTGCACGCGTGCAGGATTTGGCCTGAAAGGAAGCCAATTTACCTAGTTTATTTGCAAGAACGTTAGTGATTAAGCGACCAATTAGGATATGACACTAATTAACTGTACGATATTTAAAGATAAAAAAATACGGATTATTACCTCATCAGATTTTAATGTATCTAGTGCGCGGCGGTAGGACAACAAATCCCGTTTAGGCTTACGCTTCCTCCCGATTCCGATGTGCCACTTCGTTGCAGCAGGCAAGGAAACATCCCATGCTGTCATCTTTGGAGGACTAAACATGGGGAAGTACTCGTATATCCAACTCTTTTTGAATTAAGAAAAAAATTAATTTAATAATGGTAATGAACTAGTATAAAGTATGAAAATAATTTATAATTGATTCGAACAATAATTGGGCACCGTCCGCCCTAGAGGCCCTTCCAAAATTGCGATAAATGTTCGCCAAGCAAGCTGCTCCCCAAGAAAGTTTGCTTATTTTATCTACGTCGCGGAGGAAAGGCAGAAAATGCCCAAGCACGTGGGTTTTCTTCTTATCAACGAATAAGTTGTTTCCAACCAACCATAACAAATACCCTGTGGCAGAATTGGCGGGATCCACATGTCCACTGACACAATGGGCACGAAGAAGAGACATTGTCGCACTTGCAAAATCTCACTCCCCGAACTCCTCTTCCTCAATCCCCAGCATTTCTAGAAGCAGTTCCTTCATTTCCCACGGCTTAATTTTCCAATGAATGGGAAATCCGTCAATCGAAATTCCCAATATGTAGGCCACATCGTGGAGAGTGATACTCATCTCTCCAAATGGCATGTGGAATGAATTAGTCTCCAGATGCCATATCTCAACAAATGCACTGAGGAGTGCGGAGTCTTAACTCTGGGTGCATGCACAAGACCAAATGTCCTAACCCGGACCGTTCCACTATACTTTTCATTTCTCCTTCGACTAAATCCCACCTTTGTAGCCGCTCGTGCCCATTATGGCATGTCAATATATCACGTTCCTACGTAATTTAATAAACAAATTAACACATTTTAGGCAGCAAGTTATTAAACATAAATCTAAATTATAAATAATAAGTATTTCGCAATAAACAATAAAGAATAATAAGATACCTGTCGATGCCATATGTAGTAGGCAATATGACCTTTAAAGCTCTTTAACAACTCTGGATTGGAAGGTCCACCGTCAATCAGACCATCCAGAGGCCGATATTCCTTCCACCCGGCATCTCTCCCGGACCTGGTCCCGGTCCCTGAAACTGACCTACGTGAGGAGAGCATTAAGCCTTTTCCACTCCGCCGTCGTTGGTTGGGGTCATTTGCCCATTCGTTTTCATCCTCCATTCGCCCCAAATTAAATTCTATGTACCCCTGCGACAGAGACATTTCCCTCTCATGTTGTTCAACAATTTCCCTAGCTTCCTTCCTCCTTCGCATCTCCAATGTATTGCGGTGCAAATTCCGCTTCACCGTAGTCACTGTTACTTGCCGCCGCCGCCACATTTGACAATCGAGAAGAACCATGCGCTCTTCCTAGCACCCTTCTCTGGCGTTCGGATGCAGTGGGAGGTATTCGGCCAACTATTTCCTCGGAGACAGAGTTTGTTGCCTCATTGGCTTCATTAATTTGCAAATTGTCATCCCTTTTGCTTCTGATTAATTTTAATTTCAATTTTTTAAACGCTTCTACCATCTACAAAACACAATTGAAGATTAAAAAATTAAAAATATTGCCAGTAAAAAATCGACGAAAAAAACAATTGATAATATACAAGTGAAGACGCAATTATAAATACAAAAATAATTGATAATATATAAGGAACAATAACACAATTGAAGATTAAAAACCGCCGGCGGTCTTCTCCCAAAAAACTACCGCGGTAATCCCATAAAGACTATCGCCGACCTCCGGCGGTAGCCCCACAAATACTACCGCTGGCCTCCGGCGGTAGTATTTTCCAAAAAGGTTGCCTGCCTCCGGCAGTTTTTTTCCCAAAAATGCCGCCGTCCGCCGGCTGTCTTTTTTCCAAAATGACCGCCAGCCTCCGGCGGTCTTCCCGGAACAAATACCGCATATGCGGTATCCTTACAAGAAATACTGCCGGCAGCCGGCAGTTTTTGGCCAGAAAAAAACCGCCGATTCCGGGCTCTTTCCGGTCCAGTCGGGTGTCTCCTCCTCCGACATTTCATAGATCCGGCCATAAAATGGCCAGTTAATTGCAGATCCGGATAAAAAAATAACAAATCTAGACAAATTATACACTAATTTATCACAACAACGAAAAAAACATGAAAGAAACAATTATTAATTTTAGTAACTCACCTTTGCCGATCTGGTTCGTCTGGACTTTTATCCGATTTGGCTGATTTTGTGCTTCCACCGGTCTCCACACAGCATAGGAGAGAAATGGGAGAGAAAATGTTATTCTGCAGCCCACTTCTTTGCAGTGCTATATATAAAGGTTTTTAAATTTTTTTTTTTTTTTAAGCCTAGAGAGCAATTTAGATATTTTACCTAAAAATGTTGCTGCAAATAGTAAAAACGTCACTGCAAATAGTATGCCCCTTATTTAAATATTTTATATTTTTAAACAGTAAAGTTTATATTTTCTTAAAATATACAATACTACAATTTATTTTATTTTAATATTCACTATTTTTTTCGTTTTGTATTTAAGTTTATTTTACAATTTATAAAAAAAAATTCCAATGAATTAAAATATTTTAAAATTTTGACTAAATGGGAAAATTTTAATAAATATTAATATACTCGCTTTAGTGTCAAAAATACATTCTATAAATTATGAAAATTTTAATTTTAGAACATAGTGAGAAAAGTTTAATGAGTTTTAAAATATAATTTTAAATATGACTCATTTTTTTTTAAACAAAGAGAGTATGTAATTAAAAGAAGAAATTAATTCAACAATATATTATTATAAAGTTTAAAAAATAATTTTTCATTTTATAGTTTTTTACAGTATCAAACAAACTATAAAATAAAATTTGTATCAACCTAATGTTACATAAAAAATCATCTATAAATTTTGAAAGAAATATGAAAATACATTACCAATTTCAACTAAATTAATATAATATATTTTTAAATTTTAAGTTTAAATTTTCTCATCATTTGACATTTTAAAAATATTTTCTTCATTTTAAATACAATAGTTAATAATTAAATAAATACTCCCTCTGTCCCACTCAAAGAGTCCCCTTTCAAAAAAAAATCTTGTCTCATTTAAAGAGTCCACTTTGAATTTATTTACATTACATACCCTTACTAATATTACAATGTGTGATTCACAATTAACCTTTACTTTTAAAATAAGGATATAAGTGAAAAAAATAGTGGTAAATTACTTATTTTAGGTGTTGTACCTCACAACCCATAATAAGTTGTACACATTTCAAAGTGGAATCTCTGAGTGGGACGGAAGGAGTACCAAACTATGTATGTAAAATTTTATTACTGTAAAATATTAAAAAAAAAAAAGAAAAAGAAAGAAAGATGTTTAATGAAATAAAAATGAAAAGTAAAAATTTTCATTTTTTTAAATTGCACTAATATTTTAAACTGAAAATATAAATTTTGTTGCTCAAAAAAATATAACATGTTGAAATACATGTGAAAATTAAATGTAAAATAAAATGAAAGTGCATGAATGTCTTTATATGATTTTAAAAAGTTGACTAGTGGTCGGCAAAAGATGTATTTAAGAAACACAGGGAGGCAAATGCCAAACAAACTAAAAAACACAGGGTGGTATAAAGGATTTAAGCCAATAATTAACATCTCCAAACATTGAAATGGTGGTTGCTAACCAGTCTTCAAGTCTATTAGTTAAGGAAATTTATTCTCTATTCCTTGTGGGTTTGAACATAGTTATCTTTTTACTAGTCTTACCTGTTCTCTATCTTTGTTTTCAAACTAAGTTTGAAAAAAAGTTTTGAAAATAGTTTTATAATGTAAAAAATGTATTGAAAATGTAAAAAGTAAATGTTGAATAGTAAAAAGTTGTATTGAAAATGATGAAATATGATTAAAATATATTAAATTTACTATTGAAACCAAAACCGTTTTCAAAACGAAACAAAAAGAATAGGCCCTAAGTGTTCTAAATACACAATTATAAATTACTATCTTTTGGTGGGGCGACCAACCACTTTACTAGCCATTTTATTATATTCTTTCCAAGATGAACTTTTTTTACACCACAGTTCATCTTGAGGGGATGAAAACATGTAATTTTTGTCATGTAAATTATCCAAATAATTGGCCTTATTTTGTAAATAGTTAGTGTCAGTTTTTTAGTAAATGATTAGTTAGTTAAAGATATTTTAATAAGATTAGGAGTCATTGCTTTATATATAAAACAATGACATGTAAAACTGGATAATTATTGAAGTTAATCACAGTTCAGATATTCTAGAATTTTCTCTCTATTTTGGTACCCTAGATTTTTGGTTTCTCTATCCCGTGCTAAATCCTACAGGCGCCCACACGCATGGACGTGCATTCAGTGTGTTCACGTTGCATACATGAACCAGCGCCCACATGCGTGCGCATGCATTCAGTGTGTTCACGTTGCACACATGAACCCGCGGCATCCAAATTACTGGGTAATTCAAATGGATGCAAAAAATTCTAACCCTTGGAATTGTTATTATTATTATTATTTTGGAGCTTTTGCTAGTATGGAACTTGTAATTTAAACAGTAATATAAATGGATGCTGAAATTAGTTTACAACGTCATTCAAGTGGATTTGAATATCCATATGATGTGGTCATATATGGTTAACTCTTATTTGCCATTCTAAAATAATGTGTTCCACTAAAAATATTCTTAATCTTACCGTTTACATTAATGTTATGCCTTTTACAAAAAAATAATGACAACAGATACTAATGTAATGTGATATTCCACTGCAGTTCAATAGTATGGATGGACACAAATGCTGGGATCATCATAATAACTTTCCATCTGTAATCCATACAATAAAGGAAAAGCAGAAGCAATTATCAAAAGTCGATTCCATTATTGCTGAAATGGGGCCGTTAATACAGAACGCCATCGATGTCCACGACCCGTAGGGATTCCCGAGATTAGAAATTCAAAACTTTAACTTTAGTGCTGTTTACTTTGATTATATTTCAGAAAAAAAAAATTCTCAATCTAAGGTGACTGAACGGAAGACATTTCCCAGAGTTGCTGGATCTTAATCTTTTCCATTCAAACCAAACCCAAAGTACTCCGATTACATGGCTGAAAATGTGTTGTCTTTTGTCGGTGAGACACTAGGCTATCTGTTAAAAGAAAAGATTGTGTTTCTCAAAGGTGTGGAAGAACAAGTCCAGAAACTCCAGGATGAGCTGGGGAGGATAAGCTGTTTTCTAAAAGATGCAGACCAAAAGCAAGATGAAGATGAGAGGATTCGCTATTGGGTTTCTGAAATTAGAGCTATTTGCTACGATGCAGAGGATTCCATAGAGTTTTTCGTCAGCAAAATGGAGTACAGAAAAAAGAAGCCAACCTTTGAAAGGATTGCTTACTTTCCAAAGAGGATTTACTATCTCAACAAGGTTGGTAAAGAGATTGAATCCATCCAATCGAGAATTAGCGCCATTGAAGATAGTCGGGAGAGGTATGGCATCAAAAACCTTGGAGAGGGAACAAATGTGCGTGCGGAGGAGTTGCAGCTTCTTCGTCGAACCTCTGCTTACTCTGAAGACAAGAACATCGTCGGCGTTGAGGAGAAATCAGCCTTTCTTATTTCACAGCTTCTGAAAGAAGATAGTAGCCGCCGTGTGGTTTTAATCACAGGGATGGGAGGGGTCGGCAAAACAACTCTAGCCAGAAAAATCTATAATCATGCTGATGTGCAGAATCAATTTTCCTGTCGAGCCTGGGTTTGTGTCTCTGAAAGATACAATTTCAAGGATATAATGAAATCAGTCATAAAGCAAGTGGAATCCGTCACTAATGATTTGTTGGATCTGTTGGAGAAAATGCAAGAAGATGATTTAAAGCGAAAGCTTAATGAGTGCCTTAAAGGCAAACGTTATCTTGTGGTTCTGGACGATATATGGCAGGAAGAAGGTTGGGATATTCTTGATGAGGTCTTTCCGGATGAGAGCAAAGGGAACAGATTGCTACTCACTAGTCGCAATACGAGTGTTGCTCAGCACGCGGATCGTCGTCACGAACCTTATGATTTGAAAACTTTGCGAGATGATGAAAGTTGGGAGCTGTTTATCAAAAAGGCATTCCCTAATGGAAGTTGTCCCTCTGCTTTGGAAGACGTGGGTAGAAAAATTGTAAGCAAATGTGGGGGGCTGCCACTGGCTGTTGCAATTGTAGGTAGCCTATTGTTGCAGAAGCAAAGGTTGGCGAGTGAGTGGGAGAGTGTGCTTGAAGATCTCAGTAGCCATTTGTCAAAAGGTCAGAAGGGAGTTTCACCGATTCTAGAACTAAGTTACCGCGACCTTCCCCTGAATCTCAAATTTTGTTTCAACTATTTGGCATTCTTTCCTGAAGATCGTGAGATTTCTGTGCAGAATTTGACCAACATGTGGATTGCAGAGGGAATAGTTCTTAAAAGTGATGGAGCAAAATGTTTGGAAGACATTGCAAAAGAGTATATGCAGCAACTCCTTAACAGAAATATGGTTCAGACCGCAGAAATCACCTTTGACGATCGGCTTAAAAGTTGTCGAATCCATGATTTATTGCGAGATCTAGCAATCAGGAAAGCCAAGGATGAAAATTTCCTTCAGATCCTTACGAGTGGGAGGAGAGACGATGAAACATTACAGAAATCCTGCAGGTATCTTGCTGTTCATGGTCAGCCTCAGGGAAATCCCATATTTTCTGGTAATTCAACTCCTCATCTTCGGACCCTTCTTTTCTTTAATATGGATAGATACGTAGAACTTGATTCATTTAGCTTTAAAGGTGTCCTACTTCTTCGAGTGCTGCACTTGGAGGATACTAGAATTAATCAGTTGCCAAACGAAATTGGAGAAATGAGTCTTTTGAGGTACCTTGGTTTAAGAGGCACAGGCATTAAAGAGCTCCCTCATTCTTTGGGCCGACTGCAACGTTTACAAACTCTTGATGTATTCAACCGTTTGGAAGTTCAAATTCCCAATGTGATATGGAAGCTTGAATGTTTAAGGCATCTCTATCTGTATAATGAGAGCTCTTCTGCACCGCTTAAGATTGAGGGATTGAAAAGCCTACGAACATTGTCACGCGTACATTATAATCAGGTCATCGATAGTGATCTCGCGACTTTGACAAGCCTTCAGAAACTGGGGATCTGGATTGAAGCAAGTGAGGAGATTCAGAAACTTTGGACAAAATTGTCTAAGCTCGGGAACCTTCGTTCGCTGAACTTGTATGCTGCTTACGGATTTCCATCCCTGGATGGAATTTCTGCTATTAGTCGTCTAACTGAGCTCAAGCTATCCGGGGAGCTGCAAATGTTGCCTCGCTTACCCCCAAACCTTTCTCGCTTGTCTTTGATATCAACCAAGCTCAAAGATGACCCAATGCCAATGCTAGCCAATTTGGAACATTTATCATTCCTTAAATTGGATTCTGCATGCGTTAGAAAGAAAATGCAAGTGCCGAAGAACGGGTTCCATCAGTTAAATTTCCTCGAGTTCAGAAAACTACAAGGCCTTGAAGAAGTAAGAATTGAGAAAGATGCATTTCCAGAACTCACGAGCCTCAGAATCAGGGACTGTTACTCCTTAGTAACGCTTCCAGAGGAGCTCACGTCCATGAATTCTCTTCAGAAACTTGAGCTTGTGAACATGCCAAAAAGGTTTGTCACTGGAGTTGAGGGTCTAGACTTGTACAGGGACTGCGGTGAAGCCAGTGTGAGGATATTTGAACAAGTTGAGAAGCCACCATTTGACTACTACAGAGGTTCTAACCGGCTTTTCCGATGATGCTTTTAAGTGTTATGTATAGAAAGTTTTTCCAGTTAGCTCTAAAGATGTTACTCGTTGCTTTTGCTTTGCTGGTAGTCTTGATGTATCGGTTTGATTGTTAACTTTTTTGGCAATTTTTCTCGAATTTGTATTGCAATCTATTCATGATGTAAATTAAGAAGCGTTTGAAGCTGATTACCATATTTTTAAAAATATGTTTTCACAGTTTCAAATTTTATAATAATTTCTAATCATTTTCAATACATTTTTTATTTTTCAATTACACACTTTTATATTTTCAATCCATTTTTTATATTTAATATTTTTTTCAAAAATTAAGTTTTGAAAATATATTTGGAAAACTGTCCAACGAATAGGGCCTGAGCTTATTTTCTCATGGTGCCTAAACATTTGGCCATAGCAGAACGGAGAGAAGTCTTAGCATAATTTTTTGGGTGCATATGGGGGAAGATCTCTTTTCCCGTATTCCCTTGGTTCCCCCCCCCCCCCACCGGTTTCCAAACTGTCCTTTTAAGTGAGCCCACTAATATTTAATTTAAATTTACTGCAGTTTAAGAGATAACTTATTATGTTTATGTTATTCTCGGTTCAATTTCTCTCTTTTTCTAAACAAAGTAAAGGTCTCCATGCTTCCCAACTACTAGCCAACTATTACAAAACAAAATTAATTAATTTTTCTTTTAGTAAACAAAATTATAGTTTTTTTTTTGTTAATATTTTCTGCAAAAAAGAAGAAGGGAAAAAAAAAAAAAAAAAAGCCACCCACCGTTGGGCTTCGGGGATGCACGTTGTTGTTGTTGTTTCTTTTTTTCTTTTTTCTTTTTTTTTTTTTTCTCTTTCTGGTTTGGGGACTTTGGCAATCTTGACCACATTATAGAAGTTGAAGACATTAAGTAAACTCTAACTTTTGTATCCTACGTATGTTCTTTTAATTATTTTAGTTTCTAACATTTGAAAAGTAACTTTTTCGTGTTCATCGCCATTTAAATTAATAACATCCGTTAAATATGTGTGTGTATAAGAGAGAGAGAGAGTCTTACATGACCTTACAACCAAATGCAATTTTGTCTGGTATTTATCTGCCCTTTCAACACCCACCAAAACATTTTCAAACTAATGAAACCCTTCCATTCCCTTCCCGTTTACGTACAAAAATGGAACAGAAAATTTTAGAAATTTTAAAATTTAAATCCTTGCAACTTCAAAATAAAAGTTGCAATTTTTGCCTTTTTTCTCAAAAAGAAAATTCACTTCTGGTTTCTCTAAATTGTCGCAACTCTTCAAAGGTTGATTTCCCAAAAAATATTTTAGGCAAAAGTTGTGCAGCTATAGCGATAAAAACATAGGTGCACTAATTTCAATGAAGCACAAATTTCATAAAATTAAGTTGAAAAAAGTTACAACTCTAAGTAGAGTTTCAACTCATGTATGATTTTTTTTTTTAAATTCAAGTTTCAAGGTTGAATTTCGGTGCAGCGATAGAATAATCTTTGCAACGATGCTCATTGCAATTTTTAGAACAAATCCTCCCAAACTTGAGTAAATTTGCAACTCTAAAAGTAAAGAGTAATCTTTCTCACTTAGCATAATTTAGACAAAAATTTTCAAAAAAAAAAAAAAGCATTGCGATTGATGCTTGACCTCTCAAAATTTTGAAATTCTTGATTTAAAAATAGATGCAACTCTAAAAAAAAGTTGCAACTTTGGCTTTTGAAAATTTTTCAAAACTTTTTATATATCATTCTTTCTCCAAAATTCTCAACCAACGAACAATATACACAATTCAATACATCAAATCTCATCAATTATTCACAAAAACATGCCAAAAAAATAAACCAAAACAAAAATTATACAACTAAAAATCAGAGGAAATGACACAAAAGAAGATTATTCGTTGGGTTTCCTTTTAAGAAATGCTTAGATTTTAAAGTCGCCAGCTCAAGTAGCTTCCTTCAAGGTCCACTTACTCCTTGTTGTACAAAGGAGTGACCTTCTTCTCATTAACCACAAACCACTTCATTGATTGGTGAAAAATGTTTATGTTGTTGCACCTCAAATTCTTTGTATTATTGTTCTTTTTTACAAGATTTTTCATCTAAATGATGACTAATTTATAGTTTTTTATATTGTAGGTACTAAAAGAAAGAAAGGAAAAAAATGATGGGCAAAGAAGAACAGTTTGGGCTAAAAGAGAAATGATAAAATTGCCCATCAAGCCCTTACTAATGAGAGACAATTTTTAGCCTTTAGTCATTCCTTATTCCTCTCCATAATTAGGACTTTAGTGTAGATTTTTGAAAGAAAAAGGATTTTAGTGTAGATTTTAAAGACATACTAGACCCTAATTTTAATCTTAGGCATTATTTTACTCTCTCTCTCTCTCTCTCTCTCTCATGTTTTTGTGGAGGATTTCAAGTGAGTTCCTTATTTTCTCGCTATTTTTTGAAGAAGACTTAGGCCCTGTATGGCAACTTTTTTTTCCATTTCATTTCACTCTCACTTTCATTTTATAATAATTTCTCATCAATTCCAATACACCTTTTTAGATTTCCCAAACACCTTTTTATATTCCCCAAACACCTTTTTATATTTCCAATATATTTTTAATAATTTTAAAATCCAAAACACCTTTCAAAAGGCATACCATACGGGGCCTTAAACTTTGGATTGGATTTGTGTACTTGATGACAAATGAGCAGATATAGCCTATATATGGTTTATTATTTCCTTCTCTCCAAAATTTTTGATCTGTTTCATTCTGAAACTATATCACATGCCTTTGATTCAGACCAATTTGAACTGACTTATTTTAAATTAGCATCTACATCCCAAGTTTGGAGGGATGCCGTGATTAATGAATATAAAGATCTATTATTCAATAAGACTTGGAGTTTTGTTCCTCCACCACAAGATTCTAATACTATTTGTTGTCATTGGTTTTATTAATTGTATTAAAACGGCAGGCAGATGATTCCATGGAATGATACAAGGCTCACTTGGTTGCTCACGGCTTCACTCGTTGACTTCGGTGAAACTTTTAGTTTGGTGGTTAAACTATCTACATTCACATTGTTCTCACCTTAGCTTTATCTCATGCTAGGCCAATTCGTCAACTTGACGTCGATAATGTTGTTCTTCATGATTTCATTACTGAAGATATTTACATGGTACAACCTCCAGGATTCATTAGATATACTCATCTTGGTTATGTTTGTATACTCCACAGAGCACTTTATGGCCTTCTGCAAGCACCTCGTATGTGCATGTTTAACTAATTGCTTGTCATCTTTGCTAGATTGGTTTCACAAATTCTAAGTCAGACTATTCTATATTCATTTACAAGTCTACAATTAGTATGGCAACCTTGCTTCTTTATGTGGATGGTATTATTTTAATGGATTCTTCTAATTCATTACTTCACCCTATTATCTCTGGTTAAACAAATGAGTTTGCTATGTCTGGCTTGGGAGATCTTCACTAATTCTAGGGCATACATGTTCAACCCATTTCTAATGGCTTATTTATGTGCCTGTCTCAATATGCTAAACTACTACTTCAAAAAATAGGTTTCCACAATTCTAAATCAGCTTGTACACCATTTTTAAGTTAATCCTCTTCTTTAATTGGCACATCATTTAAAGATCTTGGACTTTGTTAAAGTATTGTCAGAGCTAGGCCTTCAATATTCAACCTTCACAAGGAAAACCCTTGTTGTACTCAGTGGCGGAGCCAGAACTAAAAACCAGAGGGAGCTCAACAATACAAGCAAGAGAATAAAATTTATATCATTAAATAAATATATGTTTAAAATGTCATTATATAAGCACTGATTAAACAACTATTTTTTGACATTTGAACTACTACAATCTGGCGTGGGAATTAGAGGAGACAATTGTATCCTACGCTCCTTCATATGTTGAAAATATTGCAAAATTGGTTCATTTGCAAGCTGCATAAAAATCTCTTTCTCGGTGTATACTACCAAATTGTCATTCATCCATTCATCTCCCATGCTATTACGCAAATCAATCTTAATAATCTTCATTGTAGAGAAAACCCTTTCAACAGAAGCAGTTGCAACTGGTAAAACCAATTCTAACTCTACTAGACGATATACCAATGAAAAAAATACATTCTTGCCCGTTTGAACCATTTTTTTAGCAAGACTTCCAAAATCTTCAATCATAGAAAACTCTTCATCATCTCGAACATTTTTAATGAAAGACTTAAGCTGATCTCGGAATTCAGCCAATAAATGAAACTCATCATTTTAATTTCATGTATTCAATCAACTCAAAAACCCATAACATCAAAGGAATTCCAAAATAAATTGCAAACAGAGAACACAGCAAAGCCATACATACAAACACAAAAGCCATACAAACACAGCAAAGAACCATCAGAAAATCAAACAGGTACCAAAAAATTAAGAAAACTTAAGTTCCAATTCCACATTAATAATAAAGATCCATATAAATTCACAAAAATTGTATCATTCAATCAGAATTCACAATTCATATGAAATTAAAAATAATTGAATACACATCTAACCTAAAATTTTAAAATCTCTATTGTCGACTATAAATTCACCCTAACAATAAAATAAATTTCAAATAAACTCAAACACTTCAAATCTGATTAATTGATATAATTTAAACACGCAGTTTAAATCCCTAAAATACTAGAAATAAAAATTCAAAAATATAATCTAACGATTCTAACCTCTAAATAGAAGAATTATTGGTTGAGTTGAGAATAAATAGACTCATGGACTCCATAGAAAATTCAAAGATCAAGCTGCACCTGCACATGAAAAAGAGAAAAAAGTAAAGTTAGTGTTTCAATATGAAAAGATAATGAAAGAAAAAAAAATTAACAAACCATGGTGAAAATGGAGCTTCGCTCGCGGGGCGGCGCTACTGGGGAGTCAGGGAGAAGTGGAGAAGAAGCAGTGGGGAAGGATGGAATAAGGGTTTGGGTTTGTTTTAAAATTTCTTTTCATTTTTTAATGAATGTATGGGCCCTGATGTTTTTTTTTTCTTTGTAAAGAGTTAAGTGGAACGATTTGGGTTGGTTTTAAATTTTCTTTTCTTTTTTTAATGAATATGGGCCATTCGTTCCACTTAACTCTTATTAAAAAAAAAAAAAAAAAAAAAAACAGAGGCTTTCTTTCTAGTTTCTTCTCCAGTTCTCCGACTGCAGAAAGGAAAATAGAGGCTTCTCTTCTCTGTATTTTCCGACAGCAACAGCATCGAAGGGGCGGTGGTTGTTGGGGGGGCGCCCCAAAGGAAATTTTTTTTTTTATACAGGTACTACCTATGCTTACCGGAGGAAGGGGAGGCGCCAGCACCCTCTCGCTCCCCCCTAGCTCCGCCAGTGGTTGTACTGTTAATTATGCATGTGTTGACATGCATAATTAACAGTACAACAAGGGTTTTCCTTGTGAAGGTTGAATATTGAAGGTAATCCGCTTGATTGTCACTGGAAAGCGGTCAGCCGGGGACATCTTTGATACTTGCCTGTATGAATGTATAATGAATACTCATAAAAAGTTTTGGTTTAAACGTTGGAGACATTCATGAAGGGATTGAAACATACAGTTGTTATGCGTTGTTTACAACATGTTGAGAAAAGCGAACTTGTATATGATTTTAAATGCTTGTCACAAAAATTGTTGGTTCACAACTTTTCTACCAATTAGTTTGACAGGTTTGCAAGGTGTTATCACTAAGGGTTTGGCTCAATCGAAAGAAACCAAGTTGATGCATAAGCATAAGTTATCAAGAAGTTCTATATTTAAGGAAAGCAATTTTCCAAATCATTGGAAAATGGCCGCAGATTGCTGGAAATATTTTAATAATTCAAGAAAAATTGGAGCGAAGTTCAACACCAAGGTTTGGTGTCCAAACTTACCATCGAAACTAAAACTTAGTTGTTGAGACGAAATACAGCCAAAAAGGCAAAACATGCCTAAATGTCAAATATGGTTTGAAACTGAGGTTTGAGCTCGAACCTTAGTATCGAACGAGGCTTCGTTGAGATTCCAGGACTTGACATTATTCCCTGTAAAGTCTAACACCCTTGATCGACTTCAGAAAGGCACTTTTGACATTGAATGGCTGTCTAATCTTGGTCTTGAAGGGGTTCCGAAACGCTGCCTTTTTTGTGAAGGTGTGCAACTCTTCACAAAAATTGTTACGTAGCAGTCAATTATTATAGAGTGAATTGCTCAGTTCATCACGAACCTTTGCCCATGTTATCCGAATAGACACAAACCTTCCAAAATTAGTTTTTTAAGCACAAACCTTTTGAAAACGTTACAAAACATGATATTCCGTCCATGGTCTCTGTTAAATGCTTGACGGAAGTCTTTTTATCAGGGCAAAATTGTCAAATTTTCTTTTCCTTTGAATTACTTTTGTAATATTTTAATTGTTTTTACAAAACAACCCCTAGTATTTTATTTCTTTTACATTTTCGCCCAATACTATTTTCCTTTTTTATAAATTAAACCCCAATATTTTTTTTTCATTTTCCTATTTTTGTTTATGTTTAAAATTTTCATAAGTCACTATATTTTCACTATTTATTTTTATATTTTTAGATATTGGTTTTCAATCAATAAGTAATTTCTCTTTTCATTTAAATAAATCTAAATTTTTCTTTGTTGAAAATTTTTAATTGAGAAACTCTTTTTTTTTCTTTTTAACCTTCAAAATTTTGGTCGATCTTTCCTTTAAGCTTTTTTAATAAACTCGTTGGTAAAATTTTAATTTAATTTTTCATAATTACAACAAATTATGTTCCTTAATTTTTGTTTTAATTTACAAACTACCCAACTGGGTTGCCTACACTTTCTTCTACCGTTGTGACTGTATTCAATCTAGAACCGCTTCTCGCTGATGTCTGTCACTAGCACTGCTTCAACTTTTATTCGCTGGCACCGCAAAAACTACCGCTGCATCGCGCTGTTGGATAGGAGACCAAAGAGGAAAAGAAAGAAAAAAAAAACACTAGACACCACTAGCGCAGAATCAATATTGATTCACAGATCTGGTAGCTGATATATAGGACCGTCGTTAGCCCTATCAAATACAGTAAAAGTACTGTACAAACCTGCAACAAATAGCTATAAGTAGCACAATGATAACAGGGTCGATCCCACAGGGAACGGACTGCTTAAAATCACAAAACCTATTAAATCCCAAACAATTTTGGTTTGCAACCACCTTTGTTGCTCAGAGAGACTTTGTAAAAGATTAGTGAAACTAAATAACAAACTTAAATCAAGAAAGAGAGTTTAATCAATGTAATAAAGTATTCTAGCAATATGTAAATCACAATAATCACGTGCATGTTAATCATCAACTCAATAATATATTAAATAGCATGTCATCAACCAGTTATAGATTACAGTGAATCCGCACAGACATAACCCAATCTCCCCTTACTTTATCGACAATTACCGTGAATCCGCACAGACATAATTGCTACTCTAATTAACAAGGAACAAGCCGTAAGGCATCGACACCTATTAACCAAGTTAACAGCCTTAAGATTTAGGGAAACCCAATTTTAGTTATTCTTATTGAATTAACATCTAAGAATTACTAACCCCTTATTCTCTATTACCTGAAGGTAACTTTACCACTAATTAATCTTGCCCAATAAATATTATGTTATTTAACTGGGAATTAATTGGCTCTACCTAATTCAACTAAGGTGATCAATCTCAATTAAATATCAGTAATCAAAGTTATGAGCAGAGAATAAAAAGGAACACATGCAATTTAAGTTAAGAGCAATTCGATTTCATAACATGCCCGGATTAATTGCTATTACATTATACTGGAATATATAATTTAGCTACTCATATTTAAACTAACTACGCACATAATTATTTTACGATTCATACTGAAAATAATCGAAAAGAATAAAATAAATAAGGAATAAATACTTGAATTATGATCTGAAAATAATCCCCTGTGTAAGCTACCGCCCGTTAGGGCTAACGGAACCTCTCCTGGACAGAATTCCTCAAATCGCAGAAAATAGACAACTACTGCTACTTGCTCTGAACTAGCTATGAAAATATATGATAAAACTCTACTGAAAACGTGTCTTTCTCCTCTCCCTTCCATCCCTATAAATAGGTGTAGAATGGAGAGTAGAAACTAATTCAAAATATGACATTACTAAAACTATTTTCCATGTAGGACACTACTAAAAATAATTTCCAAAACAAAGAAGGATTAATGTATAAGGAAAAAATTCCTTCTTCCAGGCGCACCACCAAGTATTTAAAGAATCCAAATTCCATTCAAATTGCTTTCTACGGGTGATCAATTAATTAGGCAATTGCCTATTTTCTTCATTGGGCTTCCTTCTCTTCTTTGGGCTGGACTGCTCATTGCATTTGGGCTCCTTCAACTTCGGCCTACTTGTTCTTCTTGCATGCATGAACATGAATATTGCCTCCATTCATTGCTTCTTTGGGCATATGAGCCATTTTCATCCTCTTTTGCATCTTACTTTCTCTAATTGTTCTTCTTCCTAAAACCTGCATTTACCTTACAAAAACTAGCACATACCCGTGAGATTTGCCACAATTATGCTCTAAAATTCAGCAGCTAAAGGACACCTATCAAATATCCCCACACTTGAATGACGCTTGTCCTCAAGCGTAAAGTGAAGAATTAAACTCAGTCCTCTTTTCTTTCCCTTTTTTTATGTAACAAAAACACAAAGACACAGACACAAGAACAGAAAAGACACAAAACTTGAACAGACCCAAAAGAAACATAATAGAAAAAACAAACAAGGAGTAGTTGAACAAACTCAACACCCAAAACATGACTCACATGACACAATGACACCACATAAACACAGGATTACTCTGCCCAAATTTCTCATGTCAATTGTACTTGCACCACAAGATTCACTTGTAATCACGGACTATGCAAACTCTACCTTTCCACCAAACAAACCATACCAAGTCAGTTTAACACAGTTTATGCACAAATTCCCAAGCAGGCACTCTTATGAGTAGTAAAACACACAACTCACAATTCATAAAATTTGGACAAGTGATTCATCCCTAGTCTAGTCAGAACTCAAAAGCTTGATAACTGACCATCTCCACAGTAAAGATTGAGTAATGCACAGATGTTAAGAACAACCTTTTATTCATAGGGACGCAATGGGGCCAAGGGATTTTTATTTATTTGGTCGGGCCCTATGGGGTTCTAAGTCACCTGTAGAATTCAACAAATAGTGTGCATGCATATAGAACCTGCTGCTCCTTTTATTTGGACATCAACTCCACTTCCTGCTTTTCCTGATCTAGAGCCACAACATTCAGCTCTTTCTGTAATTATTCAAGCAGTGACAGTCACCAAAAACTTTACTAGAACTTGATTAAAAATTCAGCACATAACCTCTTTGTCCAGTCCTTTACACTTATTCTGCAATCGTATTCAAAACATAACCAGCTCTTATTCTTTATTTCATCATCTCTTTTTTTTTTTTTCTTTTCCTTTGTTTTTTCAAATGTGGACTCATTTTCTTACCACAGCAGAACTGATTTTTCATATAATTTCAGCAGATACAAAAAGGAAACAGAACTGGACTCCACAAATTGTACCTCATGACCTCTTCTCTGTCACAGCATCAACACATAATTACCATGCAGCATGCACACCAAGGGTAAGAAAAGGAGTTAATCACAAACGGGCCTTAGCTACTTTTTACTGACTAAGAACTGAAGGGTCAAGGCTTCAACTTGCTGACTAAGGGTTATTTTTCTGTGTGGGAAGGTTTAGAAACTCAAGCCAAAAGGGTTTTATCCTAGAAAAGGTCCCCCATCATCCAACCATGCATTACTCAATAAACCATTTTGACAGTCTAGCAGGCAAATAAAGAGATTCTCATGCAAAACATCCAGTGCAGCTCATAATTATTTAGTAGGCTATAGAAAAGGGAATTCATGCATAACTTGTATTAAACTAACTGATCATTCCCAAACCACGTCCACAAGAATAAGCATAGTAATTGATTAACATGATATCTATGTTGCTTATTTCAGATTAACATTCAGATTTTGGGCAGAATCCTGGACTTCACATACACACACTTGACATAACAAGGCTCCAAAAACCAAAACAAGACACAGGAAAAATTCTCAAAACATCCTCACACTTAAAATAATGCTTGCCCTCAAGCATACATAGACAACATAACTATGGAAAACAAAAACAAAAAACAGCACAAAACAAAAATAGAAACACCACATGAAATAAACAATAAAAATAGCATAAAGAAACGAAAAGACTTACTAAGGAAAGCGCTGCTGCAAAAAATTCCAGAAATTATCCAATCTTCTATTGATGGCATCAAAACCCTCTTGGACCTCGTCACGCAAAGCAGCAATCTCTTGCTGGATTCGAGGCAAACCTGCAACATGGACATGTGTTGGCGGTGGAACCGCCGCACCGTAGAAATGTGTGTCCCCCGTAGGGTCCTTATAAACCATAGAGATGCGTTGCAGAAATTCCAGAGTCATAGATGTAGGGAGAGGTGCAGGCTTCATGCAGGTGTTGGTAGAGTCGAATAAATGAGCCTGACGAGCGAGAGTGGCCACAAAGTGTCCTAAGGACAGATTCCTGATGGTGTGGCTGGCTATGTCACCCAGTTGGTGACCAATCCAAAAGCCTAGGTTCAAAGGATGACCTTCTAACATAGCATGCAAGATATAGAGCTCAGGGGCAGTGACTACATGCAGTGCGGCTACCCTACCACTCAAATTGTGGGCTAGAATCTGGTGACATACCACTAAAGCAGGATTATCAATCAGATAAGCAAGAGATTTAGAAGCAATAAAATCCTGTTCATCATCCGGGGCTAAAGCTTTCCAGGCTTCCTTTTTGTTAAACTTGGGCAGACCTATTCTACCTTGCAGGTATGCAGCAGACTGAAGTGTATTCTCATTACATATGCCTAAATAGGTATTCAAAGAATTTATGGAAAACTGATGTTGCCTCCCAAAAAGCCTAAAGGTTAAAAACACCTGTTCACGAGTGAGATCCTTATTCTTTGCTTTATTCATGGTGGTGAAAGCCTCATGCAACATCTCATCAAAATTAGGATCAATAGGCATATCAAGTATCAAGACCACCCAATTCCCGCAAAGAATTCATGTACAGCAGCATTAACTCCTAGGAATTCTAACGCACCCTCATCAATGGTAACACACGAAATTGCAGATTTAGTACTGAAAATTTCATACCTTTTTTGCTGTTCCTCCTCAGTGAAAGTCAAGAACGGGGCAAGTTGATCCCGTGTAGAAGTGTCAGCCATGTCCCCAGGTTGATGTGGCTCTGGAGTGGTTGGTCCGCCGGACTCGAAAGCCGAGGGATGGGACGATGGAGATGGTACGCCGCTAGTGGTGGCTCTATCGGAGGGCCGATTGGACCTCCTTGTACTGGTTGGACGGGAAGATGGAACCTCCTCATCTGATTCGATGGTCACGGGCCCTTCATCGTGTGGAAGGTGAGACCGAAGGGCGGCCGACGCCATAATGGAGGCTGTTCGGGTTGACCGGTGCCGTGGTGGTGCGAGAGGCACGTTGAGCTCCGAGGAGGGGGTCGGATTCTTCATCAGGGGCCGCGATCGGACGGCGGTGAGCGGTGGTCGAGAGGAACCCGCGGCGGCAGTGGTGTCGGCCGATTGGTGGCCGCTGGGTGAATCGGAAGCTGGAGCGGAAGTAGGCGAAGGGAGGTCGATCACTTCTTCACTTCGGGGCTTGCCTCTGCTCTTGCCGGCCATGGGAAAGCTGCGGTGGTGGAGTGTATTTCGGTGTCCGGCGGGTGGAGTGAAGAAAAAAATGGTGGCGGGTAGGTGGAGAGGAAAGAGTGGCGTGCAGATTTGGGTATTAGGGCAAAGGATTTGGGCAATTTGCAGGGTGGCCCTTCTCCTTTCGGGAACTGCAAGGTTGACCCCTCCCACTTACTTTCCTTGAATTTTGCAATATGGTCCTCCCTTGCCTGAGATGTGGCAATTGCTCCCCCTAAGTGCTGACTTGGCAGCTTTGATCCCTGCTCCTTGTTGGCCATTAATCTTCTCCCGGACTGTAGAAACAGGTTGATTGCTAGAATGACTAACTGCAACAAAAATTAAATGCTAAGGAATAAATTTTTTTTTTTAAGGAATAAAATACAAAAAAATAGAAATAATGGAAAACAAATAAAAATTAAAAAAAAAACGTGGGTTGCCTCCCACTAGCACCTCTCTTTTACGTCTTCGGCCAGACGCAGTATGTCTCCTTCAATGGTTCGGACAGCTTTGTAGTGAAATTGCTTTCACTGAAACGTTCCGATCGAGTTCGTTATAATGTTTGAGACGTTGCCCATTAACCGTGAATGTATGGTCAGTTGCCGGATTTCGTACTTGCACAGCTCCAGTCGGGCTAACTGACACAATGTCCAAAGGCCCATGCCATTTACTCTTTAGTTTACCACCCATGAGGCGTAGTCTGGATTGAAAAGTAGAACCTTCTGGCCCACCTGAAATTTCTTCTGTCGAATGCACCGATCATGCCACAATTTAGTGCGGTCTTTGTACCAATTTGCATTATCATATGCTTCAAGTCTCAATTCCTCGAGTTCTTCTAGCTGGTACTTCCTTTCATCCCCACACTTGGTCGCTTCCATGTTTAATTGTTGTACTGCCCAATATGCCTTATGCTCTAGCTCCACAGGTAGATGGCACATTTTTTCAAAAACCAACCTGTAAGGTGACATGCCTATTGGAGTTTTAAAGGCAGTCTTGTATGCCCATAGAGCATCATTCAGCTTCTGACTCCAATCCTTCCTTGATGTATTCACTGTTCTCTCGAGCACATGCTTGATTTCTCTGTTGGAAACCTCAGCCTGACCATTTGACTGTGGGTGATATGGTGTGGCAAGTCTATGATGTACGCCGTACTTTTTCATCATGGCGGCTATGGTCCGATTACAAAAATGAGTTCCTTGATCACTGATGATTGCCCTAGGTACACTGAACCTGCAAAAAATATTAGCTCGCAAAAACTCTGCAACTACTTTTGAGTCATTGGTTCTGGTAGCCTTTGCTTCGACCCATTTAGATACATAGTCCACAGCCAGCAATATATAAAGATTCCCATTCGATACTGGGAGTGGTCCCATGAAATCCATTCCCGATACATCAAAAATATCACAAACTTTAATGGGAATTTGTGGCATCTCATCTCGGGGCCCTATATTGCCCATTCGTTGACACCTGTCGCAAGCTTTACAAAATAAATACGCATCATGATTCAATGTCTGCCAGTAAAATCCACTGTCTCTCACTTTTCTAGCTGTTCGCTGGGGGCCATAATGGCCACCACATTCCAAAGAGTGACAATGACGCAATATTTCTTCTTGTTCCCATTCAGGAACACATTTTCTAATTACTTGATCAGCTCCCATTTTCCACAGAGTCGGCTTGTCCCACATATAGTATTTACTATCACTAGCAATTCTCTGCTTCTGTGCTTGGGTCAGGTCTGGCGAAAAAGCATTAGAGGTGAGGTAATTAACCATATCTGCATACCATGGATCACAGATCTTCCTATCCGAAGTTTGCAGATTCAGTGACTATTCTACCTCCTGCTTGGGCAAACAGGACGTCGCCTGGTACAGATGTTCTTCCGGAAAGTTTTCCTGAATTGGTGGGCCAGCTTCAGGTTGAATCAGCCTACTCAGATGATCAGCAATGTTATTTTCTGCACCCTTTTTGTCTCTTAACTCCCATGTGAACTCCTGGAGCAATAAAATCCACCAAATTAGTCTTGGCTTGGACTCCTTTTTGGCCAGTAGGTGTTTTAACGCAGCGTGATCTGTGTAGACAATGCCCTTTGATCCCAATAGGTACTGCCTGAATTTGTCAAAAGCAAATACTACTGCAAGCAATTCTTTTTCAGTAGTGGAATAATTACATTGGGCCGGATTTAGAGTTTTTGATGCATAGTAGATGACATGACTCTCCTTCCCAATTTTCTGACCCAACACTGCACCTACTGCATAATCACTAGCATCGCACATTAGCTCGAATGGGTGCTCCCAGCGGGGAGACTGAATAATCGGTGCCGAAGTCAATTTATTCTTCAATGTGTCGAAAGCCTGTCTGCACTCGTCCGTTAGGGCAAATGGAACGTCGTCTTTCAGCAAATTAGTCAGAGGCTGTGCGATTCTAGCAAAATCCTGAATAAATCTTCTGTAGAACCTAGCATGTCCTAAGAATCCACGAATTTCCTTGACATTAGTTGGATAAGGGAGCTTGGTGATCAATTCAACTTTGGCCTTATCTACCTCAATTCCCTTCTCTGATATCTTGTGTCCCAACACTATCCCTTCCGTTACCATAAAGTGACACTTTTCATAATTGAGGATGAGGTTTTTCTGAACACATCTCCCTAGTACTGAGTCCAAACTCTCCAAACACTCATCGAAGGTTTCCCCATAAACTGTGAAATCATCCATGAATATCTCAATGCACTTCTCGATAAGGTCTGAAAAAATGCTCATCATGCATCTTTGAAAAGTTCCTGGGGCATTGCATAGACCGAAAGGCATTCTCCTGTAGGCATATGTGCCAAAAGGGCAAGTGAAGGTCGTCTTTTCCTGGTCCTCTTGATTCACCCAAATTTGGAAATAGCCACTATATCCATCTAAAAAACAAAAGAACATGTTGCCTGCTAATCTTTCCAACATCTCGTCTATGAATGGTAACGGGAAGTGATCATTTCTGGTTGCAGCATTTAACTTCCGGAAGTCGATGCACATACGCCATCCTGTGAGGAGTCTCATAGGTACTAACTCATTGTTCTCATTCTCCACAACCTCAAAACCTCCCTTCTTGGGTACTACATTTACAGGACTCACCCACTTGCTATCACTGATTGGAAAAATTATTCCCATGTCAAGGAGTTTCAAAATCTCTTTTAGGACCACTTCTCTCATATTGGGATTGAGCTTGCGTTGGTGATCTCTGGAAGGTTTTGCATCTGGCTCCAGGAGGATGTAGTGTTGGCAGATGTCAGGGCTGATCCCAGTGATGTCCGCCAAGGTCCACCCGATGGCCTTCTTGTGTTGTCGTAGGATGCGAAGCAGCCTATCCTCCTGACAGGCAGTTAATGTACTGCTAATGATGACTGGAAGCGTCTCCTTCTCCCCCAAGTAGACATATTTTAGGCTCTCAGGCAGTGGCTTTAGATCCAGGATTGGGGCTTTTACTAAAGACGGAAGGAGCTTGTTTTCTGGGTCCCTTTGGGCAAATGGGCGGTCGCCCTAGAAGCTGGATCAATTTCTGTCGAGTAAAGAGACATGATAGTCTCTCTTATTTGGGCATCGCTCATGTTCTGGGCGTCACTTTCAGTCAACCCCTGAGTAAGCACTTGTTCCATCTTATCCTGCAAAAATTCAGTCTCAAGGTATTCTTGGACAATTGGGTCAATCAGGTCAATACCATTTACATTCTCTGTATCTGCTTTATTTCTCATGGCATGCTCAATGTTAAAGATGTACTTCTCACCATAATAATCTAGACAAATAGTCCCATTATAGACATCAATAAGGGCTCGAGAAGTTTTCAAAAAGGGCCGGCCTAACAAGACTCCAGCCGACTCTTTTGATGGATCACTACTCATCTTAACCACATAAAAATCAGCAGGGTATACAAAAGAATGAACTCTAACTAAGACATTTTCAAGTAGCCCTTCAGGATGAACATAAGATCTATCTGCCAATTGTATAATTACTCCAGTTTCTACTAACTTAACACCGGTTAGGGTCAAATATAATAAATAGATAGGGACATTACATTAATGGAGGCTCCTAAGTCACACATGGCATGTTCAATTTGTTTATCACCAATGATGCAAGGAAGAGAAAACATACCTGGGTCCTTGCATTTTGGGGGCAGCTTTTTCTGAATGACCGCTGATACAGTCTCACCGAGGATCACCTTGCTAGCACCCAGGTTTTCCAGCCATGAACTCCTTCAAAAATTTACCAATTGGAGGGATCTTTATTGCCTTGAGGAAAGGAATGTTAACCTCCATCTTCTCAAAAGCTGCCAAATAATCCACAGGATCCTCTTTTGGTTTTTTCGCCTTCCTGATCAGTCGGTTTGGGAAAGGTGGATCTTCATAAGGGTCTCCACCTTTTAAGCTTAAGAAAGGTTCAGGTCTCTCTATTTTCCCTGTTTTTAGAGTACCCGCTAGCTCTGTTTCTGCAATTTCAGGTTCAGGGTCGATGGCCCGTTTGGGCAAACGGGACCTCGAAGTAGAGTTCTTTTCCACAGCTGGCTCCAAGACCTTCCCACTCCTCAAGGTTATCTCATTCACATTCTCTTTGGACGGTACCTGGACCTGGGCGGGCAATCTGCCCTGGTCACCCTTCAATTCTTTGAGCGAAGCAGCCAATTGGGACACCATATTTGCCAGACTATCAATACTGGCATTCTGCTCTTTTTGTTGATCCATTAGAGATCCAATTATATCACTAGAATCTTTACCATTTCGTTGTGGTTGGTATGAATTATGGCCCTGCTGGAACCCTCTCTGCTGTGGTGGTCGGTATACCTGATTCTGGTACTGGTTACTTTGATCCTGGCTGCCTGGTTCAGTCCATCTGAAACTAGGATGATCCTTCCACCCCTTGATTGTACGTGTTGGAGTAAGGGTCCCTTCTCTGATGTGGACCATTCCAGTTTCCAGCAGCATTTGCTTGGGCCAGGGGGTCAGTGGGTGCAAGGTTACACTTATGGGTAAAATGTCCCATATTTCCGCAGATTCCACAAACTTCCTCTGTCTGCACCTTATTCGTCCCAGCTACTATTTTAGTCATCATCTCAGTCATCTTTCTCAATTCGGCTACCAGCTGGGAGTTGTTCTGTGTTATGTCATCCTGCTCACGGGGTCCCACATCATCAATAATGCGCACTTCGGCGGTCCGCTTGGCAAGACGGATACTGGGTTCAACAAAGTCATTATGTGCTTCCAGTGCCTCCTTTATTATTTTATGAGCAGATGTGGCAGTATTATTCAGAAATGCACCACCACTGGCGGAATCCATATGCATCCTCTCGGCTTCCGTCATTCCATGGTAGAAGAACTACAGCAACTCCCCATCCGAGTACCTATGGTTTGGGCAACTATCGCACAATCGCTTAAATCTGAGCCAATAGGTGCGGAGGGACTCATCATAATCTTGTTGGATCCCACTTATCTCCTTCTTCACTGCATTAGTCTTCGTGGCTGGGAAGTAATTTTTAAGGAAAGCCTCCTTCATCTCCCCCCATGTAGTGATGGAGTTCGGCTCTAGGGAAGAGAACCACATGTTGGCTTCGCCTGTCAGGACAAAAGGGAATGCCACAAGTCGGAGCTGCTCCACAGTGGCTCCTGCTGGTAACTTGCCCACCTTGCACCCCTTGACGTACTCATGCAAAAAGCTATAGGGATCCTCTCCTGGCCTACCACGGTATCTTGGTAGCATACTCAGCCAACTAGATTTGAGTTGGAAATGGCCCGTGACATTCGGCATTACAATTGCTGAAGGCTCATCCTCAGTGTCGTGGTTGCTTAGTTCCTTCAGAGTTGGTTCAGCCGCAGGAGCTTCCTCTTGTCACTCGTCTCTTCTTTCTTCCTGTCTGTCTCCCATCGTAGAATCAGGCTTGGGGATAGATTTATGTTCAGACTCTGTTTCTGTTCTACCTTCCGTTAGGGCTAACGGAACCTTGTCAGAATCTGAAATAGCAGCTTCTCGCTTTTGACGTGCTTCTTTTGCGAGTCTTCTTGCAGTTTTTTCAATCTCTGGATCGTACAGCAGTTCAGGTTGCGATGATCTGCTCATAAAACACACAAAAGCACAAATTAATAGGAAAATGTGATTTAAAACGTAAAACCGTTCCCCGGCAACGGCGCCAATTTGATAGGACCGTCGTTAGCCCTATCAAATACAGTAAAAGTACTGTATAAACCTGCAACAAATAGCTATAAGTAGCACAATGATAACAGGGTCAATCCCACAGGGAACGGACTGCTTAAAATCACAAAACCTATTAAACCCCAAACAGTTTTGGTTTGCAACCACCTTTGTTGCTCAGAGAGACTTTGTAAAAGATTAGTGAAACTAAATAACAAACTTAAATCAAGAAAGAGAGTTTAATCAATGTAATAAAGTATTCCAGCAATATGTAAATCACAATAATCACGTGCATGTTAATCATCAACTCAATAATATATTAAATAGCATGTCATCAACCAGTTATAGATTACCGTGAATCCGCACAGACATAACCCAATCTCCCCTTACTTTATCGACAATTACCGTGAATCCGCACAGACATAATTGCTACTCTAATTAACAAGGAACAGGCCGTAAGGCATCGACACCTATTAACCAAGTTAACAGCCTTAAGATTTAGGGAAACTCAATTTTAGTTATTCTTATTGAATTAACATGTAAGAATTACTAACCCCTTATTCTCTATTACCTGAAGGTAACTTTACCACTAATTAATCTTGCCCAATAAATATTATGTTATTTAACTGGGAATTAATTGGCTCTACCTAATTCAACTAAGGTGATCAATCTCAATTAAATATCAGTAATCAAAGTTATGAGCAGAGAATAAAAAGGAACACATGCAATTTAAGTTAAGAGCAATTCGGTTTCATAACATGCCCGGATTAATTGCTATTACATTATGCTGGAATATATAATTTAGCTACTCATATTTAAACTAACTACGCACATAATTATTTTACGATTCATACTGAAAATAATCGAAAAGAATAAAATAAATAAGGAATAAATACTTGAGTTACGATCTGAAAATAATCCCCTGTGTAAGCTACCGCCCGTTAGGGCTAACGGAACCTCTCCTGGACAGAATTCCTCAAATCGCAGAAAATAGACAACTACTGCTACTTGCTCTGAACTAGCTACGAAAATATATGATAAAACTCTACTGAAAACGTGTCTTTCTCCTCTCCCTTCCATCCCTATAAATAGGTGTAGAATGGAGAGTAGAAACTAATTCAAAATAGGACATTACTAAAACTATTTTCCATGTAGGACACTACTAAAAATAATTTCCAAAACAAAGAAGGATTAATGTATAAGGAAAAAATTCCTTCTTCCAGGCGCACCACCAAGTATTTAAAGAATCCAAATTCCATTCCAATTGCTTTCTACGGGTGATCAATTAATTAGGCAATTGCCTATTTTCTTCATTGGGCTTCCTTCTCTTCTTTGGGCTGGACTTCTCATTGCATTTGGGCTCCTTCAACTTCGGCCTACTTGTTCCTCTTGCATGCATGAACATGAATATTGCCTCCATTCATTGCTTCTTTGGGCATATGAGCCCTTTTCATCCTCTTTTGCATCTTACTTTCTCTAATTGTTCTTCTTCCTAAAACCTGCATTTACCTTACAAAAACTAGCACATACCCGTGAGATTTGCCACAATTATGCTCTAAAATTCAGTAGCTAAAGGACACCTATCAGTAGCCGATGCTATCTCTGACACAAAGTCGGCCCTGTGACGCCGAAGTCGCTGAGGTTCAATAAGCAGCAGATTGAAGCTGCTGGGATCTCTCAACACTGCTAGCATCACAATCGGAGTTCTTATGGGTGATGAAAGCCCAGAAGGTATGCGGCGGTCTTGAGGCGGAAAGGGTGGAATCGATGGTTCTAGTGGTGGTGGTTAGGGGATTGGCGACGGAAGAATTGTAGGAAGGAAGGTTGTAGAATTTTGGGAGAAAATTGATTAGGTGAGATTTGAATTTATATATTTTTTTTACCTTTAGGTTATTATTAAATGATTAAAAAAAGTAAAAGTAAAGTAATATGATAAAATTAATTTATTGCAAAATGACAAGGAAGAACACTTCTTTTGTGGTTTTGACAATTATACCCTTAAAAATTAGGGTCTGTTAGTGGGTTAACGGAGGGAGACCATGGACGGAATGTCATTTTTTGTAACGTTTTCAAAAGGTTTGTGCTAAAAGAAAATAATTTTGGAAGGTTTGTGTATATTCGGGTAACATGAGCAAAGGTTCGTGATGAACTGAGCAATTCACCCATTATTATATGATTTTGTTTGGATATTTTCCTACCTCTTTGGTCTTTCTTCTCTTGTTCTTGGTATTGTTTACGTCAGTGCATGCTTAAAATAATAGACTCCATCTTATCCCTCAAGGATATTAGTTTTAGAACATTTACATAAGAAAGGGGACTAATAAAACCTTAAGGAAAGTGTTTAACACGATTTGAATAATCAATTTCCTTTGTTTATGATACATATCTTGTTTGTATCATTTCTTGTAATAGTTAGTAGTTTTGAAGTTAATAAATTTCTTTGTTCTAAAATCCCCATTGTTTTTCATAATATCCAACACGGACAAATATATTTGTATATGAAATGAAATTCATAAATAAAATGTAATAAATATGTGGGTAGAAATTCCGCGGCTTCCTTAATTTTCAACTTCAATCAATATTTACATTATATTTATATGTACTACAGTTTCAAAGTTTTAGTGTATTCATGGTTCAACAACAGTGCAGAAAAGTCCATACAAGAGGTTGTAAGATCATACTCATTCGTCACACTTTTCTTTTCTCCTACAATATATATTGCTCGTCCTTTCACATGAACTTCTTTTTTTAACGCTCAAAAACTATTATTTTCCTACTTTATCTTGTTTCAAACGTATTTTTCCCAATAATATGCGTTAAGGGTATTACAAAATTTTGAATACTTAGAAGTGATGAGAGAAAGAGTTAGATTGTAGGGGAAAAGAAAAGTAAATTATATGTACTAATGCAAAGGGAGCAGTTGCTCAATTTAATGACCCTTTTATTAGAGCTAAGACGATGATGTTTAGCAAGCTGACACGACTTACACTCTAAATAAGACACAAGATATCTAAGGAATTTTTTTTGAATATGGGACAAAGGGGTGACCTAGCTGGCAATGAACATCAAAGGGAGTGAAAACTTCGATGCAGGTTATAATCTTGGGTATTATAGTAAAAAAAAAAAAAGTAGAGGCCTCTAGTCTCACATCCCTTACCAATAATCTTCCTCGTCGTAAGTTCCTAAAAGAAACAGTAGCCATGAAAAAAAGATGAGACATAACAATTAGAGTGAACGACCCATTATGTACCTATACTTTACCTTAGTTCACGGTTATGTACCTATACTTTTAACCCAAAACATCACTATACTTTGTGAAATGCGTCAGCTACTTCATCGAAGCTAATTGAACCGTTAACTCTAATGGCAGCAAAGATATGTGCATCTCACATGTTACTTTTAAGGGGCAATTTAGTCTATTTATCACAATTTCCATTTTCTTCTTCCAACAAAAAAAAATGTTGTACGAGGCAAGGAAATTCACCATGGATGAACAAGAAAATTCTTCGATCTTTCATTTTTAGACAATGGAAGAACAAGATAATTCATCTGAGACTTTCGTTATAGTCCCAGACAATGATGGCGACACTGATGATCATCGCGACGACTGTACCGGTAGCAGTGGCGTTCTTCGAATCGCAAACTCTTAATCGATAAATCAATCCCCAAAAGGTTTTGCATCTTTGCACGAAAATCATGTCCAGCAACAGCACTCCATACGATGATTTATTCTCGTCTTTGATTTCAAAGAACAAATATTTCAACGACAAACACCCTTTTCTTCCTTTGCTTATGTAAGTGCAAAAAACACGAATCTATCTTCCGAAATTTCCCATTCTGTTAGGTATTTCCCCTTTCGACTTTTCAAACTGATTCTTGTTACCCTAATGACTTGTGTTACCTTCATGTTTGGCTGCAATTGATAACTCAATCGAGTTCGCTGACGTAACAATGTTTTTATTACATTTCAATTTGGGCATTTCACATTTTCCTTTTTAGTTAGGGTTCTTTCTTAAATGCTCTTTTTTCATCACGAAACTATCATTTTCGGGCAAAACGTACCACTCCGTCCAAGTGCGCTGTTAAGTCCCTGACGGACCAAAAATTGAAGGGGTAAAATCATCCAATTGTCTATTCTTTGTCTTACCTTTCTATTATTTTATTATATTTACAAAACAAAATCATAATCTTTCATTATTTTACATATTCAACACAATATGTCTTTATTGTTACATATTTGTCCAATCCAATAAATTTATTTCTATTTTAATTATCTTTTTTTTTCTTATTTTTATTTATTTTCCATAATTATCATTTTTATCAATTTTTAATAATTATTACTAACCTCTTAACTACTATAATTGTCTAGCATTTTAAGGGCTTGTTCTTTAGGCCGGGTTGAGAATGGGTTTGACCTTTTTTTTTTGGGTTCAAACCCAAAATCAAAACCTACCCAATGTTTCTTACCTAAAACTAAGACCTGGTTTCACCTCACAAAACATATCACCCACTGCCGCCTCCCTCCTCCGCTAGCCGCCGCCGCCTGCAACCGCCACCGGCCTCCTCCTCTTCTTCCTCCTCTGCCTTCTTCTTCTTTTTCTTCCGCCCTTCTTCTTCTTCTTCTTCTTCCCACCGGCGAAGCCGGACCTCTTCTTCTTATTCTTCTTCCCGCCGGTGAAGCAGGCCATCTTCTTCATCTTCGTGCTGCCGACGGATCAGGTTGAGATGTAGGCTGCATCTGCTTCCTCCTCCTCTTCTTCTTCTTTTTCTTCCTCCGCACTCAATCTCTCTTTATTTGTAATTGGGTTGTAAAAGTGAATCTTTAGTTCACATCCCATTTTGGGGATATGGGAAAATATGGAATTCAATTTCAAATTTTTGGCTTCAAACAGAAATAGATGATGAAGAAGAAGAATTGGATTTTGGGGGTTTAGGATTTAGGTCGGCGATGGTGGCGGTGAGACGGCGGCGGCGGTTGTGGTGAGGCGGATCGGGGTGGTGATGGAATATGGGTTTAAGTTTTGGGTTGAGAACATTATTTATTTGTTTTGGACATAAACTCACTTGAACTCAACCCAAAAGGCCAAACCCGTTCTCCACCCGGCCTAAAGAACATGTCCTAAATAGCTGTGACATACTTTTAACCATCTTTTTGTTTACTGCAACAATTATATCACCAATATAATATTCTCAGCAAAACCTCTTGATGTAGGAATAAGACCTGTCTTCACTGCAACACACTCTGCAATCCGACTTGCAATGTCAATGTTCAAACCAGCTCCAACAGCTTTGCCATATTAGATAAGCTGCAGTACTATTTTAGACACAGTAGAGAATGAAATTGCAAACCCAAATGTCAAAACCACCAAAACAAACAGACCAAAAATCTTCCTAATTTCCTTTCTATTCCCCCACAATCTGCTTGTTACTCTTTTCCCATCAAAACCCAAAGCTGAATTTCTCAGATTAGATTGATTTACCTTTATTGTATTCAATAGGATTGAACTTGTGTTTAATATCAAAACAAGTTAATCTTGACATAAACAAGTCATTAGGAAATAATACAAACTTGATTTTAAGAAGCAACCTTAAGTTAAACTTGCCTCCTTAGTTGACCAAAAAGTTTACATGTTTAGGAAAATGACGTTTAAAATTTTTTTAAAGTTTCAACTTTGATAGTTATTCTTGTGATACTTTGTACAATGTTACTCTTCAACCATAATTGATAACCGTAAGTAATACAGGTGATACTAAATTGCCATGTAATTTACGAAAGTTATTGATGACCCCCCCCCCCCCCCCCGGGGTTTAAAAAGATACGAAGACCCCCCTGTGTGTTTTTTATATCTGTAATAGTTAGGTTTTGGTTAACTTTAATGACAGTAAGGTTATTTTTGTAATTTTGCCCCTTCTTACTAACTTCTTTCAAATTTTCTTTTTATAGCTCACTAACCTTTTGTTAAAAAAGTTTTAAAAAATGCTTAATGCTAATCTTTATCTATAACTAACAAACCTATCACTATTACATTTTGGGAAATCTTTTTTTTTTTGGGTTACTATACTTCGCAAACATACGGCTTTTGGTCGCCATACTTTGAAAATCCTATAGTAGTCACCATACTATAATTTTGCATTTTTTTTTTTTTAGTGACTCTGTCAAATCTCTCCGTTAAGTGCCTAACGGAACATTTTTGTAAGGGCATTTTTGTCCTTAACCCTATTAACTAAGGCAACCATCATGTTTCCTCTTTTTTTTTTCCCCTAGTTAGCGCACTGCCTCAACCCGCCACTCATCTTCCCATCTCTCTCTAAGCCTTTTCCAATTTTCCTTTCTTTTCTTTCTTTAACCTTCTTTTCACACCTACCTCTCACTAAATTAATCAAATGCCAATCGACGTCAGTTTGACGTACTTTACCCGCAAGGTCGATCATATTTCTTCGTAGAGCTCATGGAATCAAAAGTGGCCAAATTTAAGACGGCCAGGGTTTGAGGAAAGGGGATGTCATGGCGGACGTCGCCACATTTCTCTACAACATAGCGAATAACGGCGGGAGAAAGGGATTTGGAAGTAGATATTTGGGAGAAGTTGAAGGAGAGAATATGGATAGTGAGGCTAGGGTTATCGTGGTGGCATTTGAGGAGCTAGGATTAGGGTTAAAGGCAGGTTTTTTTATGGTGGTTATCTTTGATTAAAGAGTGGAACTTGTCGACGATTAAAGTTTTAGCAGGGGGTAAATTTATCGGGGTAGCCAGCTTGAGGGAGGCACCGTCGTCTTCATCAGCTGCAGCGGCAAAATCGTTATCTTCTACAGGGTTGTAGTGGTCATCTAATGTTAAAGAAGTTGAGGTTGTTGAAAACAAATAGGGATGGCAGTGGTGCCTTAAATGTCTTCTTTAAGGTTCTATTTATAGTGTCGTCCAGTGACTTTGTTGGTTGGTGAAGCAGCTTTGTCTGGAGGTCGTGCGAGATACTGTACGACTCGGAATGATTCTCAGACCTGACTCATTTGTTAAATATCTTTTAATGGTCAAATGACTTCTTCATGCGCGCATTTAATGCATCCGTATGTTAGTCGTCTGATATCTTGTATGACTCATATATGTTTTAGTATGTGAGAGACCTTGCACTTGCTGTTTGGTTAAACGGTCAGATGCTCCAGACGCTCCTTCTGACTCAGAATTTATTCGTCCGTATCTCGTCTGAGTTACTATGCGACTCACACGGATTCTCGTGTGTGAGATGAACTACGCGTGCTTTTCTTTTGTTTGTCAGTCAAAGGTTTAGACCTTTTCTTCCATGCATTTAATGCTTCATATTGTAGTGTGTCCGAGGGGCCGTACGACTCGTGCGCTTACTTGCATGGTTGGCATTCGCAATTTGCTTGAAAATCTTTTTTAAGTGTTGCTAAAGTCTTCTGGCTCTGCAATGACACGTCTGACTCAGACGCTGGCTCGTGCGACTGGCAATCATGAAATGAGAAGATTTCTTTCTACGTGTTGGATCCAGTTGCCTTGTGTGATTTAGCGTGCGACTAGCACGTTTGCTCAGATGGCCTCCAGTGAGCATTTCTCTGCATTGTCACTTAGCAAACTATTAAATTCTTTTCACATATTTGTCGAGTCATCATTCAAAATTAAGGTTGAGAACATAGGTCTAACATTATGGTTAATTTTATATATATTTGTTCATATTTTTGGGTTTTTCGTGATCTGAATCTATTTTTCATGGTAGTGGTACTGGTGGTTTTGTTCATGGAGGAAGTTCGACACCACTAGTGGAAGTCCGACGATGGTAGTGGTGACAGTCTGGTGGAAGTGCTGGTGATGGTGATAGTCTATTGGAAATGGTGGTAGTGGTGGAAGAGTAACTAAGGAAATGAATACAAATAAAAGTGAAAGCAATAATTAGGAATAAAAATAAGAGTGAACTACCTTTAATATACCTTTACTTTTCGATTGTGTCCGCTTCGATACCTATACTTTTTATTTAGCCATGAATGTAGCTATACTAATTTAAAGGGGCCAAAAATGTACTTTGTCGTTAATTCCGGTTAGTTTTTAATGAATTGCCTTTTTTTTAGGGGTATTTTCGTCCCTTCACTATTCATTTTTTTCTTTTTCATTGTTCATCTTCTTCCTCCCCAAATTCCTACACCCTTCCTCCTCCGCCACCGTCCGCCTCTTCTACATCCAATTAAAGAGCTGAAACGGCAACATCAACAGCTAAACAACAACAACCAGAAAGAAAATGGAAAATGAAGCGAAGAAACAAGATTTCCTGGAAAGCTTTGCAAATGTAATCATTAAAGGCTCGATAGCAGGGTTCGATTGACGAAGACGAAGATGACGACGATGGAATCAGGGTTTGATTGCAGAACCGAAGTTCTGCAATTTTCGGCCAAAATATGAAAAAAAAAATTTAAAAAAGAAAGAAAACACCAACTTTCGCGGAAGACTACGACGGGAGGGAGGAGGATGGCGGAAGCAGGGAGGTGGGAGAAAAGTGGCAGCCGGGGGAGGGGGAGACTACAAAGAAAAGAAAAGAAAAAAAGAAAAAGGAAGAAGACGATAAACAGTGAAGGGACAAAAATGCCCTTGAAAAATGACATGTGAGTTGCGTGTGATGGCATTTTAGTTAAGTCTAACAGGAAATTGGCAAAGTACATTTTTGGCCCCTTTAAATTAGTATAGGTACATTCGTGGCTTAAAAAAAATATATAGGTACCAAAGCGGACACAATCGAAAAGTATAGATATATTAAAGGTAGTTCATTCCAAAAATAAAAGTGAAAGCAATAATTAGGAATAACAATATTATGATTTGTTAGAAAAAAAAAAAGAAGGTAATTATGATATGGAAAGATTATGACTTGTAAAAGAAAAATGAGACAATAATTAAGATATAAAAAGATTTATGATTTTTAAAAAGAAAATAATAATTAACATAATTCTTTTTTTATTATTTGCAGAAGAAAAGGGAAGCAACAATTAAGGAAAACAATAATTTAAACTTTAATTAATTTAAAGAAAGAAAAGAAAATTTGAATTTATAAATATTTGAAGGAAATTAAATATTTAAATAAAAAACACAAACAAAAATATTTACATTTTTATTAAGGGTAAATTGCCATTTGCCTGAATGATAAGGGTAAATATGTCATTTGCATGAATGATAAACATAACATTTTATTTGTAAGGGTAAATATGTTATTTTACTGAAAAAGTTAAGAAAAATAGTTGACTTTTTAGTTTGACTATTAAAAGTGATGGAAAAGTTAACAGTTACAGATAAACCAAAAGCATGAGGGGTCATTTATAACTTTTTAAACCACATGAGGTCATCAATAACTTTCGTAAATCACCGGGGGTTGGCAAATTTACCCTTTTAAGTTTTATAGAGTTACTCTTGTGATACTTGCATAATATTACTCTTGAACTACAACTGATATATGTAATTAACATGGTTGGTAATTTTCAAGTTTAATACAATGTTATTTTTAAACCAAAATTGATACATAAATTTAACACAATTGATATTCTTCAAATTTGATACAATGTATTTTTAATTCAAAATTGATGTTGATAAACTTCAAATTTGGGCAGTGTAACTCGTGAACAAACAAAAAAAGGTGCATATTTCAAGGTCTTCTTATTATATATGAACTTGTTTAATATGAGATTTTTTATTTTTATTTTTTTCATCGTTCCTTTTGATGAGTTTTACAAATATTTTTTAAAAATTTGATTTTGAAAATGATTTTTTTGTGAAAAGTGTATTGAAAATATAAAAAGTGTAATTGAAAGGTAAGAAGGTGTATTGCAAATAGTAAAAAATTAACAAAATATTCAAAACTACAAAACTTGTTTTTAAAAACATGTCATAATTTTGTTGTCGTCTCTGAGTTTATATAAGGAAAAGGTATTAAATTAATTTGATTGGAAATATATTTCATATCCAAATATTACAAAACAAGAGTTAAGGGGAATGGAATAAGATATCAGTTCCAACTTATAATTGGAGATATATCTTTCCCAAGCGATAGCTATTTGATCATAAAAAATGAAATTCACTAACTTGAGTCTGGATGTAAAAAATTTCGGAAATTTCTTTTCATTAAATCAAATTTATTTCAATGTCAAATATTTCTTACCCTGAACCCGCTTTGTATCTTCGTTATACTTTTCTATTACATTCCTTGTTATACGTCTTAATAACTCATTATCAATATTATTTTTTGTATTAATTTTTTCACCAATTATATTCATTTTCATTATAACAAAAAATTTTGATAAAGCGTTCAGTCTTTTTGGTGTATCATATATTTATTTTAAGTTTTTCAATTAAAAATGCAAGATACTATTAAATTGTAATAAAAGATAAGATTAATGAAAAAAACTAAAAAGTGCAATATTAAAATAGGTAGAATGTCATTGAATATCATTGGTAAAAATAAATAAAAAATAATATTTACAATAAATTATTATGACTTGTAACTAGAGTGTAATAGAAAAGTATAACAGATAATCCAAAACCTTTTTAAATGGGTAAGTAACTCAATGTAGCTTTCATCATCACAAGCAAATTCCAAAACTTATTCGTTCTCCGTTTTATTTAAATAGTCTAGCATCGAAAATGTAAAAGAATTTTTGTAATTATTATTATAGATTGGAAGGTATAACAAATTTTTTTAGAGAATAAATGTACAATATTTAAAATAACTAATTTGATATTTATGTATTTAATTTTTAAATATGAGTTAATTTTAAATCACACATAATTATATTAGTAAGGATAATAAAAGTAACAAATATAAAACTAAAATTTTCTATTAGAACAAATTTTCTTTTGAGAGTGGTCTTTTCAAAATGGAATTTTTCAAATGGATGGAAGGAGTGCAAGTCAGACCATGGATAGAAAAAAGTTTCAGAGAAGATGAAAATGTTATTTTGGTTGTCACGAACTAAAAGAATTTATTTCTCCGTGGATCAAGAGATACAAATATTTATTAATACGAGATATCAAATATGACTTTTATTGTGATGAATGAGTATTTGTAATAATTCCTAAAGATAGAATTTATTCATTGAAACGGCAAACACAAGATATGTTTAAGCCTAAGGCAATGTTTGTTTTATTCTTTTATAGGAAAAACTTCATTTTTTTTTTCTTTTTCAAAAGAACTCTCTATAATCAAACACTTTCATTTTCCTTAAAATCAAATTTTCCTATAAAAGTATATTCACATTGTTTCAAAAACTAAAATATCATTCCATTTTTTTTTTCCTCTTTTTCACGCAATATTTTACAAAATAATTTCCTCCCAAAAAAACTCACTTCCAAAAGAAAAAAAAAAAAAAATCTCTATTCAAATTAGAATTCACACATATCCTAAAGAATCAAATATTTTAAAAAGTCTCGTAAAGTAGTAAAGGCAGAGAGTATATACCCCTCCTCACATTAAAAAGAAAGAAAAAAAAAAAAAAAACCCCTTCCCTTTCTGACACAACGCGCGCACACACACACACACATACTTCACACACATTGTCCCTCCACTGTTCCCAACTGTCAAGAACTACGAAGGCCGCCTCCACTTCACTTTCACTTCCTACTCCCCTTGTTCTTGGCGGACAATACAACGTTTCTTTCCCCCACCAACCGCATAAAATCCATCTCATCTTTCCTCCATTTTCGCCCTTTGCATCGATCCCAAAGCGGAGAAATCTTGGGAAAATGCAGAGCGCAGCAATTTCATTCACTCCCTCAGTTTCCCTCCCCAGGGAGCCGGGCTCGATTGCAGCCCGCAAATCCATCCACCCCGGCTCGCTCGCTTCCTTCCCCAAGCTTCCCCTCCGTTTCAGCCCTCTTAACTCTTTTGGGTCGTCTTCTAGGAAGCTTGTTGATGGACCTATTCGGTGCTCTGCCTCGGTGAATCCGCTGGGCAGCGGGTGGATTTCGGGCCCTGTTCGGGAGCCCGAATGTGAAGACGGGCTCAAGGTTCAGGCCACTTCTGTTCCCGAAACGGCGGGAGAAAAGCCCGAGGGGAAGGGCCTCGCGGATACTTTGGTGCTTGGATCTCTTTTTGGGCTCTGGTACCTTTTTAACATCTACTTCAATATCTATAATAAGCAGGTGATTTTTTTTTTATTAAATTTCTTTTCGAGTGTTCCCCCTACTGTTTAAATTTAGAGAGACGTTTGTGGCTATCAGTTTGATTTGATCTATGACTTTGGACTGCGTGGGGGATTCAATCTGTTTCACACTGTGATAATGTGTGTACATTGCATGGTTGAACACTAAGATCATCTGGGAAATAATATGGAATGATTTTTTAAGTTCTTGAAGTTAAAATATGGATTTTGACAATCGATCTAGATTGTTTTCTGCCTTCCCATTGAGATGAAATACATTCTGTTTTAGTTTGTTGAATTTGGGTTATGGAGTTTTCATAAAAGCCTGAAAAAGGAAGGATGTGACAATGTTTTCAGTAAGAAAAACTGGTTAGTGTGGTGTCAGAAACTTCTTCATAACTAATATCAACAAATTCGGGACCTTTTTCATATTTTTTGTGCTGTTGGGTTCTTATGATTTCTGATTTCTGAATCTATTATCAATTCGGTATTACTTGACTCTATGATTCTCTGAGCGTGTTGCATAGCCATGCAGAGCTTCTGCAGGAAATGTTGAAGGTGTGAGTTTTATTTGTTCTTCATTAGACTGAAAGATGGTTTTCGGCTACATGTCCAAGCAAATGCATGTTGTTTTATGCTAGCTCTCTTGTTTGGTTTCAGCCACTCCATTTACATGAAATACATCTCATACTAATATTTTGTCTTCTGGGATAAAATTGGCTTAATGATCTTTGCATAGTGAAGTAAGAATATTCCTTCTGACAGTAGTACTAAAGGGTCGGTTCATTATGAGGAGTTTTTGAAAACGTGTTTTTGGAAATGAATTTTTTAATGTAAAAAGGGTATTGTAAATGTAAAAAAGTATAGTTGATAGTAAAGAGTTATATTAAAAATGATTAAAAAGTATTAACATATAATATATATTAAATTTACTGTAGAAATCAAAATAAAAAACAAAAACAAAAACAATGAAAAGAAACAGGGCCAAAAACTGGACAATGATGAGCCAGAGGCACATGAAATAAGTTTGTGAATCTTAGTTATAATTAAATTACTATTGGTATAAATTCTAGTGTGAGTTTATTCAATTTCTCACCATTTGATAACGGAAAGATTACATATTTTAATCTTTAAAATGCACTAGATTTCTTTTTTATTTTTGTACTTTTTGGTAAATTTTAGCTTGATGATGAATTGATTGAAGAATGTATAATGGAAATGTGGGGTGCTTACTTCATATCAGTATTTTTTTCAATTCTCTGAAAAGAAAGGTCAAAACTTGAACTGAAGTTGTTATTTTTGTAGGTGCTGAAAGTTTTTCCATACCCGGTGACTGTCACATTAGTTCAATTTGCTGTTGGGACAGTCCTTGTTACTCTTATGTGGACGTTAAACCTCTACAAACGGCCTAAGATCAGCGGTGGACAGGTAGCAGGATACGTTACAGCCGTAGAACTGAATCCTTTTCTGTCAAATGTTGCCAGTTATTTACCAGTTCTTGTTTGAATGTTAAATTGGCAGCTTGTTGCTATCCTACCATTGGCTGTGGTTCACACCTTGGGTAACCTCTTCACCAATATGAGTCTTGGAAAAGTAGCTGTTTCATTTACTCACACAATTAAAGCTATGGAGCCTTTTTTCTCCGTTGTTCTCTCTGCAATGTTTTTAGGAGAGGTATGCATTTTACGTACTGTTTTCTTAATATGATTATATTTTTTATATATTTGCTCAATAATTTACTTTATGTAAATGTTAAACTAAATGGTTTTTCCAATCTTAGTCTTGATGACTGAATCTATTTCTCTGTGGGAGTGGCTCCTTTTGGAGCTGAACTTTTCTATCTAATTTAATAATTGATGCAATTTACTGGGTCATTAGTCCAGATTATATTCTACTTGACTGTTTTGGGTGTGGTGATGTTCTTCTTTTGTAGTTTCCTACTGTGTGGGTTGTTGCATCCCTTTTACCAATTGTTGGTGGAGTATCACTTGCATCAATGACTGAGGCATCTTTTAACTGGTAAGAAACATTGATACATTAGCATGTTGTTGCTCCTAAACAACTTTCTGTTAACTAAACCCTTGGTTACAGTGGTCTGAAATGTACTGTCTTTTATGCATATTTAAAGGGCTGGTTTTTGGAGTGCAATGGCTTCAAACTTGACCAATCAATCTCGAAATGTCCTCAGCAAGAAATTCATGGTTAAGAAGGAGGTATGTTTTTCCTTTAGTTTGATATGCTCATAACTGATGCCCGTAGAAGTATGGTAGTTCTACATGTTGGTATCATTTGTAGGTTTTTGTGACATAATACTATGCATTAAATTTGTACATGATGTTGTAACGACTGATGCACTTTCGCTTCTTTCTGTATTACGCTAAGGCTGAATGGAAACAGTAAATAGGTCAAGTTTCTGTATGCTTTTTTCTCAAATTTAAAGATTAACTTGCTGCTTGATTTGTGCAGGAATCTTTGGATAACATAACTCTCTTCTCTATTATTACGATTATGTCCTTTTTCTTATTGGCTCCTTATGCTATATTCATGGAAGGAGTCAAATTCACTCCTTCATTCCTACAAGCTGCTGTAAGTATATATCCCTGTTCAATAAATTCTAGTTTTTATTTCATCTGCATGTTGCCTAAATTCGCCCCCCGCCCTTCTTTTTTAATGCTTGTCACTCATGGAAGAATTGGTTTCATTGCCAGGAATTGAATGTCAAACAGGTCTACATTAGGTCTCTCGTGGCTGCTCTGTGCTTCCATGCCTATCAGCAGGTATGCGGCTAAGCATATTTTGTATATCAAAGACTAATTCTACAGAATTTACCTTTCCAAAAGAACTGTTTGATTGAATTAAGTATTTAAACTTTTTGCAATTTAAATTAAGTTTGGTAGCTGTTAGATTGAAGTAGCTATTATCATGTCTTGTTTACATCTCTCTTGAAAGATACTGGTTTTAGCAAGTATTTCCTTTGCCTTCCTCAAATAGCCACTTCTGTTCTCATATCTTTTTAGTTGTTTCCACAATTAAAGGTTTATTCACTTTGGAAATGAGATGAATTTGCTTAGCTTTTGGAATTGTCTCTCTAATTAATTGTGTATTTTTTTCCTTTCCTTTTTAAGTTTTTTATTTTTAAATATAGAGGGGATGGGGGTGGGGGGAGAGTGGTGGTCATTGCTTGATAGTCCATGAGTTAGATTGAAGAAGATAAATTGCATCATAAGAGTGTCCAGTACTTGTTTATTTGTTATTGTTATTATAATTATTAGGCCCCCTTAAATCTCATGCTCCCCATTTTGCATTATTAGAGGCTTCTATGTCAGTGTTTACACAGAATTATCTGGAAAGTCCTAGAAACTGGGCAAAACCAAAAAAAGAAAAAAGGAAAGAAAGCAGAAAGCAGAATTCGCGTATAACTTGTTTTCCTGGTATGCGTACAGCAGGATTACATTCTTCACTGTAGTTAATAAGTTGGGAAAAGCATTTGTTGGAAAGGAAAAACAATGTCAGAAACCCTGCATTTGAAATTCAAAATTCATTAACCTGTACTAAGATAAATTTTGGTACTAAAAAAGTTCATGATCCTAATCTGGAGAATGTGTTCAATTTGTGTTTTGATAGATTTTACTAAAGTAGTGGAGGATTTTCTTAGTGCTCTTAGTGTTGTTTTAGCTTGTCATTTTGAGATTACTTTCCTGGAATTAACAGTATTTTCTTGAATATTGTCCCGTTCATTTTTGTGAGAATGCCCTGGCTTAAGCTTATCCTATAGCATCACTTGGGCCTGTATGGTATCACATTTTGGTTTCAAATTGTGTTTTAGATTTGTTTTAATACATTAAAAGAGTATTGGAAGGGAGAAAATGTGTGTTGAGAATGTAAGGTGTATCAGGAGTGATAATTATTATAAATGCCAAATGTGTTTTGAGATTAATAACATGCAGGCCTTATTGTATGTGTCACACATGTGGTAACCTTGAGATGAGAGTTGTGAAGGAGAAAATGTGGAATTGAACAAGAATCAATTCCTAGGTGGCATAGAATTATCATTTAGATGTAAATGTAAAAAGTAAATTGTGGCTCTCTCTTTATAATGAATAGTGGGCCATAGATAGAAATAATAGCATCAAGAGCATGAAGACAATTACTGGCAGTATATTTAGAATCCTGAAATATGTTAGCTTTATTTGGATTTAAGTCATAATTAACATTGGTTCGCCTGAGGTTACAGCCTTGGGATCAGCCTAAACATGCGGCTAGGCCGATGAGGTTACAGCCTTGGGATCGGCCTAAGCATGCGTTTTCTCTGGACTTTGGTGAATAAGAGAATGAGATGGAACAATATTGCGTGAAGATGTGTTTGTAGTATGATGTCTGTGTGCTTAGAACTTGCAAGTTGGAAGATCAGTTTTGTTGCTAAGAAATTTATTTTTAGATCATACTTCATAATTTATGATGCAGTAGTAACCATTTGGTGCAGTTATTAAAAGATCTCTACATGTATCGAAACTTCATCTGTACTAAGTGTCAAACTATTCCCAACTTTTGTTATGGATGCTTACAAGATATTCTTGTGCAGGTTTCCTATATGATATTGCAGAGGGTATCTCCTGTAACTCATTCAGTCGGGAACTGTGTGAAGCGTGTTGTAGTCATTGTGTCTTCAGTTTTATTCTTCCAGACTCCTGTTTCTCCAATTAATTCCTTGGGTATGATCTTCTTATCTTGTAACTCCGTGTGAAGGTTTTATAGAAAATGGTGCTATATGATCTATTTAGCCAACCCTACACTCCTGTGATTTGACTTGGCATTTGCTTTGCCGTATGACCAACCAACACCTTTCTTTTTCTTTGATATTGTAGGCACTGGGATTGCTCTTGCTGGAGTATTCTTGTATTCGAGGGTGAAGCGCATTAAGGCCAAGCCAAAAACAGCTTGAAGTTTGAATTGTTAAATATTTTTGCTGGTAAAAGTTTTTGTTGAATATTTTAGATGAGAAAAGGCAGAAGCATGAACGTGGTTAGATGTATTAGTGACATTTTATCTGATTTTCACTTTTCAATTTGTAGGTGTTTTATTGCTTGAGAAACCCTGTTATTAGGTGTCTTTTGGTTAATGGGGATTTTGTTCGTGGAATTTAATTTACTTGCTCAGCTTTTGAGATATGCAAATCATCTATGCAGATTATTTCCGCGTACCTAATGTGTGATCTCTCTAGATTTTCTATCTTTCCGAGTTCTATAATTGCTGAAGAGAGAATATTACACTTCTATTAAGAATCTATAATGCCGTCTAGAAACAAGAATGATTATATACTCCATTTTTCCTTTTCAGTTCATTTTGTAGTATTAAAAAATAATATATAGTGAATTTACGAGTGCGACAGAATGAATATTCTTCATCCTTTAAGAGGCATCAAACAGATCCTCTCTTTTAGGAGGCATAGGGTTATGGAAAGCAAAATGCCCAAGAAATTATCATGTCTAACTAAATACTTTATATATAGATTTTTACTTCAGAAAATGTCCGTTGAATGATCCCGCCATGTCCGGCTCCCAATTTTGGACAGACCATGTTTTTTAAAATGTGCTTTTGTAACTCTAAATTTTTATTTTTTAAATTGAAGCACTAATCTCAATTCCAATGTTTGTTTGGACAAATTTTTTTTTTTGGGTAAATGACCTTCTTAGTCCCTTAAGTTAGATTTTCAGTTTCAATTGGTCCCTTATATTCAAAAAAGTTCATTGGTCCCTTAACTTACATTTTCTGTTTTAAATGGTTGCTGAACTACCTTTCTTGAGGTTTTTCTACAAGTAATGCTATTGAAAGCTTGATTCCTGCATAGGGGAAAACTAGACCTTCCATGGCTAATCCATCTTCAGTAAGTATTCCACATTCCCTATCTATAGCTTTAGCTGTGTTTATGTTATCTCCTGTGATCATCCGAAATGTGATTCCAGCTGAACGGCAAAGGGTAACAGACTCCTTCACTCCTGGACGAACATGGTCCTTAATGCCGACAATTCCAATGCAAGTGTAACCAGAAAGAGGGATAGAATCATTAGCTGAGAACCCAGTTTCAAGATCCATATATGCAAGGCATAACGTCCTCAGTGTTTCACTTGCAAATTGATAAATGGTAGTGTTCGAATGCTTAATCGATTCGTCCTTCAGCGGCACAACAGAACCATTTGCGTCAATCACTTTATCGCAGGCGGCCAAGATAATTTCTGACGCTCCCTTGGTGTGTGCTCTCAGGCATCCTCCTTCAGGAAGCTCGAACGCCACGCTTATTCTCTTCTTTGTGGAGTTAAAAGGCTCAACTTTTACAATCTTGACTGCATCCCTTTGTATATGAGAATCTCCTCCAAGAGATAGTCCAAATTCTGTTTTAATCGATCTCCTCCAAGACCATCTGCAGGGACCTGATCTCCAATGGAAAGATGCACCATGTCACTTGCGAGCGAGTAGATCATATATGGACATCTTCTACCTCAACCCATTCCTCGTAACTTGAACAGAGATTTTCTTGGTTTCTGCTATTGCAGATGTTTTGTAGAAAAACTTCAAAGGAGGTAGGTCAGCATTTGTGAGTTTAAAGAGTGTGGGTCCCAATTAATTAATTTTTTTTTTAAGTCATACCCTTATAGCTTACAGAATTTTGGTATGAATTTAAATAAAGGACCACTTAAAATTAAAAATATGAGTTAAGGGACTAAAATAAATTTTTTTTGAACATAAAGACCAACTGAAACTGAGTATCCAATTTAAGGGACCAAGAAAGTCATTTACCCATTTTATAATTGGAATTGTTATCAGCATGCCACCTTTTACTATTCGTAGGCCAATTTTTAAAATTTTTATACGTGAATTTACATTTTTTTCATTTATAGTTTCTAACTTTATAAAAAAATTACCCAACCTTTTTAACTCTAGGAAAATCGCCTGGACTGGGCGATTTTCCCAGATAAAATCGCCGCGGCCAGGCGACTTTCCCAGAGAAAATCAGTGTCCTGTGGCGATTTTCCCTAGAAAAAAGACCACAAGACGGCATTTTTTTCAGGTTTTCCCAGTCATTCGTCGGAAAATAGTTTTTCAGGCAAACGACCACTAAATTTTTGAAAAATCAATTTTTTTAGGGAAAATTGCCCAAACCAAGAGATTTTCCCAGAGAAATTCGCCCAGGCCAGGCGATTTTCCCTGAGTTAAAAAAATTAGGTAAATTTTTTTTTTTATAAAGTTAGAAACTATCAAGGTATATTTGTCTTTTCACCACTTAAAATTTTAAAAAATATCATGTGTTTAGTAAAATGGTACCCGCCAATAACATGCCCTTTATAATTTAAATTGGAATTCCAAATTCTGTTACTACCAATTCCAACTCCAATTCCAATTCTAATATCGCGGGTCAAAAATCGGGTAAAACCTTCCCAATATCGGGTTATAACGAAAGATGGGTAACAGCCGTCTCCATCGTTTTTTTTCTCTCTGAAGTTTTGAGAACGATGCATCAACAGTAGAAATCCGCCGCGCCGCCGAGTCATTGTCCGGTACGATCTTGAACTAAGATTGGATTTTAATTATTGATTTATGTTTTGGTTTCGATTTGGAGCTGAATTAATATATTTTTGCAATGCATAACCTAGTGTTCACATTGTCCTGCTATTTGTTCAATTCCTAAAACAGTGATTTGTTCTACGAATCTGATTTTTCTTTGAAAATTTGATCCGATTTATGTTGTCAACCCCACTAATACCCATAGCCATTGGAGCTACCAAAATCCCTGCTTTTCTTTGGTGATTCCTCGAGCTTCGATTCTGTGAAAGAATTGATGTCACATATTTAGAAGAATGTTCTTTGATTCCATTGTTCATTGTGAGTGAAAGTGAAATTGATATGCTTTTTGTCCAATGAGCGGAGCACTTACAGTAATGGTGGCAGAGATGGGAGTAATTGGTTGTTTGCTAAGTGTTTGAGAAAATTCCATACTGAAATTTTGTACTACGTTGACCTTTAATGCCTTAGAGTGAAACTCAAACTGTGACTTGATTGTGTTTGTCGGTATTTTTCTTTTTGGTTTGTCTTGAACCCAAAATATTGGGACTTCAAACTGATATTTTGGGTCAGCATATAGTAATTTCAATGCTGGAGAAAAAGGGTTTGGAACTGTATAGTAATTTCAATGCTGGAGAAAAAGGGTTTGCAACTGTTGAATTGTGTAGGTTTTACTGATTTTACCCTCTATATTATATGATTTTACCTTGTATATTAGATCTGAACACTAACCGATCCCACATAGTGGGATAAAGGCTTAATTGTTATTCTATTAGATCCATAAGCGTTTACGGGCTCACATACTTGCAAAGCCTCATATATATAGATACCTCATTTCAGTAGGAAATGATTAGGGGGACAGCATAGAAATTACTTTAGGCACAGCAACAAGTAAGTATGCGTGTCACTGACACTGTAAGCACCTCCTTGCTATTGGATAAGCTATAGCACGTATGGTGATTAATGTCTTTCTTCACCTCCATGAAACTTGTAGTTGCAATTTCCCCTGAGTGCAATGCAAACATAAATTTGCTACTTTGAAAGCATCATACTTCATTTTGGCATTACCTGGAGAGCTGGTCATGTCATTACCTGGACATTCTGGCACAGTTAACTGTGTAAGCTGTAATCCAGTAAATCCTCATATGCTGGCTTCAGCAAGTGATGATCGAATGATTCGCATTTGGGGTTTAAATGAGGTCAAGGTAAAGCACAATGGGGTCCATAGTAATGGTGTTACTGCAATGGAAATTGAAGTTTTCAATACTCACTTTAGGTTGTGTCTATAGTCTTATTCTACCAAACATAAGCATTATTCGAATTCTTTAGCATAATAGCAAATTATCTATTGTTACATCAGTTGTTCCTTCTTGGTGTGTCAATGACTAACATGATTACTAAGAAAGGTGTTTACGAAGTAAGCCTTCATTCAAGATAAAGCGCAAAGCTTTCAAATTAACTAAAAGAGCTTCTAATTTGATTATTTCTTAACTAATGCACACTGAATCAAGTTGTTGGGTATTTGGTATGGTTTCAGAATAACGGATCTTTTCAAGTGATGTTGGTTTTGGTATGTGATCTGACTGCGATAGTTTCTTGATATTTTTTTTGGGTATGAATCAGTCAATAATCGAGAATGAATATTGATAATTTCAAACACTCAATTGCAGCAGCATCCCTTCACCAATTTTGTGTTTTCTGTTGAGTCTTCCTAATTTCTCATGTGTTCTATGCTAACTGGAAAAATCCTTTTGTTCTTGCTAGTAAACCCCTTCTTTTCTTCATTTTTCCAAGATAGAGAGAGGTTGGTTCTGTTGTGCAGCATTGTTACTATTCAACTTGGAACTTTCGAGCAATGTAAAACTTTGCTTGAGTAGCTACAGTGTTGTGATTGCTGTAACCTTAAAACATGGAAGAATCAAAGTTTTTAGTGTGTTTTCTGCTGTAGCCCTTCGTCTCAGTTTTTGGCTGCTTTTATGTTATTCCATTTTTTTCTAAGTCATTGGCATGTGTACTCTTTGGTTGTGTCCTGGGTTGAAGATTGTATTTTGAGGTCTTGTAAGCTTCAAGTTTGTTTTCTTCCCTCTACCGTTGGCCAATTGATTGTTGATTTATCTGGGTTCCAGTTTATTAACTGATATAATAATAATTAACAGTACAGCCATTCATTTTGAAAAACATTTGTTTCCATTGAGATCTGCATAACTTAAAAAAAGCTTTTTAATATTAAGACTAAATTAAGAAATCCGTTTATTTAAAAAAAGAAAAGAAAGAAGAACTAATCCAACAATGATGACGTGTCATTGCCATTAGTGCTATGCAATAATCGACTCCTCTGCCATGGGAGCAACAGCTGCTTCTGCATCACCACTACTATCGCAACCGTCATCGATGTCGCCTATGCTAACCGCTGTCGCCTTCTTCCTGGTAACCTATTTCATCCTTACCTTTCTAATTTTTGAAACATTCCATTTGATCCATCTACTTCAGCGTCAAACCTTATTATTTTCAACCAAATATTCTAGGATTACTTTTCCTTTATTTTCCATTTCCATTCCCTCCATCAATCTTATTTTACACTGAATTCTGTATGTATGTAGATCGCATTTCTCACTGGTTTAGCTGGAGCAGAATCGCCAAATCTCTTCGGATCGTAAGATCATTTCTTCTGCACAGTTCTGGTTATGTTATATAAATAGCGGCTTTTATTTTTAGCTTGAAATTACAAATTTCTGCTGAACAAGCAATTACAACTATGTTTGTTTCTTGCTTCTGTTTTGCAATATTGCCTTTCGGGATTCTGGCTTGCTGGACTGCTTTTGTTTTGATTTTTCCTTATGAATGTGTTGTGTTAGAAATGTAAAAAAATTGTTTGTAAAATGAGAAATTAGATGAAAGGCATGAAAGTTAGAATCATAGAGGCCCTCTATTTTTCCACTATTGTAATTGTGTAATTCTGTTTTATCCCTTCTACTGGTTGCCGCAGTCAAAGAGAGAGTCGACGACAGTTTCAGAAGGTGTATGATTGCCCTCCATGTGTTCATCAACTGCAAGAAGATGCTCAACTAGAATCTACCTATCCTCCTACAAAGGATAAGGTGACAACTTGTTTTTTTCTATATTTTATTTTAAATGCTTTCTCTTTGTTTGCTTCTGCATTCAGATGATGGAAGTTGTGATACTTTTTATTTATTTCATACAGGATGTTAACATAGTTGTCACCTATAATGACCCTTCTGGTGCTATTCGAATTAGGACTGTCAAGTCTAAAGATCTGTCTGCTTCGTGGGTGTGGAAAGACCCTGATGATGTTCATAGTGATCGAATATTAGGTTCGCGGGTACGTAGCCTTTGTGCAGATGTCACCTCTTACTTCTTTAATTGGTTGACGTCAGGATCTATGGCATTGCTGTCTTTACATTTGAGGAGTAACAATCTATTATGATATTCAGGTGCTGGGGGATCCATTCCAACAGGAAGTCAGGCTAAATAAGAGTGATGAAGTTCCCATTGATACACCGAATCCATTTGTGTCTGTGGTGCATCCTGCAAAACTCAAGCGGCGGGTGACATGCCAATTTCTTTGTTTTTATTTTTTAAAACTCCTTCCTCACATTCTGTATAATTTGACCGTACTACGATCTGATGAGGTAATAATATTTCTCTTGTTAAGATGTTACGTCTAGAAAGGAGAAAAAGACGGGCCGCAGAATTGATCCAACAAAACAAAGACATGGACAACCTAATGCAAGAAGCTGCAATTAAACGAGCACGAGAACTTGACACCACGTTCAAGGGTAAATATAGCAAATGGAGGAGGGAGTATGAAAATCCTAACTCTGATTCTACATTGAAACTGATGCATGATCAGATCATAATGGCAAGAGCTTATGCAACCATTGCAAAAGCTAAGAATGAGACGTCTCTATATGAGGCCCTCATCAAATGCGCAAGAGAAAGTCAACTTGTGGTCGGAGAAGCAACTTCTGATGCTGAACTTCAGCCTAGGTATAGCATCTAACATCATCAGCTTTATAATGTTTACAGGACAGCCTTTGGTTTTGAGATGATTTTTGTTTTTTCCGTTTTGCAGTGCCCTTGATAGTGCAAAACAAATGGGTCATATTTTGTCTTTAGCCAAGGACAAATTGTATGATTGTATAGCAATAGCTAGGAAATTGAGGGCAATGCTGCAGTCGACTGAAGAAAGTCTGAGTGCACAGAAGAAGAAAAGTGCATTTTTAATACAGTTAGCAGCAAAAACAGTCCCAAAACCTCTGCACTGTGTCCCATTATTGCTCACAACAGACTATTTTTTGCATGGTTATGACAGGAAAGAGTTCCCAAACAAAGAAAAGCTTGAAGATCCTTCTTTGTACCATTATGCTATTTTTTCTGACAATGTACTTGCAACATCTGTAGTGGTAAGTTCAACAGTGTTGCACGTGAAGGAGCCTGAAAAGCATGTTTTTCATATAGTAACTGACAAATTAAACTTGGCTGCGATGAGGATGTGGTTTCTGGCCAATCCTCCTGCTGGTGCAACTATCCAAGTTGAGAATGTAGATGATTTTACGTGGCTCAACTCATCATATTGCCCAGTTCTACGCCAGCTTGAATCTTCCAGGATGATAGAGTATTACTTCAAGGCACATCAAGCTTCTTCCCTCGCAGCTGGTGCTGACAGCCTTAAATATAGGAATCCAAAATACCTGTCCATGTTAAATCACCTTCGGTTTTATCTTCCTGAGGTTTACCCGAAGCTGGATAAGATACTGTTTCTAGATGATGATATTGTGGTTCAAAAAGATCTGACACCACTTTGGTCTGTTGATTTGAAAGGCAGGGTGAATGGTGCCGTGGAGACATGCAAGGAGAGCTTTCATAGATTTGACAAATATTTGAACTTCTCCAACCCAATGATATCTAAGAATTTTGATCCAAATGCCTGTGGCTGGGCTTTCGGAATGAATATTTTTGATTTGAAGGAATGGAAGAAGCGCAACATCACAGGAATATATCACTACTGGCAAGACAGGGTATGTATCTACTTTTTAATCAGTAAATTGAGATTGGCTGCTGAAAAATCCTTAATCATCCTCCTATATTATGAATTTGTAAAGGTTGTTTGCGTGTTATGATACAATCCATAAATGAGCTTGTTTCAGATTTTTGCAGCAAAACAGTGATCTAAACAAGTTGTTTGTGTTAGGAATTGGTTGATTATCTGAACTTGATATGTGTTTATTATTTATGATATGCAGAATGAAGATAGAAATCTTTGGAAGCTGGGAACACTTCCACCAGGGTTGATCACCTTTTATAACTTAACCTATCCCCTGGAAAAGAGGTGGCATGTTTTGGGGCTTGGCTATGATCCTGCCCTTAACCAAACAGAAATTGAGAAAGCTGCAGTTGTGCATTACAATGGAAACTACAAGCCATGGTTGGATCTTGCTATCACGAAGTACAAGTCTTACTGGTCTAGATATGTCATGGTTGATAATCACTACCTTCAACTATGCAACATTAGGGGGTAGGGAAATTGAAATGTTCATCAACCGAAGGCAGTTGGCTTTTTATCATCATCTGCCTCCCTCTTCTTGAAAACCAAGAAGATATGATGTCTCATGGGGATGGAAGCAATGGCAATGCTACAAGAATTCGGTAACCTCAGGATACATGACGAGTTGTAGAGCGAGCGGGTCTGAGGTACGGGACTATTGATTAGTTAGTTGAAAAATGCTAGTATGATTCATGACATGGGATGGGAATTGGTGTATAATATATGAACTTGTAAGAAGCTAGTACTGGTATGCTAGGTCCCTCTATTGCTCTATCCTCCCTGCTGCCTTTGTTACAGTCATTATCCATGAATATTTGGTTTACACTTTACTATAGTATTAGTTCAGTTAGTAGAGTCTACATCCATGGTTCTTGTCATATATTATTATGGAGACGGACGATTAAGTGGATATTTTGATGGGTTTTGTAGGAGAATTATGTTGTTTTTAAAGCCATACATAGAGCTGGCACTTGGCAGCAGTTGGAAACATGAAAGGGAATATCCACGTCCATCACTTTCGACATTTTTTATTTTGAGGAAAGCTTCTTGTTATTTTATTTTTCAGAAGGCTGCTCAGAAAACCCGGACTGACTCTAATGGTTTGGGTCAACTTGGGTCTCGCCCCAGAAATCAGTTCGGGCGGTTCGTTTCAGGTACAATTAGGTTGGGGTCGGTTCTCAACCCTAATCGATTTTTTTTTTTTTTTAATTCTATTTCTTTTTCTTTACCAGCACACCAAAAAAAGAAAATTAAAAATTTTCTGGGGCATGTGGAATCCACCCCAATGCCCAAAGCCAACCTGCTTCACCCATTCATCCCGTATCCTCCCCCCACACCCAAAAAAAAAAATTCCCGCAGGCCCTTAAATTCTAATTTTTAAAACTGAATTTTTTTTCATTTCAATTTTAATTTTATACTTTTTAATTATTTTATTTGAGAAAATATAAATTTTCATTATATTTTTAATATAATAAAATATAAATTTTGGGCGTCTCACAAACAAATATATATATATTTTAGATGATTACATGAATTATTTTTAAAAATTAAAAATATTTTTATGAGGCACCATTTAAACTACTTTAAAATTTTTAAAAATATATTAAATATTAAAAATAATTTATAAAGTATTTGTCCAAACGCATATTTGTCACAAAAATTAAAAACATATTTTGTAAATATTTTTAAAATATACTTTTATAAAAATATTTTTGAAGTAAATATTTAAACGGAGTCGAAATGTTTTTGAAAAATAATTTTAAAAAAAGGAGCAGCTTTATTGAACGAGTCTCATGAGTTTTTCAACAAAACTCATTATTTTTGTTCCATGACATAAATAAAGTAAATCAAATATAATAATCAAAATAATCATTGTTTATCAATCATATCTCTATTTTAAATTTGTCAACTGGATAAAATGATACTTTGCAATCAAGTGATCATAGTTTTAACACTAATGTATTGCATCCACTATATAAAATGCAATTTTCAATTATTTGAGAAATACATATAGATGTAATACATCAAAATATGATTCGTGATATAAGCCAAAATATGATTAGTGATATAAGCCATGGGAGGCAAGAAGAAAATATCAAAACATTCCATATTGATTTTCATGACTGAAAATTATTCTAATTAGTATAGAATCAAGTTCTCAAAACTCCATCATAATAATTTGATTTACCAAAATAGAAAATAAGCAAATCACACAAGAACTTTTGAAAATACATAATCTATTGTGGCTCGTAGTCATGTGCATCATGTAGATATATATATATATATATAATAAAAATACAGACCTAAAAATTGCATTGGAATGATTTGGAAAATCTCATACCGGATCATTAGCCTTCAATGATTCCATATATCTACTCGTACTAAATCTCCTTTTTAATCAATCAACCTTAATTGGCTAGAGTCTCATGCTAATAACATGTTATAAAACTAATACTATAATATGACTATAGAAGCATATATTAGATAATAAATAACATAACAAGACAAGAACAAGAGAGATTACAGAGAAATAGATGTAAGACTTTTCTATGTTTTCATAATCTTGATTCTTTCCCTTAAGCCATTATTTATAGGCTTAATTAAGTCTCTTCCATTTACAAGACAGGTGAAGTGTCATATAAGGGGTAATAATATAGGGAATTTGTAGGGATTACGGGGTGGGTGAATGATCATATATTAACTAGGGTAATAAGTAGCGGGAGTTACGGGAATAGAAATGGACACTCATAATATTCATAACAAAGATATATTTATAAGCTGTTTTTATAAATACATGACCATCTATACGAACTCCAAAATATAATGCATAATTGTTCTCCTAAAAGTATTAATTATTTTTCAAGTAAATGACTCTGGTGGTCTCTTAACTTGACATTGCAGTTTGATTTCGTCCCTGAACTTTAAAAGAGGTCATTTTGCTCCTTTAAATACATTTGTAGTTTCAAATGGTCCCTAACTTCATTTTCGATAAAAAAAAAAGTCATCGTTCGATGAAGTCAACCACGTGCGTAATCAGAGGGAAAGACTGGAATTAAAAAAGGCACACTTTACACAATCCACACAAGTGGTTAAATTTTCCATCTAATTCGACTAACAACTGTCCAGAAAGTTCTCAAACTTTGTCCCCATTGTAATCACCGCCTACACTTTTACTTCCTTCACCACAATTACCTCCTCCTACCTTCCCAATTTCTCTACCTGGACAAATGTTTGAATTTAATTAAGTGAAATGTAAGCAAAATTATTGTGATTTTAGATGAATTTCATTATTCAATTGTTGTTGCGTTCTTGATTTGAGAAGTTCTAGTTTGGTGGTGATTTATTGGGTGAAAATGGATTCTTTTATAGCTCAAGCAATAAGGCAAAGAGGAAGACTTCTACGCCTCCCACTCATTTTCTATCTTCCTCTCAAACCCTAGCCTCCATATTCTCTAATCTTCTTCCCCAATCTCTCATACTCATGGGAGATTGGGGAAACATATTTATTTTCTATAATCTTTTATTTAGTTTATTGTTGTTTTCCATGACAGGATTCTCTCACAATCAAAGATATCATCTCTCCGAATAAATGTGAATTTCTCCCCCAAATAAATAAATGAGTATTTTATTATTATCAAGTGAAGATCCAATCGGTTGGGGGCTTTCATGGGAAGATTAGTGGCATATTCGATATCGAATTCATACCTCGGTACGTAATTTGTCCAGCACGATGACAATTTTTTCTTCTACTAGTTAGATCTGTACATATTACTACTTGTTTAGATATGTATATGTTTGATATTGAATCCCTCCTTAGCACCGAGCTCAATTGACGTCGGCCTCCGCCTCCTTCACCCTACTTTTGGGAGGAGCTCCCCTGTTCAACTCCGATGGAAAAGTTAGTATCGAATATAAGAGAATTATGAGTATGCTAAGTCAGGATTCAATTACCTCTCTTAGGAGTAAACCATCGAGTATTTATACTTGGCAAAAGTAGAAAAGGCTCCAGCAGTCTAAGCTAGATACTCCTGGTGTCATCTTCTAGCCCCAACACGTGTTATCTGCACACTATAAATGGGTGCTTAATATGGGACACTGTAGCCCAGGTCATCTACAGATTAAGTCATCACCCGAGGTCGTCAGACCCTCAGTTCGTCAACCCTTAGGTCGTCACGGGTGGGTTCCGAGGTCGTCAAGGATGACGTCAGCGCCAGGTCACCTCTGCATTAATTTAGTATCCAACATTTGATTTAGTTATTTTCAACTGTTTGTATGTGATTATTATCATATCAAATTATTCACAGTTGTATCAATGATTCTCTCTCTTGAGTAATGAAATATGTTATTATCAAAAAAAATAAAAATAAGGCAAATAGTACTTGATGTGAATTACTTCATGATGTAGAAAGTTGCCATTTACATGCTCAATATTTATAGGAAAAATTCCTTTAAAATATGGTAGGATGGTAAATTCTTCAAGAGGGTGCTATTTTTTTGTAATTATTATTAAAGGCATGTAATGATTGTTAATATTTTAATTATTTTGTGAATAACTTATTTTATCCATACTTGATTTTAATAGCTAATTACTATACGCTATTATCAAAGAATATTTCTAAAAGTAACACTCCATTTGTTCCATTAGAAGAGTCTAGATTGACTACTGTATAACTTATTACGAGTGTCAATGTATAACACCTAAAATAGCTAATTTGACACCCTCTGTTCCATTTATATCCTTATTAAGTATGAGCTAATTGTGTACTACACATAATTATATTAATAAGGGTAAGAGTAGTAAAAATTTAAAAGTGGACTTTTCTATTGGAACAAAAATATCTAATGGATCTGAGGGAGTAATTTTTCTCTACAACCTCAATCATTTTTCTTTTAATAACTCGAAAATCCAAAACAAAATATTTTGTAAATTAAATCAAATGTGATTAATCAACTATTTTTTTTGTGGATTTGTGTCTCCTACCCCACCCTTTTTGGCAGAAAATAAAAAAGATAGTCCAAATTTTTTATTTTTCACTCAAATGATCTAAAATAAATTATATAATTATATGCTGAGAGGAAAATAAATACATTGTAGGAGTTAAACACTTAATTAATTGATCCAAATCTTTTTATCTTTAAACATTCATTTGAATTTTTTTTTCTTATGTTAAACACTAACATTAGTATTAGAAACTAATAAAAAAATTATTTAAATAGAAACAATATTAGTATTTTTTGTTTTTTGAAGATAGTGTAAATAAGTGTAGTTTTGTGATAACAAAATAAACCCGTGTGTCAACTAATTTGTATGCCTCAATGCCATAAATGATGAGGGAAAAAATCAATCGAATGATTTACCTTTTAATTTTTTAAAAACCTAGTTATTTGAATATTAAATTAAATTTTAAAATTTTTTTTGAGACGAAAATGTAGTGCGTATATTAATGGTGCTGGAAATCGTCCAGCAGCGTTTGAGATACAAAAGGTGGGGCCGCCCCCAAGAATACTCCGAATCTAGCCCAGTTGACCCAAATCTAGCTAACTCATGTGCAATAGCATTCCTGTTCCGCTCTACCCAATAGAGGCCTCGAAGCTTTAAACTCCGTAGTCTGTCCACTATGGTCACGATGAGTTCCTGCGTCACCATCGGGGTGTGGTCACCTACTACTGCCAATATCAGCGTTGTTGTATCTCCTATTACTGAGCAAGCCTGCCACCCCTGCCTGCCAATGAGCTCAATCGCCTCCAGGCATGCCATTGCCTCTGCCTCCTCAGTCGAGAACACCCGCGTGATTCTCTCAGCAATACCACAAAGCCACCGCCGATCAACATTATAGGCAAAGACACCCACCGATGCCCTACCCGTCCCAGGGTGAAATGCTGCATCAAAGAATACATGAATGCCTTTGGGAACCCTCCTCATTAGAGCAGCAAAAGCTAAAGAAGAGTCCTCACGCTCCAGGCAGGCAGATGCACCTTGTAATTTCCCAGTGTCGCTACCCCAGATTGCATGACCCCTAATGCGTCATGCCCTCCTCTCTATGCAACCTCTTGTTCCTCTGAAACCAGATTAAGTCCAGTGCCACGACCGTATACTCTACGAGGCCTTTGGGGGCTCGAAAATGAGCTCCCGCAGTATGCCCCTGGGACTATCGTCATCTTAGAATCTCCTGATGGCAGCTCGCCATCCCCAAAATGGTCACCGAGAATGAGTACTCAAGGAAAATATGCCCTAGCGAGTCAAATGCTTTATAACACACATGACATATCGTAGGCCCTACTATAACCTGCCACTGCTGTAGTGCCTCGCCGGTCGGTAGCGTGGATGTACTAAACCGCCACAAAAAATGCCTAACCCGCATCGGTACATTAAGACTCCAGAGTTTCTCCCATAGCCCCCTCTAGCTCACTGGAGGGGTGTAAGTTGTGCCTGCCATGATGGTATGGTACACACTCTTCACCAAGTGCCTTCCCTTCCTATCTAGATGCCATATCCATAGATCCTGTCCTGGGGGAGATCAGAGCGGCACACCCCCCCAATAGTCTGTGCAAAGTAAAAAATTTAAAGTATGCAGGTTAAGGGGCCATATCTTAAGTATCTTTTTGTGAGACAGACTAAAAATTGGAATTTCTTATTCTAAGTATCCCACACTAGAAGTAATTTTTGGTTACTTGATATGGCGAATAAGCATGCCATGGATTCAAATACTAATTATTGTTTTATTATGCGACTTTATAATATGTCATTGTGATAGAAATTGCTTTTTCTCCTAAGTAATAAATCGAATGTTGTACTTTTTATCCTTTTTCTGATGAATTCCTTTGCAAAATTGCGATAAATGTAAAGTATATACATAGATTTGTTTGATGTACATGGGAAGAAATTTCATTGATTTGTATAGCAAAATGTGATATCAACATCGATCACTACTTTTGTTTGTGGAGTTAAGGCTTGTGTACTCTTTACAAGTAATTTTCTTTTCTTTAAATACAAACTCTTTAGCCGAACATGCACGTTGCATATCTTGTTTACTTGTAGAACATTCACATTACGCATCCAGCAAATAACAATAATTAATACTCCATATGTTCTATTAGAAGAAGAGTGAAATACATAGTTGATCACGAATTTTTGACCATATTACAGAAATTGACACAACCTTGGAAAACTGATCTAGATATCACAAACATTCAAAACGTTACAAAACTTGACATTCTGTCAAATCATTTCTTTAGAGACTTATTTAATAGAAAAATTGTCTAATTTCCTTTTACTTTGTCTTAACTTTCTATTATTTTAAGGTTTTTAGAAAATAAAATAAAAAATCCAAAATTATTATACTTCCAAGCATGATTTGCATTCGTCATAATTTCATAAAATTAATAGTAAAATTTATTGTCCTTAGAAGCAGTTACAAAGGTAGTAGAAATGGATGGCATGTCACAAGTTTAACTATTTTCATAACTCAAGCCATGCTTGTCACTTCTAACATTTGTTTTCCCTAACAACTTCTCTAAGTTGTTTCTCCCCAGGTCAAATTTTCAAGACTTCAACTCAATCTTCAGTTTTCTTTTAGGTGCAATCATATTCATTTTTCAACAAATTATTACCTAACTTTTTTGTGCAATTTTTCTTTTTTCATATAAAACATGCACATCAAACTTTGTCATGTCATTATACTCAACATCTTTATCATTTAACAAAGTATATAATTCGTTTACTTCGTTTCTTAACTCATTATTCTCACAATTCAAACTAAAATTTTCTTTTTCTAAATATGTAACATCATTTGTCAAAGAATTGTTTTTGCTTTTCTAGTATGACATTCTTTTTTATGGCATCTACCAAATTAGCATGCATAGTAGTGACAAACTCAATATCATCAAATTCACTATCACCCATAAAAATATAAAAATCAAACTCTTGAATCTTTAAACTATTTGATTCAAATTTTTAACACAAAGTTTCAATACAATAATGATACTAAAAGTACAATAACCTAGAAAAGGTATATAGCTCCAGAAAGCAACATAAAAACTCCCAAATCGGAAAATAAACGTAATAGTTTTGGAATAAAAAAGTCAAGTCTACTCGCACTGCAAGTCAGTCGACTTGCACTAAAACCAATAAACCAATACACTCGGTTTGCAAGTATATATTTTACAGAAAACTTATCTAAAAAATAGATCAAACCAGTAGACTAGTGGTTCTCTACTTGAAAAACAACAAAAACATAGTTTAACATAGTTAAAAAGAGAAAAAATATATAATGAAAGACATAAATACTCACACATAAACCTTAACTACCATTATTCCAAATAAAAAAAAATTAAAATAAGCATCACATTGCAAAAACCAGATAAAAACAAAAACTAAAAAAGTTTCGGAATTCAAAAGTTAGAAAGAATATAAAATGTTATATTTTAGACATAGATCTTGTTTGCTTGCTTTTCAAGAACTGCAAAAGTTGTATTTTCCATGGATTCCTATGAATCAAAACAAAACAAAAATCATTAAAAATTTCATAAACTCTTGCAACATAGAATGAATAATATTAAAAGTGTTATATTATTTTGATTCTTAAGATTTGATGACGAACAGTTTCTCCTTGGCGCAATTTGATTCGAAGATGAAGATGGTGATGGCATGGCTGCGAAAATTAGAGAAGAATAGTACAAAGGAAAGTGGTGAAGAGCACATAGCAGCTAGGGTAAATGCTGTTTTCAGCTCATTATAATTTGTAGTCATCAAATTTACGCCTGATTTTTGGGATTACGGTGTAAGAGATCAAAATTAACACTGCAAAGCATAACAAATTTAACCTGGTGTAAGTGCTCGGTCTCTTATACTGTACTTACAAGACCTGGTGTAAGTGTAAGTCATTAATACTGAGTTCAGGACTACTAGTGCCAATAATCCATGTTTTTTATAGTTCACACCATAAACTCTCGTATCCGGTGTAGTAAGTATAACTTACAACAATATAAGCGATCCTTTATAAAAGTAAATCTTTTTTTTTTAAAGTATAATTTTAACTCACCAAAGGATAAGCGATCCTTTATAAATATAAAATCTTCTTTTGAAAAGGATTATTTTAACTTATAAAAGTATAAGCAATACTTTATAAATATAAAATACATGTTTGAAAAGTATAAATTTAACCTTAAAAAATATAAGCAGTAATTTCTAAAAATAAAATCTAGTATTTTGGGAAGTTTAATTTAACTTACAAAAGTATAAGTACTTTCTCTATAAACTTTTATTTTGTTAAGCATAAGTTTAACTATTGAAAATTTAGCAAATTTCTAATGTCCACCCCTGGTTTAGCAGTGAAGTATCTCCAATATGGGAGGGTTGGGGTGGTGATTATGGGAGGGTTTTGTAACACTTAGATCGATTATGGGCTCAAATTTTGGAGATGCGAATTTAAAAAAATTATTTTTTTAAAAAAGTATCTCCTATAGTGGCAAAATGTCACATGTTCACATGCCCAACAAATTGGTTAGCGCGATAAGCGGCACAATCGCAATAAAGGTGGATATTTTTTACTGCTGCAGATGGGGCGGAATTTCGTGGTCTCTGCTTGCTTGACAAGCAAGGCCGCCTCAGTGTTAGAATCAGGCATTAGGCTTAAATGTGTATTTTTTACATCATGGCTTGCATCCTTTCACACCACACAAAATTATACACATTTATTTAATGAGGGTAAGGCACAGGATACACATTTATCTCAACCAATTGACAACATCCTGAGTCAAGTGAAGAGGAACCTCGACAGGAGATATAAGAAGACTGTAAGCAAGGAAATGACAGATCTGAGTGAAGTGGATACAGGCAAAAAACATCTACTTGCAGAGTTGGGGAAAAAGAGAAAGCTCCCCAAGGAAATAGAGGTGCAGAGTTGTAAGAAAAGAAGACAAGAAAAAAGATGTGAAGGGGAGAATAATTGGAATAACTCAAAGAAGCAGGCAAGTAATTGTTACGAGGAGTGTCTGATGTCAGACTCTAAAGTGGCGATGAATTTGAAGTCATTGGGAATGAAGTAGGTATGGGGAATGGGATGTTGTCGGGTCAAGAACTCTCTATGGGTGCATCACAAGGGGCGGAAGAATTTTCAGGCACACTATACTATCTGAAGGAAGCAACGAGAATTGGGGAACAAATAATCTGGGGTTTCCGACGGCTGAACCATATAAGCCGTCAGAGAGCATATGAGGATATTTAGATGGAACTGCAGAGGTTTAGGAGATGTGAAATCCCAATTAGCAACCTAAGAGGGGGAGGGAGTAAATTAGGTTCTAGAGCAATTAAAATTCTTTTTAAGATATTTGAAAACTTGTTTTTCAAATGACCATTTCAAATCAAGTGTAGTGTGTGAAGTGATTTGTCTTAGTAATTTATGAAAGCAAATTAAGGAAGACAAAATATAATGAATTATAGTGGTTCGGATTCCCCTTGAATCCTAGTCCACTCCTCAAGTTCTACCACTTGAGAGCTCCCAATCCAAGGTTGTTAAACTCGGATTCATAGCTAGAATCGTTTTAGGCCTAGAATCGAAATCGTAGAATCAAATCGTAGAATCGGATCGTAGAATCGGGAAATAGCTATAAATGACATATGCATACAAATACTTTTACAATAATCATTTGAATTTAATTCTAAAGGTTAAATGTGAATGTTTGGTATAAATATAGGTAGAATTATGATTCATATTGAAAAGAAAATAAATATTTAAAATATTTTTTACTATATTATTAATTAAATTGTGAGAAATTTTATAAATTTAATAGCAATTGACGCTAAAGGAAAATGAAAAATTAAAAGTTAAAAAAATATTTGAAAATTTGTCGATAAGATGTTCGAACATGGGTGAGAAATTAATAGTTTAATAAGAAATCTCAATTTTTAGAAAAAAGAAATATGATTTCACTCAAAGAGAAAATTAATTGTGGAAAAACGCATAATTTTTCAAAAGGAATAATATTCTAATATATAAATCTTAATCATTCTATCTACAAATGTTCACTGCTGGCCTGGTGGTACTAAAGCCGGGCAAGAAATTTCTCCCTCTCCACTCGGGTTCGACTCCACGCATGCACAATAATTATTTTGTCTTGCAATTTCGCCAATCCCACATCGGTTGGAGGGAGAGATGGGAAGGGAAACCTTCATTATAAAATGAGAAGGGGAGGGCAGCTGAAATCTAACCTTCATAAGCGGGTAAATGGATTATTATTATGGTCCATTGCTGCTTAAAAATAAATTTTTTGGACTCAGTCAAAACTCGTAGACTCGGACGAGTTTAGTGAGTTTGACCCAGTCCACCGAGTTTGGACCGAGTCCAAATAAGGAAGTGATCCCAAGCGAGTTTGGATCGATTTCCTACATTTGACTCGTAGAATCGTCCGATTCTACTAGTCAAAAACCGAGTTTAACAACCATGTCCCAATCCACTAGATGAAACACCTAAAGGTGTGTTTCAAACTACTACACTTACTCAAGACTAATCCTCTTAGTCTTAAGACTTTTTACAAGAATTTTCTACTTAACTCTAAGCTAGAAAATCTTCCTAAATTCCTAAGACTAGGAATGGATATTTTGTCCCTATCCTTCCTCAATGATCTTTAGGTCTTTCTCTATCGTAAAGATGAATCTTTAGCATAATCATTCTCAAGGATGTAGGACTTACTCAAGACTCTCCCTTACTTCAAACTCCCCATTTCACCTTGCCTATCTCTTCAATAAGAGATTAGGTCTTTTTACAATTTGCCTCAACCACTCACTTAGTTAGGACTTGTATGAAGTTTTGCTGAAAACGAGTGTGAGCCACAAAGATGAATGAAAATGAAAATACAATTGCACTTTAACAAGTCTCTTTAGAAGAATGCAATGCTTGGATTTTTATCTTGAAATGAGTTGAAATGATGTAGATGATAGCTGAGTTCAATTTGGCATTTCTAGTCTTCAAATGAAAATCTTGAAGTATTTATAGAAGAGCCAAAGCTTTCTTTTAACGGCTCTTTTAATTTGAGCTTTCTAGAGTTTGTTCGAGAGGCAGTCCGATGACTACGGGTCCTCGTACGTGACTCATTAATTTGAATATTATTTTTCCAACATCTACTGACTTTGTTTTACGTTGGTTTGTCCGTAATCCGTCAAATAATCCATACGACTCATGCTTCTTCACGTGCTTGTTGGTCAAAGGCTGACTTGCATTTAATGCTCTGACTCGAAGACTGTACGAGTCGTGTGGTTACTCGCATAGCCTGTTCTTGAGCTTTGAAGATTGCCTTCATTTTTTGGACTTGTTCTTGCTTATCCGAGTTTCTTTGCGAGTCGGATGACTCCTCAGACACCTGACAATTATCTTTTCTAAAACTTCTTTTTCATTAGTTCAGTTATTTGTTTGTCATTTAAATCATCAAAATACAATGAAATTGAGACCATAGGTCTCACAAGATGCCGCAGAGAAAAACTTCATCAAGAGAAGCATTCAGAAGCAGCGGCAAGAGGTCATTTTCATCATGGAGGCAAGGCTCTCTGCAAGGAAGTTAATAGTGTGGTTTAAATTTATGTCTTTGGATAAGTATGAATATGTAGCCCTGGAAACTAGTGGGGGTGGTTTGCTTGTAGGATAAAATGTCTATGTAAATGTATCTGTAGTAGTTCAATCCGGAAACTTCTTTTGTATCAAGGTGGTTAAACGTGAAGGGTATGAATGGATGCTAATCTTATTGTATGGACTCCCTGTGGCTCAGTGCAGATCTGCAGTCTGGGAACAATTAGATAACATCATGTTAAATCAAGGACCACCCTCTTTAATAGTGGGAGACTTCAACCAGATTTTTTGATGAGGTCATCCTTGTCAGCTTTCTCGACCCACAGGTTTATTAAACTCCGCCAACACATGCACCATCTTCAATGGGCCGGCCCACTAAGCAAACAAGCTCCACAAACCCAGCTACAAGGAGGCCCTTCTCATGACTCAAGGCGGCCGATCGTAGGCTCTTGCCACGACCCATTGCAGCCCGCCTCATCCACTTGACCCTCGCGGACGTCGCAAGCCAACTTGCTATCCACGCAAGTTGCCCAAAGAATCCAAGAGGGTTTTGGAAAGTGCATGTTTTACTTTTCCTTTTATAGTTTGTATTGTAATTTAAGTCAAGGTTCCAAAATGTTTATAACTTGGCTTAATTACTAGTTTCCTATTTGATATCTAGTTCTTTTTACCTTTTACAACTTGAATTTGGATTTTCTCTTCAAGATACCAAATTCAAGCTTCCTTTTTCTTTAAGCAATTTCGTGTATTTTCAGATCTCTACATAGTGAGATAACTGAAAGTACACTTGTCAAATTCATGCTCTTTTTGAGTTTGGTTTGTAAAAGGTTTCCAACTCTTGTTTGGATTCCAATTCTAGTTCTATTCCTTTTTTATTTTCTTGCTATTTTCGAATTCCCTATTCTTATAAATAGGCGAATTCCACATTAATAATATTCAAAATTCTTTGGTTATAAATTGTGAGGTTTATCCTATAATTTAGGATTCTCAATTGTTTACTTTTTGAGCTTGTGCATTTTCATGTATTGATAATTCTGCAAGTTTCAAACTTAGAAGAATTTAGGTTACTTTCTCCGCCTAGATTTTTGTTTTTCCATCTCTTAATTTGCATGTTAGTTTAAGAATAAAAGTAGCTTAGTCTCACTTAAATTAACTTGTAATTTCGAGTTTTCAAGAGAGTAAGTTTGTGACCTTCAAGTTTTGCCTTCCTTGGCAAAGTCTTCCGCAACGTGGGGAGTTTTGCGAAAACTGACATCAATTTTGGTATCAGAGGCAAGGCGAGCTTGTTGGTAGGAAGGAGACTGTAATAACACGGTTTAGCTCAAAATGTGTTTTCTTTTTCTTTAATTTTCTTGCACGAAAATTGTCTGGTATATCGAATTATATATCTTGTATGGTTCCTTGAAAATTAATTGAGAATAAAAGACGATATCTTGCATACTGATTTTTTAAAGAAAATCGCATGCTTATTCGGTTTCGGCTTTAATTAAATTGATTGATTTTAAAAAGCTGAAATCTATAAATTTTCTTGCTAGAAAAAATAAAAGAAAGATAAAATTGGTTGAAAAAGAAAAGAATAAATCGGAAAATTAAGTAGGCTTGAAATCGGAATTGCTAAAGTTAATTTAATTACTTTTGCGATTTCTTGTGTTTGTTTGTGATATTAACACTCATGCTGTGTCACAAATTGCTAGAATACAATTTTCTTGGTTGTTTGTTGGTTGAACCATCGGCCTTGCTGAGACTAAAATTTGTGTCGTTAGTAAGTGTTGATCGGCTTAGGGTTTCGGGAAAACCTAATCCCAGCTCCTTGCGATGGAAAACTTTGTGTCGCTAGGGAGTTAGGTCAAATTTTTCTGTCACTCTCTGGTTTAATTGCAGCATATTTGAATTGTCACTAAAAATCTAGGGTTGGAATTGCAACGGTTATTTGGGTTATGAATATTCGGACCCCTGATTTGCCCCCAGTATCCTATCTTCGTTTAAAGTGACTTTTTGAATAAAGGACTTTTGCTATGGAATTTGTCGGCTTTGCAACGTCGATAGGGCTACGATCATTTTTGAACCCCTACTGCCCATAGTTTAAAACCTAGGTAGTTGTTCTATTGGAAATCTTCTTATCCCCTCAGTAAGGATTTGAATTTTTCTGTTTAAAGCTGCACAGGTTTTGGTTTCCATTACCCGACACCCTTGCGAAATTATGATTTTGCCCTCCGGGGGAGAATTGTGATTTTTGGGTTTAAGTTGGCACTGGTTTGGCCAAAACTTAACTCCATTTTGTTTGTTTAAGTGACAAGTAATTGTTTGTGGTAGGATTGGTTTCTTTGATAGGGATTGGTTTCTTTGATTAACTCTGCTACTTGTTCTTTGCTTCTATTCATCTGAAGGGCCCTGCAAAATTACCTAGCTTGATTCTTTTCAAACAACTTGGACATTAGATCTTAAAAACTTATTCAGATTTTGTCTTCGTGTACATTACATTAATTTGCTAAGATTGAGGGCTTATCCCCGAATCTCCTCCTTGTGCATTTCTTATCTGAATTAATGACTGAAAATTTCTTTTCTGAAAAGTTTCAAAACCCGAAATAGTTCAGCCCTATTTCGAGAGAATTATTTTTATTTCTTTGCCTAAGTTTTGCTGCTTGTTTGAGTGAATCTGCTTGTTATACCTTGTTCAAATTGTGAACTACTAATTGTAAAGGATTGACTGGTAAAAGGCAAAGAGATTTCATACGAGTAAAAGCCAATTAGAGCGAAACACTGGGATGTGCGTAGTTTTAGTTGATACACTTGGAGGACAAGGGGTGAGGTTATTCGTGTTAAACTTGTCTAATGTAGGATTTTTCTCAACAATGACACTATGTCTACAACAATGCGAGCAGCCGCCTTCCCTACCCGCGGAAAGGTGAATGGAAAGGGGGATACTCTGGTTATCGATGAGGGAGACTGCACTAATATAATTAGCAACTTCTTGGTGGACAAATTGGCACTACCCTTAATCGAGCACCCCTGGTCGTACGACCTTCATTTCAGCACCATGGAGACATTCCGTGTGCAATATCAAACTACGGTTCACATAGAGATGGGTTCCCTGCAGGCCGAAGTCATCTGCGACTTGGCTTCATTACGAGACAGTCCCATCAGGCTCGGCCACCCATGGCTCTATAACATGAAGGCTCATTACGACATCATCACCAACCCCTACACCATCCCACGGGATAACACAACTCATAATCTGCAGCCCATGTCCCTGATAGCAGTCAGAAGGGGGCGTAGCCGCATGCGGATGGCGATCAAGGTGAAGGCCGCATAACAACAAAGAAAGGAAGATAAGCTCATCTTCAAACTTATGACCAATCCTCCAGCGTCCCAGTCTGACTAGATCGTGGACCTTGTTCACCGCGACAACGATCAGACTTCTAGTGCGAGTGTGCCACTGGAATGTACTGTACGAATGTTCAGCTTTTCGCTCTAGGCCGACTTAAGCACTTCATAAGGAAAAGTGGGAAACTGTCTATTATACATTGCTCACCCACTTGTATTCCCTGTCCCCAGGGTATACCGCAGTGTGGATTCAAGGATGAATCCTTCCCAACTGGTAAGGATTGATGAGGTCATCCTTATCAGCTTTCTCGACCCACAGGTCTATTGGACTCTGCCAACACATACACCATCTTCAATGGGCCGGCCCACTAAGCAGACAAGCTCCACAAACCGACCCATCTACAAGGAGGCCCTGCTCACAACTCAAGGCTGCCGATCGTAGGCTCTTGCCACTGCCCATCACAGCCTGCCTCATCCACTGGACTTGCGTGCACATCGCATGCCAACTTGCCATACTTGCAAGTTGCCCTAAGAATCCAATAGGGATTTTGAAAGTGCATGTTTTCCTTTTCCTTTTCTAGTTTGTATTGTAATTTTAAGTCAAGTGTCCAAAACTGTTTACAACTTTGCTTAGTTACTAGTTTCCTATTTGATATCTAGTTCCTTTTTCCTTTTACAACTTGAATTTGGATTTTCTCTTCAAGATACCAAATCCAAGCTTCCTTTTTCTTTAAGCAATTTCGTGTATTTTCGGATCTCTACATAGTGAGATAACCGAAAGTACACTTGCCAAATTCATGCTCTTTTTGAGTTTGGTTTGTAAAAAGTTTCTAACTCTTGTTTGAATTCCAATTCTAGTTCTATTCCTTTTCTATTTTCTTGCTATTTTTGAATTCTCTAATCTTATAAATAGGCAAATTTCACATCAATAATATTCAAAATTCTTTGGTTAAACATTGTGAGGTTTATCCTTTACTTTTAGAATTCTAAATTGTTTACTTTTTGAGCTTGTGTATTTTCATGTATTGATAATTGTGCAAGTTTCGAACTCAGAAGAATTTAGGTTACTTGCTCCCCCTAGATTTCTGTTTGTTCATCTCTTAATTCGCATGTTAGTTTAAGAATAAAAGTAGCTTAGTCTCACTTAAATTAACTTGTAATTTCAAGTTTTCAAGAGAGTAAGTTTGTGACCTTCAAGTTTCGATTTTCCTTGGTAAAGTCCTCCGCAACGTGTGACGTTTCACGACAATTCACATCATTTCTAGTAGTGAAGATAGGTGGCCAGAAGCTAAACATAAAATAGCAGGAGTATCAAGAGTTTCAATCTTTTAAATGTAGAAATAAATTATGCATTAAATTTAGGGTCTAACTATAGTCCTTTCAAGGAACCATTCAGCCACTGGTAAATGGCCTATGATACAAGACTAATTTAATTGCATAAGTGGTTCCGTAGGCCATTTTCTAGTGGCTGAATAGTTCATTGAATGGGCTACTATATTTTTGAATGGGTTTTTAATATAGTTTTATGTCTATATGAAGAAAATATGAAATAATTTCACTATATATAAATTATGAATACATTTTATTACTAAAGTAGTACTAAAAATAGTTTATAAAACAATATAAAACAACCGTTCGTGCGAGAGAGACGAGGTCACCAAGTTACATCCCTTCCTTATTTTATAGTTAACACTCCCATAGTTTTATTACTTTTCATCCAATGATATTTTAGTTCAATAACATAAGGGATTAACGGCGTATTTTAATAACATAGAGTAACTGTTACTGGAGTTATAACACAAGGGTGAAACTGTCATTTGCCCTATATTAAATATATATGGTTGGCATATGAGAATTTTATGTACTTATTAAATAATTTTCAAGTAAATTTTAAAATAATATAAATTGCATTTGTTATTCTAACTAAATTTAATCACTTTATCTTAACAAATTGTTACTGCCCCCTCTCTCCCCCTCCCTTCTTTCTCAAACCCAAAAAATCCGCCATCTTCTTCCATCATCCTCCTTCACGGGAGGACGAGGGAAGCAACAGTTCTACTCTTGTTATCTTCTAGTTTGTATTCTCCTGATTGGAAGTTTTTCTTTCAATTTATCATTGTTGATTGTGTTTTTCTCCATGCTTATGGTGTTTTATTTTTTTGGCTATGGTGTATGAGTCCATTCTATGCATGGCCATGACGTATGAAGATTCAATTTAAGATTTAGTCTCGAAACTTTCATCAGTAATTAGTGGCAGATCCGTAACTATCGATACGAGATTTGTTCAATTTTATATTTCTACTATGTTTAAATCATATCTACAGTTTAGTAGATTAGACACATTGTTGTGCTTGTTCAGACAAAACTTATGTAATCAATTGTATCGATTGTTTTCTTGATCTTCTGTTGTCACCTGTTTCTTGATTGATCAATCCAATACAGGAACCTCTCAAGGCTTGTTCCTTTCGTTATGGTTTTGATTTTAACAGTAAATTTAATATATTACAATTATGTTTCATCATATTCAATACAATATTTTACTATTCAACTATATATTTTTACATTATAAAACTATTTTTTTAAAATATGTTTTCAAAACAATAAAAAAGAACATGACTAGCCCCAAATTTGGCTTCCCCTCGGCGTTTTTATAAAACAATTCGTTCCGACAAATTTGCACACCAAAATCAATTCGAAGCCTGTATAATTTCTTTCCCATCCTTTTTTAAAGCACTAATATGAAAAAGTAGCTTACTCCGTGGTGCTGTTGGATAAACAATGAATTGTTATTGATGAATGTCAAATACAAGTGAATACACATGTTTGCTGATAACAATGTACTCATTCTAAGTGCCGTCACTGTATAAAACTAGTCAAAAATAATAATGTACTTAATACATAAACTTCAAAATTGGCCTTCTACACATTACAAAACTTTCTTGCTGAATTGATAAATACAAAACAACGAAAAGCATCAGCAAATCACCAAATGTAGTTTATTCTAAACGCTCCGATCTTCGTCCAAACAAGAACACTGCAAAACCTTTTTATTAAGCATGGTCTCCTGCAATTGTAGTCTTACAGATTTGGCTGTATTTCCTTCCTAGCAAGGATAGCCAGGGATAGCCAGGTGTACAAATGTCATCCTTCCATGAGATCATTTTCCTCGTATCCCTTCCTCGAAAGGATCGGGCAACCATTCCACCACTCACAGGCTTGCCCAACCCCGAATCAATTACAGAAGTGTTCTCTCTCTTTGTGCCCAGGGGGCCTCCATCTTCCATGTAAAAGTCGAACAACATCGCAAGGCAACAGACCTGACGGGCGAAGATCAAGTTTTCTTGGTCTGATGGTATTGACTTAATTATGTGAACATTCACCTACAGAACACATGCAAAACTTCAGCAACAAGCCATTATGAAACTAGGCAATTCTTTGAACAGTGGGAACATAATCAGCAATCAAACAGGCAAGCATTTAACTCCAGCTCCTACTAAAATTTGCAGCCAACCATATCAAGAAGATCGAATCAGACTTCAAGTAAAACCGTTGCCATTCAGACAACTTCTCAATGTTATAACAATTTTCAATGGTGATCCCCATATTCCAGAACTCAGGAAACTAGTTAATTAAGATTGCCAGATTGCAGTGGAGAACATTTATATAAGTGACAATATGAACAAATGTCAAACATAACATGCAATGAGATACTTGTATCAGCAATAGATGTGCCCTTACCTCTGCCTCCCTAGCACGAAGTTCATTATACCACTCTGAACAATCAACCACAGAATAGCTCTTCTCATCAGATTCAGAGTAAAGCTTCAGCGCAAAAAGTGGAGGCCTAAGTGGGTACTCCATGCTGATCTTAATCTGCCACAAGATTTTTTAAAATAACCTTAAAAATCAGTGAGCATGAGAAGAGGTAATAAAAATGATAGACATAATAAAGAAACGGTTTCCATACCTTTGATTCCATCTTGAAGTTCTTCTTGCCATCATTCATCTTTCTTAAGAAAACAAGAATGTACTCCTTAACCGCATAATCCACCCATGTGTTTACCTACCCAACAAAATGCAGTCTCTGTGTCTGACTCCAATAATGCAGGCTCATCCAGATCACATAGTCCAGAATGAGATCTATGTCCTCATCAGGTTTCTTAAAACTTGCTGACTTCCCCTTGTTAGTGGGGGATAAGATACTTTTTGAAATTAATGGCAACCTTCTTGAAACATCAACCTCAGATTCTTTTACGGCTGCTTGCTTAAACATCTGTTACTACACCAGTGGCTGGAATCAAGGATGGTAGTTCCCCATCTTCCTGTAAGTTCTCCATAGTTTATTTTGAAAAACCATAATTTTCAACTCTCTGTATCAGGACCCTGAATTCCTTCAGCATTAGAAGTAGGCAACTGAGAATTCTGGCTAGGCTCAGAGCCAGCTGGTGACCAGGTATGCAAACTGCACCTAGGAGAATATGAAGCCCAAGGAACACTTTTACATTTTAGAGCTGGCCAAAAGAGAATCAAGCTGCTCCCAGTAAATCAACCAAAATATTTCACATTTTGTCTTTTTTAGTCAACCTCATCAAGATAAACACACCCATAGAACAAATCTACCAGTTCAACATGTTGCAGGTGAAAGATATACAAAATCAACACCCGACACTAAATGGGAATAAAAAGGAATGAAATGTCAAACAGTAAAAAGAGATACAACAGCAAAGTAATCCAAACTGTTACTGTTCCAAAACCAAACCAATCAGCAACATACTACATATTTTCAGAGCTGTAAGACAAAATGGAATTAAAACTTCTCAAGGTATATCATTTTTTACTACACTAATATATCTTCCTCCGCATGGCTATTTGTTCTTATGGTGAATGACCCTAAACATGCAGTAGTGACTCATGCAAGAGCCAGCTGAGCCTTTTTCCGAGCACGGATCCACTGCACTACTGTCTGCACCCGATTTTGCTGAATATACAGAGAGAGACAAGATTGAACAGGAGTGTGTTTAGCTGTTTCCTCATTCAAAGTTTCGGAACTTGTAAGCAGTGGGGGCAACTCAGGCAAGAAATCAATTCCGGCCAAGTGTTGGGCCCATTTATACGGCCGTGAAGTTCTATTCTCATCAAGCTTCAAAGTATCCCCCAAGCGAATTTTGGCTGCCTACAAAGTACACAGCACAAACAGTATCAACAGCAAGAGGTGAAATGCCAAAGCATAAGATTAATGCTATGATGAACTATTATACCTGATGAGGAAGCTCAAGGCCAGCGTCATCAGGAAATAAGTTGCATAAAATGTTACTCTCGTTCACTTCTTGAGAACTTTCTATTGCAACACATACCACATTCAACTTTGTCAAGTATTCAAACTTTAAAGAGATAAGTTTGGAAGAATTGAGAGCAATAGCACCATCGTCTTCATCATGTATATGAAGAAGTTTAAGTGAATGACTGGTAAATTCCTGCTTGTTCAAGATTATCCTTGCTCAGCATCTTCTTTGGTCTATTTCTCCTTCTTTGTCCATCATCTTCCCCCTCAGGTACATCGTCATCCAATCTAGAACTCTCCAAGTTTGTAGAAGTTCCTGCAACATCAAGCCAATCGACTAAATAAATACATCGGAAGGGACTCACAACTAGATACTTGGTAAATCAAACAAGAAAACAAATTGCCCCCATGCTTCTTTCCAAAATCTATCATGTATTGCGCATAGAAAAATACCTTTTTCATCAATATTTGTGCTGTAACATAAATTTACTTACCAGAGTCCTTTATTGCTTGCTGGCGTGCAAAAGCTTGAGCATCTTTCAAACTTCCAACAATTTCAAGATCATATTTTCTCCAAAAGCTTCATTTTGAGCAACTATCTAGGAGTAAGTCACATAGAGAGTAGGTGGAAGCAACTCAGCAGGCTGCTGCTGCTTCAGCTTCTTTGTATGCAGAATTCCCAGTTGGGTCTGAACAGGCAAGGATGCCTTCTTCAGGGATTTGAGGTGAGAAGGAAGACCGGATAAGAATTTCTTCCTGTTAGCAATTGTATCGTAGAGGGCTTTCTTTTGTTGTTCCAATCTTTCACGGAGTTTACATGGTTCTTTCCTCTGACACAACAAATCTGCAGTTACATAAAAACTCAATGCTTTCACCAAGGAACTTGTTAAGATTTAAGAGTGTTTTAAAGGGCTTGCATAAGCTCAGGAGAAATTATTAAGCATTTCTATATTCCTGACCATTTAAATCAGACATTCTGAGCACATTAAGTGGAGCTGAAAATAAGCCTACCTTGTTTGATAGCATCCAAGACTAACATATATTCGCACATGATCAAGTATCTGAAACAACTCAAAATTCAGCCTCTTGAGCATCAAATTATGTTCACTATCCTTTGATAACACTGAGGTTTTTATGTCTTCGGGTGCATCTCTGAAGAACTCTTCCCCTGGAACAAGTTCAATATCAGAATACTTAGACTTGAAATCTTTGCAAGTTTTAATTGCCTTTACATAGTGATTCTTTTCGTACATCAAGTTATGGAGCCGCAGAGTAGTGGAGTCTACAGGTACTTTAGCATGCTCAGTTTCTGTTTTAACACGATATTCTTCAATCAAGATTGACCTGTTTGCCTGTTAGAAAACATTGTTAGAAGATAAACTTTGCTTGAATAATGTGTAATTATCAATTTAGTTGACATCAACAGACTTAAGGCAACTACTCTAGCAAGATCTGCTGCAGAAGTGATAATAATAACAACACCAACAACAACAACAATAAGACTGTTCTATACCAAGCTATTCAAATGAGGCTACATATGTCCACAACAAATCACATCATTTTACAGCAAGCAGGCTACATCATCTCTCTTCTTAAATATGCAAAAAGTTCGTTTCAAAAAAATAAAAAAAATAAAAAATATATATATTCAGTACATTGAGTTAAATTTCTTATCCTAATATGATATAAGCTGAGGATTTGTAATGCATTTGATGATGATCACATTCCTTTTGGGTAAAATTTAGATTTTGAATTCATGAATCCAATTGTGATTACCTTTTCAAAATCCAAAGCAGTGCTGAAGGTGCTTGTAGTAACTTGCCCTTGCGAAGTGTGAACCATTCATCAGATCGCTATGGGTCATCCAGTGACCTGAGGCAGCCACTCAACACAAATGATGAAGGCTTTTGAACAAAGAGGGTAACTGAAGTGCAGCTACATGGAGATGCCATATTGTAAAAGAATCATAGCAGTAAAATTCTGTATTTCTTTCTCCTAGGAAGTGGCTTTACTGCTGCTTCATTGAGACAGTTAAATCTAGTGATGAATTCATTGGTCATTGCAGAACACCAAGCTATGCAGCACAAAATAGATATGTACCCCTACAAAACCCGAAGTGTGGATCATCGAATTATTTTAATGACTACAACAAACAAAAAAACAAAATAAGGTCAGCACCTAAGGAGTAATCAGGATCATTTCCTGATAGGCTATATAAAACATGCCTTCATAAATGAAGGAAACATGATTTTACTATTGCTACTTGCTACAAAGGAAACAGAGCAGCAGCAAGGAAAAGAATGCATGTATATTTTGAATATCTGGTATCAGGGAAACAAATTCACTACTAAAGATATTATAAACACAGATCATATATGGAAGAAAGAGAGACTATAAATAAAACAGACCTGAAGAAGGGCAGAACACAAATATTCAAGTTCAGCTTTCAGTGGCCAGAGGCCTAGGCAAGAAGCAAGTGAACGCCAAATTACTAATGTTTCCTGGGTGACAGCTTGTGATTTAGCTGAAGGCAAAGCATATCTACAAAAATGGAAATTCAGAGACCCAGTAACACAGGGCATCATGGAAGGCCTGTGCCTGGTTTTGTAGAAACATCAAAAAAGTGATAGATTTAATATAGAACTTTTCCTTGAAAAGTATTAGGTTAGGCAAGGAACACCAGTCTCTACAAATGAATAGCTGGAATTCAAACTTCATTTAAATGTGGAATATGGAGTACTATTACTCTTGTAGTGTTTTGGATCAGAACCGTCATTCAATCCTGCCTTAGTATTACCCTGCTTTTATTAATCTATCCAAAGCTATAGCAGTAACCGTCAGCCTGATGCTAGAACATCAACAACTTGTCCCAGCAATACAAATGTCCTCTCAATCCCCGATAAGAGCACACACGAGATAATTTGCACAAAATTTCCACGAACAGATGCTCAAGAGGACTTAACAAACTAAGACAACCCACATAAAAGGTTGAGAACAAACTCCTACACTAATTTGAACAGCCACATAAGCCAAAGAAATGCCTTCCTTCTAAATCAGGAATAATAGAACTGAAAGAAATAAAGTATTATATTGATTGTTACTATTTTTTCTGTATCAAAGGTTAAAAAATTTCAAGCTACAAAACAAATAAACAGTAAGATTGATATCAAAGTAATTAATATTAGATGCTACATTTAGCTACAAAACAGCTCAGGTGCTACATTAAACAACCATGAAGAGAAACCAACAACATAATTAAGCTAAATGCTAAATTTAACTGCAAAAACAAAAACTTTTAAAATAATTAAATATGACTAATTAATGGAAAGAGCAATTACAGAATCCCAGTACCTGAATTAGGTGACCAAGCATCCATCATCCTCATGAGATTTACCCCACAAGTGAGCACGCGGGAGCTCTCACAATGGAAGAAGAAGTAGACACATCGAGAACAGATTTGAGCAAAAAGGCCATTAGTCTTCTCTGAGGCAGAGCCAACCTCAACAGCTGAGCCAGAACTCTCGAAGTGCAGGAATTAGAGTCAAGATAGTGGTTTTCAATTCATCAGTTGGCGGTGAAATGTCAACTTTGCCCCCAAAAACACACATGTGGGACAAAAGACTGTTCATCAGGTCATTCGTGCTTTATATGGAATTGTTACTTTAAGGACACTGTTTATTAAACATATGACACTTTTTAAAAATGTTAGGCGTGAATTTCCCTTTTTGCCCCTCCCTTTTCTTCTACTTTATGCAGTAAAATTGATTAGTCAATTTTACTGCAATTCCATTTTTGCTCCAGCTCCAAAACGCGAAGCCAAGTCCGCGATTCCAGCTCCATCTCCCTCTCGCGATTCCGGTTCCACCTCCATCGCCATCTTCTTCGTCAGTCGTCGGTCTAGGTCCGGAAATCGTTGAGTGGGTATTTATTTATTTATTTATTTTAGAGGAAATGAAAATTTCAATGTGTTGGGTGTTGTAAATTCTTATGGTACTTTGTTTAGGAATGTTTTAGGTTTATGTTGCGTTTTCCGGCTGTGTAGGGCTAATTTTAGGGTAATTTCAGGGGTCGTTGGGCGGAAAAATGATTTTCCGACGAACAGTGGGGAAAAATCACCAATGAAGGGCGATTTTTCAAGGTAAAATCGCTTACCTTGAAAAATCGCCTGGCCTAGGTGATTCTTAGTGGAAAAATCGCATTTTCTGGGCTGTTTTCCCAGAGTTAGTCGCCTTGGACAGGTGATTTTTTAGGACTGCTTTTTTTTAATTTTTAATTTTTTTTTATATCTGTCGTTTGCTTTTGATTTTTTTTATTTATTAATTCCCTTGCAACCTATTAATTACAAATAAGAGATAGAAATAAATATATTATGAATACATTCCGGAGAAAAAAAATACAAATACAAAGCCGGAGAGAGTATTATTCCGGATAAAGCTGGGGAGAGTAGTATTCCGGATAAAGCCGGGGAGAGTAGTATTCATGAAGCAGAAAATGCCCCTCGTGTTTCGCCAACAGTGTCTAAGCATTCGAGGAAGGTCGTTGCACGATCGCGAACATCCTCCGCGACTGGGAATGACGATGCTCCCATTATGGAACAACAATTCACACCTTCCTTTTCTGGAAATGAAAATAATATTGACTCCATTAGTGAACAACCTTTCGCACCGCCCTTCTCTGAAACTGAAATGGACCATGACGATGGTGACGGTGAGGGGCTTGTGGAAGAAGTGAGGACGAAGGGGACAATACAAGCACCCAACCAATTAGGATACGAGGGAAAGGATTAATGGGAAGTGAGCCTAGGGCAGTGATTGAAGGTGAAAGGCTTACAAGGAGCTGGATCATCCGCTCGAAAGTAGCCCTTTAATCTCTGAGTTGCTTTTGAGTTTCAAAGAACACACTGCCTACCACGTATGGCATGGAGAGGTAATTATAGTACATTGCGTACTTGTATTTAGAGTTATTTGAATTCTTAATTTTTTCCTAATGAGATATGTTTTATTACTTGTGATCCAATATGCAATAATATAGTTTATTTCCCCTTGTTTTTTTTTTTTAAATATGGTTTAGGAATTGTAACCGTTTATTGTAATTCATTTTTTTACATTTGGTAGGACCGGGGCACATTAAAATGTCATAGTGGGGCCGATCGCTTGAAAAATTGGGTAGGCGATGATGACATGAAAATGCTTGTAGAGAGGTCCAGTTTGGCGCAGTTAGACACTGCATGCATGATGAGTTAAACGCCGCTCTGCTCTGTACCTTTGTGGAGAGGTGGCATATGGAGACCAACTCATTCCATTTGCCATTCGGGGAGATGATAATAACACTGCATGATGTTGCCTACATATTACGCATTCCGATTAGAGGTAAGGCCATTTATGGAAAAACAAAGACTATACAAATTGCGACGGATGTTGTAGCTGTGTTGGGAAAAGAGGAAGAGAAACTGGATAAGCTCGGATTTGTGAAATTGACGAGCCTTGAGGCAAATTGTGCCGGTAGATTTGATCAAGTGAATGCTACCTCAGGGTATTTATTGTGGGTTTTAGGACTGACCATGTTCGTGGACAAGACGAAAACCCACGTCTTTATGATATTGAGAAAGTAAGTGAGTACTCATGGGGCGCAGCTTGCTTGGAATACTTGTATCGCCAACTTGGGAAGGCATCTAGGGCACAAAATGCTCAATTTTGTGCTTGTTTGACTTTACTACAGATTTGTCTAAAGCATGTACCTTTCCTAATGAGAGATTTTTTATATTTTGTGGTCAATTATTTGAATTATTATTATGTTTCTTCTTATTAGAGCTAGATATATGAATACTTTCCTACATTCAGCCCACCAAAGAAAAGGTCGTGGAATACTAGCATGCCTTCGGCAATGAAATTGCATGTTGTTACCGGCAAGAAACGTGTCGCACAAACTGATTTGGATGCATACAGGTAGGCGCTAGATGCATTATAGCCAAACGAGGTAATATGTTCGTTGTGTGTTATTAAAAACAGTTATTGCTCTTTCTTTCTTTTCTTTATTGATTCGGTTTAATGTCTAACAGGTTAATTGGATACCATTTGAGCCCAATCCGGCATTGGTTCCTAAAATTTCATTGTATAGGGGGCTCATCTATTCCGTTAACATTGAAGATCTCTATATGCCAGATTGGGTATTAAGACAGTTTGGGTACGCCCAACATATTCCTTTTCTAGTCTTTATTCCCAAGGAGTGCTACAGAGGCCCAGAGACAAAAAAATATGTTTGCAAGTACGTTGCTGATATCAGTGATTGGGAAATATAACATACGAGGCTTGTGCGGGATATGAAGAGGGCCGATTCAATTGACGAAGCATGCGAAGGTTACCTTGATTACTTCCAGTCTCGGTCGCATGTTCGTGTCAGTAGGGATCCGGTCGAGGAAGACGCTCCTGATCCTACCCAGTTGTCTCTGGCAGCGGTGAGTTTAGGATGATTTTTTATTTCTTTTTTACCTATATTTGTGTTACAAGTAGGATATTGAATTTATATGTTTAATTGTTGTAGCGAATTCAATACTTAACATCTCGGGCTGTCCTTTTTCCATCCAAGGGCTGAACATGCGGTCAACCATGAGACACGTAAGCGGGCTATTGCAGAAGTGGCTTATCATTTGGAGGCCCAGATGCCGGGACTCGAAGAACTTGCGAGAAGACCGCCTTTTGAGCAGTAGTGAATTGTATTATAAGATGTGGATTGGAACATTTGGATGACTTAAATGAATGTTGGTAAAAAAAAATTTTGTTGTTCGTAGACATTTGGATGTTAAATTAGTTACTTAACTAAGTGTTGCTGTTGAATTATTTAGCAATGTTAATTTAGTGCTTTGTTTTATGGTTTGTACAGAGATTGATTGGCCCATGTATAGGGAAAACTATGCCCAAATTTTGTCAGGATAAATACACTTTGAATAATACACTTAAACATTGAAGAATATAGTACATAAGTTTGGTCATACAACCAAATTTCTTTTTTTAATAAAAATCAAAGAATACACTAAAACTTTTCAAAACTAACAATTTAATTCCTAATCGATAACTATCGTAGGTTGTCTGTCTATATTACCTATGCTAGCGACGTACAACATTTGATAATTATCTAAGCGAGCTTGTAAACTGTCCTTCAACTCATCCATCATGTCTTCCTTATGGTGTCGCCACAACACACAGATTGGGGGCAAAAAGATTTCACCGCTCGTTTCCAAACAAATGAAATGGTTTCCCCGAATATGACTCATAGTGATATACGTGTTCGGATCATCTGATACGCCTTACTCCCTCAACCGAAGTGGAAGGAAGGTACAATATTCCGCTCCATAGAATGCGAATACCCTCTGGTACCTAGTGGCGACAAGTAGGCCAAATAGATAAGTATTAAACCAAAACTCGCTTGTTGCAGGACTTATATGGTAATCCAACATTGTATAAGCTTTATCGTAGTTTTTTCACCGAGAACTCCAAACCAAAATGAGGCATACGCGTCAAGTTCATGTAACAGCCGCCGGACTTGCGACCAAAGTGACTATTCACCATGTACGAATCAAGCTATTACCCTAAAACCACAGTGTCCATCTCCCAATACATTGTTATAATTCACAATAATCAAACACAAACTGTTTTACTAAAGACAGCAAGTTGAAATGCCAGTTGGATTCGTTAGAATTCATTCGATTCCTCCTGGTTGATGACCCAGTTGTTCGGCTGCGCCCTGCACATGTTATTCGTATGCATCAAGCTATAGATGCATCAAAATAAAAAAGTGAACAACAAAAATTGGCTAACATGGCAAACTATATGTACCTCTGCCTATGACTTTGCCTCTGCCTATGCCTGTATCCCTCTCGGCATGCTCTTAGCCTGATAGATCTCGCTGCGTAGAGTTGTTTCTCGGCCTTCCCCTATGTGGCCTGTATATCAGATCAGCGAGGTCAACAATCTCTGGATGCAAAGTGCTATGCATGACACCCGCTACTCTGTAAATGTCCGCAGTAGGACGTTGCGAGGACTCAACATACATCTCATTCCTAGTGATGAGGAGTGGCAAAGCAGCATTAATGTATTGATCCATCGGAACATGAGCGACTATCTGAAGTAGAGGCATGTCATACTGGTTGGTCTTGTATGTCGTATCCATATACAATACGTAAGGAAATGTATGAAGTAGACCAGGAACATTCTCGTGCGCGAAGAACACATTTTCAAGAGCATTACGCTCATCTTCCGCTGTGTACCAGTAATAGTACCTGTAATCCTGCATCAGTTTTAAGAAGTACTGTATAGTACTTAAATCTCCACTCTCGTCTCTTCTAACTTTCCGTTTCGTTGTACACCTGTCTGATACGGGTGATATTATCCGTATTATCATATCGTAGTTGTGCCAACATCTGTTTCGGCGCCAAATTTATCTTCATCATTTCTGAAATTTTCTCCTTTTCCGCTTCATTCAACTTGGAGTGCTTTTGATGCCAGTTTCTAACAAGGGGTAATTCATGATTGTGCTGAAATTTTATGGCACTCAACTCCCAGTTACCCCCACTAATTTCTTTTCCTACTAGTTGAAAAGGACAACCAATCAGCTTGCTACTTGTGTTGTTACGGTCTATTTTCCCTTCACCTAAGGGTGCTTTACTTCTAAGTTCTCCCAATCTATCACAACCGATATCAACTCTCCCTCTTCTCCCTTTTAGAGGCTCCTTCCACTTTTTAAAAGAAGTTATTTTAGTATCAGAATGATGCTTGATTGCTTTAGTTTCAACACAACCAATCAAGTCAGTTCTAGTCCTGAACTCTTTCTCAGTACGAAATATATCTGTGTAATCTGGAAAGATGCGATCATCCTCAAAACGCAGAGCCTGCCAAGAAAATAAAATATGACATTAGGTATTACAGAAATTTGGGGCGAAAACTGAAAAACCCATAGAATCACCCCCCCATGGGCGATTATATGGAAAAAAATTCGCCCCCTCAAGGCGATTAAATGGAAATTGTTCGCCATAGAACACTGATTTTTTCCCATAAAATCGCTCAGAGGTGGCGACTTTTTTCTATAAAATCGCACCAACGTGGCTATTTTACACAGTAAAATCGCCTTCTATGGCTGATTTTATCTAGTAAAATCGCCCGACCCCCAGTAGCAAAAAATTGAAAAAAGGTGTCACTTTTCACCATAAAATATATGTAATTTGATACGTAACGTGAAATATGGATCATCATTTGCTTACCGTCTATGATACGCAAGCAAAATTCTAATATTGTTGATGAAATGGTATGAATGTAGGGTTTAATGGAGATGATTGAGTGAAAATGAAAGAAAGTCTAGATGAGGGGTGAATGAAATTTGAGATCTTGAATTTGAGATTCAAATGGAATGTGTAGGTTAAAAAATGGGGTAAAATTTTTATATGAAGATAAAAACTATCAAGGATATATTAGTCTTTTCACCATTTAAAATTTTAAAAAGTGTCATGTATTTAGTAAAACGGATCCTACAATTAACATGCCCCTATATATATGGGACTTCCAGTGAGGTATAGTACATAATTTTTTCTTTGATGTCTGAACGATTTCATGATATTACTTTTTCTGCTCTAAATAAAATGGATTAAAAGCCTGTTCTTTTTGAACGTTTTGAAAACAAGTTTTGGAAAATAATTTTATAATGTAAAAAGTGTATTGAAAATGTAAAAAGTAAATGCTGAATAGTAAAAAATTGTATTGAAAATTATAAAATATGATTAAAATATATTAAATTTACTGTTGAAACCAAAACCGTTTTCAAAACAAAACAAAAAGAACAGGCCCTGTATTATATAAGTACAAATTCCAGTTTTGATGCCTTTCTTTCACTACCAATTTTGTTGCTTTGACAATGGCCACAGAAATGTGTCCACTCTAGAGTTTGGAAACTGCAGAAAGTTCATCATCATTCACACTCCCCTCACCCAATCCTTTGACACTCATCTCAGAGCAAATCATCTGGACCTCTTCTAACCTCCCTTCCTGTCTAAGTCCAGAGAGCAGCTCGTTACAAATTGTGACAGAAGGGTAAAGATGTTGCTCATGCATTTCCCTATACCAGCAGTAAGCGCCTAAGAAATCCTTCACCTTGCAGTGTCCGTCAATCATCATGCTATAAGTCTCAGAGTTCTGAATCAGTCCACGAGATCTCATGTCATCGAAATGGTCCTTCGCCTCATCAAGCTTGCATTCCTTAACGCACCCCAAAATAAGGCCATTGTATGTCATTTTGTCAGGAGGGATTCCTCTTTCTATCATTTCATGGTATGAAGAGTATGCTTTCTGGAACTCTCTGTGCGCTACATAACAATGGATGAGCTCGTTATATACAACGCGATCAGGAGTTAAGTCCATGGAAGGCATTTCTTGAACCATTTTCTCTATTTGCTGCAGTCCAAGTTCTTTCTTCCTGCATTTCACTAACAGAGGATGATATGTGCTTAGAGTGGGTATGATGCCTGCTGCTTTCATCTTCTCAAATAACTCTAGGCACTTGCTAGTGTCCCCCGTGCTGCAATACCCAGATATCAATGAATTGAACGTTATAACATCGGGTTTTAGACCCTTCCCTGTGATATGTAAAGCAACTCTTCAGCTTCCATTACCCTACCTTTTCTGCAAAGCCCATTGATGAGTGTATTGTATGTCACAAGTGTTGGGGCTATTTCACCTTTTAACATTTCATCAAACCATTTACAAGCATCTTTAATCTTACCTCTTGTGCAGCAGCCATCTATAAGCACATTATAAATTTGTGCATTAGGTAAAACCCCCCTGACAGTCATATCCCTTAGTATTATTTCAGCTTCAAGAAACCTGCCATCAACACATAAGCAATTTATCAAAAAACCATAACTTACAACATTAGGATTCACTTGCTTGTTTTCCATTTCCTCAAGGATCTCGAAACACTTCACAAATTGACGACTTCGTCCATAGCCCTCAATTAATATATTATATGTCTCTAAATTAGGAACAACTCCTGCTTCACCCATCTTCTTTATCCATTCATTTGCATCATCCATTTTACCGAGTTCACAGTACTTATTGATAACTGTATTGAACGTGATGCAATCTGGTCTGAACCCAGCCTTTTCCATTTTTCCAACTGTCAAAAGCGCCTTATCTATATTGCCTTTACTACAGTGCCCATTCACAATGGTATTGAAAATTACCTTCGTAGGAAGAAGCCCATTTTCCGTCAACTTCTTCAGAAAATCCTCAGCCTTATCCATTTTTCCTTCCTTGCACAACGTATTGAACAAGATGCTATAGGTATACTCATTCAACTTGACCCCTTTCCTAACAGCTTCTTCATACAAAGCTAGTGAAGCATCCGCATTATTACATCTAGAGTGCCCATCAAAAAGTATGCTATACGTGAATCCATCTGGAATAAATCCATGGAATTCCATTTCCTTCAATACCCTTTTAGAATCTTCCATCCTCCCTGCCTTGCAAAGACCATTGAGTAGAGTATTATACGTGACGATATTAGGCTTCAAATTAGCATCTCTAATCTTCTCCCTCATAATAAACGCCTCCTCTAAATCACCCAATTTACAGTAGCCATCAATGAGAGAATTGTAAGTCACCCTATCGAGTTGCACTCTTTTCTGAATCATTTCATCAAACAACTTCCTAGCTTCCTTCACCCTGCTCTCTTTACATAAGCCACCAATCAGAACATTGTACACAAATCTATTGGGTTTTATTCCACATTTTTTCATACACCGCACCTTCTCTAGAGCCAATTGCAAATTCCCCAATTTCGCCGCTGATTGTACAGCTTTGCCGTAGCTAAACCTATCAAGCCGCATGCCCGAATTTACAGCATGAGAAAACACCCCAAGGGTCTTATCGTACTGTTTTGAAGTAACCAAGGATTCAAGAAATAGATTAAAAGCAAAAAGGGAAGGACATTTGCCGTCATTTTTCATTAAATTATAGAGTTCAGTAGCTTCGCTGGGGCGCTTCAAGTCAGCATAAAGTGACAATAGCATGTCAGTAAGCATGGGTCCTGTAAAATGCGACGATTTAGAGAAGATTGTGTAAAGTTGAGGAACTGTACTGGAATCAATGATGGTCTTGAGGAGCCTCTTTGCAGTATCAGTACAGTTCTGTTGCAGTAAATTTTGAAGCTCTCGAAGGTGTCCCTGGAGGCTTTCATTGGCAGTGCCAACAGTTTCATTGGTGATGGCGGAGTCATTAACTGTTTTGTTCTGTAGAGAAACGGGTGATGAGAGGGAGCAGAGAAATTTGCAGTGAGGATCGGCATCTGGAAAATTCTGAGAATTCTTCGGGTTGGGAATTTGGGGGGAAACAGAAGATGGGCACGTTTTGCCATTTCCCTTGCCTGCTAGATCATCATCTCCTAATAAATCTTGTCACAGATGATATGAAAAACACCGTAAGCATTCAATGGTTGCTCAATTTGAGCAAAGGCTTACATGTCCATCCCTGTGCTGTGCTGGAGAGAAAACAAACTAAAGCTGAAACCAAAAGAACCACAAACTGCAATGAAGATGCTACAAAGAGTTCAACTTTAAGCTCATTGAGGAAGAATCAGGAAAGACAAAAATTGAAAACCAGTAGACAAACAATGTAAATAACAGGCAAAAATTGTCACCAACTCTTAATTCTGCCAGTCAGAATCTCCATTTCTTCAGCCTTTTGGGTCTGAGACATGAACCACAAAAAGGACCCTTTTTAGCTGTTTTGTCAGGTGCCACAACAGAAAGTTCAGTATTCGAAGTGTTCACTGAATATAGAAAATTTTCATTATGAGCACCTATATTATCCAAATAAGGATTTGATGTTGGCATGAAACCAACTGTAACGGCTAGACTTATAAGGAACAGGCAAAAATTCATGAGTACTAAATCATACTAAGAAATAGTTTTACAAGAACAATTTCATGTACAAGCTGCTTCTGCAGTAGATTCAGGCTAACCAGTATCAAGTACACAAATGAGCTATATTGAGTGGAGGATCTATAAAAAAATATTTTTAAAAAAAAAGGTAAAGTAAAATAAACCCGAAGATGTTTCAGTAGCAATCCTAATGTCCAGAATGATGCTAGAGCTATTGTAAGTGATCGCTGTGTGGAAGCTCAGAAGCTATGTGCCTAATGGAAGACCTATGTGAGTGAACTATCCATATTAATAAACACATTTTCCATTTCAGGACCTCTAAAATAATCGCTTCTTGAGAAAGCCCACAAACTGCAGAAAGGAAAGGATAACGTGTTTTCCTAAGTGTACTGATGAGTCCAAAGCATTAAATCTGCACTTCGTTCAAGATTCATGGCCACTTCATAGTCAACTGATTCAAACTCGCCATCATATTCATTTGAAACATGGTTTCATTTATATTTTTATATGAAATATCTTTCTTCTCGTCAACCTTTTAATATGAGTTAATGCTTCTCTATTTTCAGTTACTCAAAGAAGACTTCTCTAATACCCATGATTAACAAAACAACCATCTTAAAGACATTCTCATCATGACTTTACACAAACATATTACAATCAACACAAATATATAAAGTTTAAGCTTTTAATAAAAGCAATCAAATTTCAGTTCTCTTCATTCTACTTGCCAAAATTCATCAAAATTTGTGAATGTGTGCACTTATTTAAATTCTGTACTGACATTGGCCTGTTATTGGATGAATATCAGTGCCTACAATAACATAATACCTCACAGTACTAAGCACTAATTCCCTGTCTTCATTATTCTTCTTGATTCTCAGTGAAAACTCTGTTGCATGTTTCATAACTACTGACTACCATATTAACCTTTCAATGAGCTAAAGCCATCTATTCGCAGCTGAAAACATGAGCTAATTTTTCACATAAACTTGTTCCTCAACTAAACAAACATCTCTAGATGCTCTATAAGTAAAAGCCAGCAAAATTGCAACCGCCAAAATACAGATTATCGTGATAGGAAACAAAACAAAGAGCAGTCCTGCGAAAGGGATTCAAAATTACAATACCAGCCGTAAAATTTAGATATCTTCATTTAGTTTTTTCCATTGCTGAAGTTTCTTATCAATCAGATACATTCCGTTGAACAATGAGCATGGCTAAATTAACAGGGATTAATAGTCCTATTGATACCAATTTCAAATCCAGAGCTTTCTTTTCTCCTTTCTTAAATTCATAGAACATGATACAGAAAAAATGTTCTAAGATTAGACACAAAGTTCTGTCCTTACATGCTGTAAATTATAACAGCAAAGTATCAGTAAATTGAAGGTATTATGCATTTCCCCTCAATTTAATCCCGTCAATTTCTCCAATCTCATTTGCTTGACTGCATTCAATGAGCAACGAAAAGAATCGAAGAATAAGCAATCAGAGCAAATTTAAGGAAGAAAACTTACAGTTGTGGGAAATCAACCATTCAGGGTGCTTAGCTGAGCATGGCCGGAGCAGGGCCAACTCCAAAATGTACGCCGTCCCACGGTTTGCGACAGAAGGGGAAGAGAAGAAAGGCGGAAGGTAAGACTGGAGTTTAGCAGACAACAGAGAACGGAAAAGCGAAGAGGAGCATGAGAGATGAACACCAACAAATAGGTTTCAGATTTTTTAAGTCTGCGCACTCCCTCGTTCCATATAAGAAAAATAAAAAGTTGTTATGAATAGTGAATGTCCACCACCACCTACTTTTTCCCTTCTTTTTCTCCCCTTGTTTCCGGATTGTTTTCACTTTCCATTCTTTTCTCTCTGTATATATAACCGAGAAGAATGAGGAATGGAATGGCTCACCACTCTTATGCTCTTCCTTTCTTTCTCTTGTTTTTCATTTTATGTACTTGTGTTTTAGCTTTATATTAATAGGATATTACTACTTTAGTAATAATTTTATAACACGTTATCAGCACGAGAATCTAACCAATTGATGTTGAAAAGAAGTAGAAGCAGAAACAATAGTAGCTTAATTTGTTGGGTTACTAATTGGAGTTGGAGGAGACGAAAAATGAAACGGAATTGTTATTTGCAGTAACCATTTTATTATTTACAGTAACATTTTCATATAAAAAGTCTATTTTACCCTTTAGCCAAAAAAAAAAAATATCGCACAACATTTGATTTTATAGTCACGAGTACGATCCATATTATATGGTAAGTAAATAACCTACATATTTTTTCTGATAAAGGTGATTTTTGGCCTATGAACGGGGTGAGGTTTTGCTAAAATACCGCCCACTGTGGGCGGTATTTCAGAAATACCGCCCACAGTGGGCGGAATTTTCTCGGTATTTCAGAAATACCGCCCACAGTGGGTGGTGGGCGGTATTTTCTGAAATACCGCCCACAAAGGGCGATATTTTGCCAATGTTCCTGTAAATAGTGTGAGATTTTATGAGAATTTTTTTTTAATACTTAAGGGCAAAATAGACTTTTCACATAAAAATATTACTGCAAATAGTAAAATGGTTACTACAAATAGTATGGCCCAAATGAAAAAGAAGAAAAAGTAGCCTGCAATAAGAATATTCTTATTAATGGCAGTTGCAGAAGTACCCAGCTTGGCCTTGTTGATGATGACGATGATGATGTGCTTCTCCTGCACTGTGCCGGCAGTGGTAGGTGGCATATGGTATGAAATTTCTCTAATAATTATTATGCAATTTTGATGAGATATATATTTATTTGAGTATATAATATATCCATATATATAAATATATCTTTATGATCACACAAAAACGAGACATAAAAGATTATACTTTTATGTGATATTTCTAATTTGCTAGTTTGGTGAATTAAATGGTTGTGAGAGAAGTTATTAACTTGTTTATATATACAAGTTATAATCGTTTTTAACTCATGAAAGTTATACTGATAAATGATAAATCTTGTTTTGCTATTTTCTACTTGCATCACATGATTTACATATGTATGTATTTCTCACATAGTTGAAAAGTACAATTGAAATAGTAGTGCGAAAATTTGGGCACTTTAATGCAAAATATCAATTGTCCCGTTGACAAATTCAAAAGTGATATATGATCAATTAAATGAAAAATATCAATTTGTCATGTTGACAAATTTGAAAGTGAGATATATGACTACTTGATTGCAAAGTATCAATTTGTCCCGTCGACAAATTTGAAATAGAAATTATTTTGATATAATTTCTTTATGCCACGAACCAAATTAATGAGTGTTATTGGAAACTTTCATTTCCCGAAGTAAATGAAAAAATTATGAACTCCTATAATACAAAAAAGTTTCATTTCTTGAAGTAAATGTTCTAATTATGCATTCATATAATGCACAAAATCACAGTCATTGGTGCGGACCTTACATTAACTATTGTAATGATAATTACAAATATATTTAATTCACCACCATAAGTGAAAGAATTATTATGCAATACATAATTATAACTCATCACCAATTATTATGCAATACATAATTATAACTCATCACCAGAAGTGGAGAGTTGCGACAAGAAAAATGAAAGTAAAAAGACAACCAGTTTTATCGTTGTGACATAAAAGACCATTGGGTCATTGATGTACCTATCGTACACTAAAATATTTTGATATTCTTTATCACAAATCACAAAAGAAGAATAAAGAGAAAAGATAGAGACATATTTGATCTCTAATGATATGTTGTTGAGTTCTTTGTCACCATGCACCATGAAGGTGATAAAATTAAAAATGTTTAAAAAGAATTTCTTACTTTGTTTATTTTGATTAGTTAATTTAATTTGATGTTTTCATATATAATATGTGTGGTTACTTTATGGCTTTAATATTTCTTATGATTTATGAATATTGTATTGAAATATATACATCATTTGGAAATTTAATTTTGTGATAAAAAATAAACTTTTCAATGGTCTATCACAAAGAATTATGTCCAGAAGACAGTGCTACTGCATATTGTAGATAGGAATAAGAAATAATGTTCTTATTTGATAATGACATGAGCTATTGTTAGTACTATATTTTGTAGTACAAATTATTGATAGCTCCAGAAGAGCAACTATTATTTTATTGGAGAAACAAAATATTGCACTTGATGATACATTTCTCTTCCTAAAGTTTCAAAGAAATCTATTGAGATTTTTACAGATATTTGCTGAAATGGATATCATATTGCTAATAAAAATAAATTTGATAATAAATACTTGTACATTACAAGTACTATTTATGAAAAGAAACTATTATTGCAAAAATTACCTTCTTATTACTCCAGGTTGTACTACGCATATATTACTGCAATTGAAATTTTATGAATAGTAAACCAGATATTTACTAATGAGTTTAATATGGCGTGACCGGTTAAACCATCCCGGTTCTATAATGATGTGAATAAAATAGAGAATTCATTGAAGGGCCGGAAGACTTTTCAATCTAATGAATTCTCATGCAATGCTTGTTCTCAAGGCAAACTGATTGTAAAGTCATTACCTGTGAAAATTCGTACTGAATCTCCTGCACTAATAGAATATATATATGGTGATATATTTATGGGTTTTTTCACCCATCATATAGACCATTTTGGTATTTTAAAATTTAATTGATGCATCAACCAAATGGTCACATTACGTTTATTATTACAAATCGCAACCTGGAGATTGCAAAATTACTAGCGGAGATAATTCAGTTATGAGTTTTCTTACTATTGAAATCGTTATTGCATATCTTTAGGATAAATGTGGAATACCATGTTGTTTATATTCACACAAGAAACGGTCTAGTAGAATCGTTTCATTATATGCATTAACTTATTTACATGACCATTATTTTTTAGAATGGAAACTCCCAATATATATTGGGGGCTTGCTATATTGCATATTGCAAAATTTGTTCGCATCATGCCAATAAATTTTAAGGAATTTTGTCTCCGACAAATGGTTTTGGTCAGAAACCAAAAGATTTCTCATCTTATAATTTTCTGAATGTGTGGCTTATATTATGATTGCTCCATCACAACGCACAAAGATGAGACTTCAAAGGAGGTTAGAAATAGATGTTGGGCATGAATCTCCACTATAAAATATATTGAAACTAAAGTTGAAAATTTATACACTACTCATTTTACTGATTGTTATTTTGCCAGATACTTTTTCTGACCTAAAAGGTGTGACTGAATCACACATATTGGCTAGTAGTGCTCCAATTAAAATTGATGTCCCTGAAGGACCTTCTACCACTTATAAATAATTAAAGGCAACATCAAAGTATGGTAGACTAATCAGTTTCAAGAATTAAATCCTCGAGAAAAAAGGAGCAAGTGATAAATATGAAAAATCGGGGTGTTATATATTCATGAAGAATTTTCAAAATTAAATAACTCTTAAAGAGTTTCTCAGCATGACAAATAATAAGCTTCTAGAAGAAGTTCAGGTACCTAAAAATCTTGTTAATAATGAGATCTCAACTATGTCATGTCTTACTGCTAAATATGGAGCCTAACTATGAACAATCGACGTCGATGATAAAATTGCTTATGCTGCAGCAGTTGCCATTTTGAAAGAAAATGAGGATCATCAATCTGGGCTTATGAATAAATGTCGACATAGAAATTATTGCCCAAGAAAATGAAAGAAATGAAAAGACGCAATTCTAGTAGAATTGAATTCAATGCTTCAAAGAGAAGTTTTTGAGCAAATAATTCTCACACCTGAAGATGTGTAGCTTGTGAGTCATAAATAAATATTTGTAAAAAGAGAAATGAAATAATGAATTGACACAAATTATTGCACAAGTTTTTTCCTGAAGAAAATGTATTGATTATGGGGCTGCATAATCTCATGTGGTGGATGCAATAATTATTGTTACTTGCTTTATCTGGTATTAAGGCAAAATTTTAAAATGCGTCTTATGGATGTCATGACAAGCTTATTAGAATGGCTAATGAAAATGCGTCGTTGCATCAATCTTCTTATACTGCTAAAGTGTTAAAACACTTTTATATGAATCGAACACATACTTTGAGCAAAATTATGATTGTAAGATCACTTGATGTGCATAAAGATCCATTTTTTCTTCATAAAGATGATGAAGAACCATTTGGTCCAGAAGTACCACATGTTAAAGCTATCGAAATAATAATGTATCTTACATCATACACAATCATGAAATATGTTTGCAAGTCATGAACACATATGTTTCTTTAGTTTGAAGGAACAATAAATATGGGGTCTTTATTTTTGAAATACACAAGTCTGATCTTCCAAGTTATACAGATGTTGGATATTTTACTGATCCTTATAATGTTCGATCAAATCAGCAATTCAGCATATTTGAGGATAAATGGTTTGCACTCAGATGAGAAAGTTTCATTACTTTCTTTGAGAAGAATAATATATGTACTGCTCAGTTGAAGGAATGATACTTCAAATATATATTCACTGTCAAGTTCAACATTTTGAAAAGTTGAGATACAAGATCGGAAGGCGACAATTTAACGATGTTAAATGATGTGCATAGGAGGGGGAGTTACCCACTGTACTCTTTTTCCTTTACTAAGTTTTTTTTTCCTACTGGATTTTTACTGGTAAGGTTTTTTAACGAGTCAGTATTGTACTAAGAAAATGTACTATTTTTCTTCACTAGGTTTTTTCCCACAGGGTTTTCCTAGTAAAATTTTAACGAGGCATTTCTCTTAAAATGGATATCTAAGGGGGAGTGTTATGAATAGTGAATGTCCACCACCACCTACTTTTTCCCTTCTTTTTCTCCCCTTGTTTCCGGATTGTTTTCACTTTCCATTCACTTCTCTTTGTATATATAACCGAGAAGAATGAGGAATGGAATGGCTCACCACTCTTATGCTCTTCCTTTCTTTCTCTTGTTTTTCATTTTATATACTTGTGTTTTAGCTTTATATTAATAGTATACTACTACTTTTAGTAGTAATTTTATAACAAAAGTCAAGTTCTGTATGGAGTAGAGTTTTTGGAAATTGTTATTCAAATGACCCCTTCACTATTTGTAGGACACTTTTTAAAAAATTTTAAGTGAAAAGTCTGAAGTGCCCTTCAGTAATTGTGAAGGGTTTATGGAGTTTTTCACATTTCCTTCTCCTACTGCTTCAGTACTTGACGGAGAACTTGGACCATCTATTCACCGAAGCAAATCAGATTTGCAGATCGCTTCGAGGCAACGAATTTGTGTTGTGGGCATCCAAAGCTCAACTCAAGCCAAGTCATGAGTACTCTCATTTTCGCAAGTCCAAATGAAAAGGGCAGCAAGGTCATCTTCAAAGCCCGCAAAGAAGAGGCGAAATGTTTCTTAAAGCCTGTGGACTTCTCGAAACCAATTGATCCATCAAATCACGCATCCATCAATTAATTGGACCAAACCCATTAAGCATTCAATCTCTCAAAGTTCGGCCCACACAAGGGGGCATGCCTAGCTGAAGGTACAACACCTTAAAGCACAGCCCGTGACTCGTAGCCCGTCATCGCAGGCCCAAGTCGCAAGCAGCCCACCGAGAGGATTCTCCATCGCACAAAGGCAGCCCAGATCGTAGGTCCCACTTGCGAGAGTCGCAGCTCACCTTTTTGAATCCAAGAAGGATTTGGTTTTTGCATGTTTCCAAATTCCTTTTCCAATTGTAATTGTAGAATAAGTTAAGTACCAAATATGTTTACAACTTAACTGTAGTTTCCTAATAGATTTAGTTCTTGTTTTTTATAATAAATTTGGAGTTTCTCCTTTTAAGGGATACCGAAATTAAGTTTCCTTTTCTTTAAATTCTTAAGTGCAATTTCGGGTAACTCACTTTGAGTCACAACCGAATTCCACTTACCAATTCTCATGATCCTTTTGAGTTTTGGTTTGTAATTGGTTTCCAACTCTAGTTTGTTTCCACTTTTAATTATTTCCTTATTTCTTGTTTCTTTCTCTTCAAGTTTTTGGATTTCCTTCCCCTATAAATAGGTGATACTGAAATCCTTAAACTCAGAATTCATATGATAATAAATTATATTAGTGTAAGGTTTGTCCTTTGCTTTTGAATTCTCTTCCTTTTTCTTTGAACTTGTGTATTGATTCAATGTTTGATTAATTTTGCAAGTTCCAAACTTAGAAGGAATTAGGTCACTTGCTCCACCTAATTTTTTGATTGTTTAAACTCATTAATCCTGTTAGTTTAAGATTAAGTAGAGTCATCTCACTTAAATTAACTGAGTGGTTTTCAAGTAAATCAAGAGAGTAAGTTTGTGTTCATTAGTGTCGACTTTCCTTGGCATTATTCAACATCTACGAGTTCTTCATTGAAGTGCTCACATCAATTTGCAAATCCGATTTGCAAACCAATAGAAGAGTTTGCAAATCCGATTTGTAAACCAACGAATCGGATTTGCAAATTCGTTGCAAAAATAGCAAATTGGATTTGCAAATCGCTTCGAGGAGACGGCAAACAAATCGTTCGCTGGTTTTGTTCGATTTGTGTGTAATTTCGTCGTCCTATGGAGGAATTTTTTCAAACTTTCCCCTCTCCCCGGTGAAAGTTTCACAAAATTCCGCCGCAGGACGCACAAACTTCAGGATAATGTCGCTCCGTCGAGGTGAAAGTTTAGAAAACTTCCGCCACAAGACGCACGAAGTTTTGTTAATTTTCATCCGGAAGGGGCAAAAAATTTACGAGCCTTCGTGCGTCATGCGGCGGAAGTTTAAGACTTCCGCCACAGATAGGCGGATGTCTCATAACTTTTCGCTACAGGCCGGCGGAAGTCCAGAAACCTTTGCCTGTATGTGGCGAAGGTGTTAGGACATTTGCCGGCCTGTGGTGAAGGTCTAGGTTGTAAGACCTTCACCACAGATCGACGAAGGTTCAAGAAACCTTCGCCTGCCTGTGGCGAAGTTTTAAAAACCTTTGCCATCGGCAGACGAAGGTTTTAAGACCTTCACCACAGGCCGGCGATGGTTGAAGAAACCTTCGTCTGCCTGTGGCGTGGCGAAGTTTGTTGAACTTTTGCCCTTTGCCACAGGCCAGCCATAGTTACTGGCGAAGGTTCCGGCAACTATGGTGTTTTTTAAAAATAATTATTAAAAAAATTTAAGTAAGAATTTTTTTTGTTAGAGGTAAGGGTATTTTTGTCTTTTAAAAATTTAAGTAAGAATTTAAAATGTGTCTTATGTTTAGTCAAATGGGTCTCGTAAATAACATGCCCCAAGTTTTTCCTCCCAATATTAAAACGGATTTATTATTTGCAGTAACATTTTACTATTCACAAGAACATTTTCCTGTTAATAGTATAAAATACCCCTGGGTATCAAAAAAACAAAAATCCTAAAAATTTCTATAAAAGCTATAGGATTGCAGGAACATTTCTTGCAATCCTCTCCCTCTATTCCTGCAATCCTCTCCCTCTGTTCCTGCAACTTGATACCCAAAATCTTCCTGTGAAGCAAAAAATTGGCCAAATCGAAAAAAAGTCCAGACGAATCAGATCATCAAAAATGAGTGCCTAAAATTCATATTTGTTTCAATCATATTTCGTTGGTTGTTTTGATTAATTTCTTTATAATTTGGCCGAATTTGTTATTTTTTTGCCCGGATTTGCGATTATTCGGCCATTTTTGGCCGGATCTGTAAAATTTCGGTCGAGGAGACGGACTCCTTGGCCTGAATTTCAACGATTGAAAAATCCCACCACAGGACGGTGGGATTTCTATCCTGCGGCGGGATTGGGAGAATACCGTCGCACCGCCGGGCGGTATTGTTTAGGAAAATACTGTCCGAGCAGTATTTTTCCCTCAAATATTGCCAGCTTCAGGCAGTATTTTAGGCAAAAATACCGCAGGCCGCCGACAGTATTTTCCTGCGGACAACGGTATTTTTCTCGCTTTCCCGCCCAAAATGGGAGATATTTTTACATTATTTTAAATTTTTTTTAAGCTTTAAGTGTTTTCTTGTTCCTTATATCCCTTCAATTGTTTTTCTATTGATAATTGCGTCTTTGTATTATTGCAGATGGCAAAGACATTTAAAAAATTGAAATTAAAATTCAGCAGAAGCAAAAAGGATGGCACTTTGCAAATTGTTGGAGACAATGAGGAAACACACTCCTCCTCTGAGGGAATAGTTGGCAGAATCCCTCCCACAGCATCCGAGCGTCAGAGAAGGATGCTAGATAGAGCGCAAGATTCTTCTTGGATGTTAAATGCGGAGGGGCAAGTAATGTTTATTACTGTGAAACTGAATTTGCACCGTGATACATTAGAAATACGGAGGAGGTGGAAACTAGGGAAAATGCTGAACGATTTGAGAGGAAAATGTCTCAGTCGCAGGGGTATATGGAAAGGAATTCGGGGCGGTTGGAAGATGAAAATGAATGGGTAAATGCACCCAACCAACGAAGGAGGAGTGGAAAAGGAAAACAATTAATGGGCTCCGAATGTAGGTCAGTGTCAGTGTCAGGGTTAGGGTCTGGGTCCGGGAGGGATGTCGGGTGGAAGCACACCGGACTCTAAATTGTCCGATTGACGATGGACCTTCAGATCCAGAGTTGTTATAGAGTTTTAAGGGTCATGTTGCCTATTATATATGGCATGAACAGGTATCGTATTATGCTTTATTACTTATTGTGAAATATGTTTTATTTATTGTTTAGATTTATATTAATAAATTGGTGCCTAAAATGTTTTAATTTATTTTTTAAATTACATAGGAACGTGATATATTGAGGTGCCATAATGGGTACGAGAGGCTGCTAAGGTGGGATTTAGCCGAGGGGGAAATGAAAAAAATAGTGGAACAGTCCAGTTTGGCCCATTTGGGATTGTGCAGCATGCAGAGTTAGACTCTGCACTCCTCAGTACCTTTGTTGAGAGATGGCATCCGGAAACTAATTCATTCCACATGTCTTTCAGAGAGATGAGCATCACTCTCCACGATGTTGCCTACATATTGGGAATTCCGATTGTCGAATATCCCATTAGTGGGAAAATTAGGTCGGGAGAAATGCAAGCACTGCTTTTAAAGATGCTGGGGATAGAGGCAGACCAGTATGGGGAGCGAGATTTTGCAAGTGTCAAAATGTCCCTACTTCGAGACCATTGTGTCAGTGGACAGGTGGACCCTGCCAATTCTGCCGCAGGATATTTGTTGTGGTAAGTTGGAAACACCCTGTTCGTGGATAAGAAAAAAACCCATGTTACTGGGCATTTCCTGCCTTTCCTCCGCGATGTAGATGGCGTAAGAGGACTTGCTTGGGGGGCAGCTTGCTTGGCGAACTTATATCGTAATCTTCTTAGGGCCTCTAGGGCGGACGGTGCTCAGTTAGGAGGGTGTCTAACATTATTGCAGGTTTGTAAGAATCATTTATAAATTAGTTCAATAATGCATAATGGTTATATTAAATTCACTAATTTTTTTTTATTTTCTTATGCTTAATAGAGCTGGATATACGAGTACTTTCCAACATCTAGTCCTCCAAATATGAGATCCTGGGATATCAACTCACCTGCTGCAATGAAGTGGCACATCGCAACCGGCAAGAAGCGTGAGCCTAGACAGGATGTGGTGTCATACCGACGCACACTTGATAGATTGAAACTTAAAGAGGTAATATCTCTATATCATTTAAATGTCTGCAGGTTTTTTTAGTATAATATCCGATTTGGTCGATTAACAACTGATTTGCTTTCAAATGAACTAGGTAAATTGGCTTCCTTTTGGGCAAATCCTGCAAGGTTATATCCAATAACATTGTACATGGGTCTTATTTATTGCCCTGCGATTATAGAGCCCTATATGCCTGATCGGTTCTTGTGACAGTTTGGATACACGCAGTCGATCCCTCAGAGACTTTTAGCGCCAAAGAACTGTTATAGAGACCCTGAAATTCTTAAGTATACGTGCCACTACGAGGCGGATTAAATGGCATGGCAACTGTACAACATGAGGTTGTTAAAGGGGATGCAGAGGGCTCAGTGGGCCGATCAGTCGTGCCCTGAGTACCTCGACTCCTTCCAGACGCGATCGCACGTTCGTGTTAGTCCCGACGACATGAAAGTGGAAGAGACACTGGACCCCAGACATCCATCAACGGTTGCGGTAAGTACATGTGATTTATGCTTACTTCTGTCCATTAGTTATATTTTTTATTTCACTGTTTATTTACTATACTTGTATTTTTCTTCCAAATGCAGCATTTGCAATATTTAGAAAGTAGAATGGTTCTAACTCATCCTCGGACAAGGCATTCCGTACCCAATGAGATGAGGGAGAGGGCCATAGATGAGGCGGCTCTCCATTTGGAGGATTTGATGCCGGCACTAAAAGAACTTGCGGCAAGGTCACCTGCGCACGATTATTGACTCTTGATTTCAATAATATTATGAAAAATTACTGAATAACGCCTTGTAAATTATTGAGATTTATTATATTCGATTTTTTATGTAGTGTATGAACGTGATGCTATCTATGTATTGTATATGTGTCTCGATAATGTTAAAATTCATTATACATGAAACAAAAAACCAAAAAACTTATATTGGGAACTTAAAATCAATAATAAATGGCAACTTCGGTTGTGTGCGTAATAACAAATTTCATTAAACGTGAAAACAGTGGCATTACAGAACATCTAATACTAACACTCAACAGTAGATTTATCTCTAAAATCATCAAATAGGGGTTTTAAATGAGATTTCCAACTCTTCATTTGTCCTGAGGCTCTGCGTCACCACGTTGGATAGACTGGGCGTAACATGACGTCCCCTGTCGTTAACAAAACAATGAAATAATTTTGGAAGACATGCCTCATATTGATGAAACTACTCGGATCATTAGAGACGCCGACCCACGCCACTGAAGTGGAAGGAAAGTATTACTCTGCTGGTCATATAATATAACAACCTTCTGGTACTTCGTGGTGACAAGTAATCCAAAAAGATGAAAATCAAATCAAAATTCATATGTGGTTGGAGCTACATGACAGTCTACCATGCTGCATGCTAAGTCGTAATCGGCCGGGCCAAGAACGTGGCACCAGAAAGTAGCTTTATCGCGCAATTCTTGTAACAGTTCAGCCCGCACTTGTTGCCATTGCTCCTCATCTTTATTGTGTACGAAATAGGAAATAACTCTAAAACCAAAATGGCCATCGACCTTTACATTGACGTGATCGGTAACATAGTCAAACACGAACTGCTTCAGAAATATGGGAAGGTCAAAAGGCCATTTAGAAGCGTGAGGCTTCAAAGTTTTTTTTCTCCTCTGCCCTTTTGTGGATCTCCGTCATGCGATTGTAAATCATATTAAATTTAGTACATCGATATGTAATTAAACACAATGATCAATACATGAAAAGTAATATTTGTACCTCGTTGTATTTCATTCCTTTCGGTATGCTCATACCCTGATAGATCTCGTTGGGTCAAATTGTGTCTCGGTCGTCCCCTGTGTGGCCTACTTACTGAATCAGCTAGATCAACAGTTTTCAGATAAAGCGTCGCAGGCACGGCACCCATCACCTTGTATATATCAGTGCTTGGACGCATCAATACATCAACAAACATGTTATGCAGTCGCCCTTTAGCGGATTGCCTCGCTTCCTCATTGTTGGAATATCATTATCTCCCAAATGCAGCGTCTTCCAGAAGGCGTCCACATCGACAGGATCAATTGGCCGGTATGCTCGCACCAACTGTTGCATCTCACATGCACACGGCAACCCGCAACTAGCTCGAAGTTCGCAACCACATAGCGCACCATCTTCCCCGATAAGACTAACTCTTTTTGAATATTCTTCTTCTACCATTGTAATACTAGCGAAAGACAGTATACCGTTCAACCTACTGTACAGTAAGTAGTTGCTCTTCCGGTATGTTTTGCTACGAGAAGACTCCATTGCAATCTGAATTTTATCAAATTGCTTCTTTATCATAATATTAATTCCTTGAAAAATACCTAAAAATGCCTTTCTATCCATCCCAATTGCCTTCTTCAACTATGCATGTGCACTCTCAACCCTAAAAGCCAATTAACATTGAAAATTAAACTTTCACAAAAATCATTATATAAAGTATCATGTAATTATATAGTATACAAACTATAAATTAAAGCTATAAGTAACTTACATGTTCGTTGTGTGCCTCTGTAATGCTTTATATATTTCGTCCAACAAGATACAAACTTGTCCTTGTGGGGATCCAACCATGTATTTTTCAAGTATGGAATCACATTTCTGAATTTAGATTTACCTCCATATTTAGTATCAATGAAATCCACAGCTTCCGTGAACTGTTCATATGTCAAGGCTTTCACCACTTGCCCCCAACGATATAGAAACACATCCGTTGTAGTGTTGTCATTGCCAGCCTGTAGTACATGTTTCTTTACATCCATTTCAATGTGTCTCATGCACAGTAGTTTCCTAGCATGTGTGAATACATTATGCACAGCGTTCATTAAGGCAGTCTCCCGATCAGTCATGACAACATGTGGGTATTTGTCGCCATCGAATAACTATCTCAATTGAGTCATGGCCCAGAAATAGCTCGAAAAAGTCTCATCAATCATGAAAACAAAAGCAATATGAATAAACTGAGCTATGGATACATGAGCCACTATCTGCAGTAGAGACATGTCATATCTGTTTGTCTTATATGTCGTATCCATAAATTAAACGTACGAAAACAAACCAAGTAGATAAGGCGCCTTCTTGCGGGCAAAGAACACGTGCCCAACTGTATTACTCTCCTCTTCCACTGTGTGCGCATATACGTATTCGTGATCATGCAAAAGTTTGAAGAAATACTGCATGGTAGTCAAATCTCCTCTCGCCTCCCTTCTAACTTTTGCTGATTCATGACATTTTGCGGATCATCCGATCGCAATTGGGCCAACATATGCTTCGCCCTGATGTTAATACTTGACATTTCTGCAACCTTCTGCTTCTCCAATTCTGTTAACCATGAGTACACTGAATGCCAATTCCGAACTTCTGGTAATTCATGATTGTGCTTACAGTTTTTTGCCTCTAACTTCCAATTTCCCCAGCAATTTCTCATCCTAGAGGGTGAAATGGACATTTTGTCAACTTGCTGCTTGTATTGTTCCGCTTGCTTTTCCCTTATGGTAGGGGTGGTTTAACTCTAACTTTTTCTGATCTATCGCACCCTATCTCAACTCGCCCTTTTCTCCCTCTTGTGAAAAGTCCCAATATTTTGGAAGAGGAAGTAATTTTTGAAATCATATTGTTTTCGGCTGCTCTAGCTTTAACCCATATAAGCAAATATTCCCTACTTCTGAACTGTTCGTCCGTCTGAAATACATCCGTGTGGTAAGCAAATATGCCATCCCTCTCAATACGGACCTCCTATTAATACAAAAGATGGGTGAGCATACTTAAACCCTAAACTCCAAACCCTAAAATTTAGCTGGAACCATCAAATTTTGGAAAAATCTCGTCTCCGAGTGGCGAGATTGTGACAAAATTTTGCTATGCATAGGGGAGGGAGATTTTGGAAATCACGCCCCCAGGGGGAGGGATTATGGAATATTTTTTTGGCAATGGCGAGATTTCTGTCAAAATCTCGCCTATTTTGGGTTTTTTTTGCCAAAATCTCAGCCTAGACAGGTTTTTTTTTTTGTTAACAAACAAATTTTAGGTAAAAAAATGAATAGATTGTTTACTTATCGTGTAATATGGATCGTCCTCATGACTACCGACCATATTTAGATATATGTCTGAGTGAAAAATGAATGAGTGTAAATAGATAGAGTGTAAATGAAAAAACTATAACAGGAGAGGATTGCACTGAAGAGGTAGAGGATTGCAGGAAAATGTTCCTGCAATGCATAGGATTTATAGTAAAAAAAATTTTTTTTTAATACCCAAGGGTATAATAGAAAATTTACATGAAAATATTCCTGTGAATAGTAAAAATATTCTTGCAAATAGTAAAAATATTTTTGCAAATAGTATGCCCCTATTAAAATTGGGGCTCAAAAATACCAAAATACTCACCTTTTATTTTATTTTTTATTCACATTCTATTAAAAACGAATATGGCACATTTGTTTTTAGGGAAACCCAAATCTGCGATTTCCGTTTTTTAAAAAGAATTTTATAAAAAAAATTAAATTTGGAAATGTTTTTTTCCTAACCAAATTCATTTTCAACTACCTTAAATGAACCCCCCAAATTCGTTTTCCAGTACATATTTTTTTTATATAAAAAATCTTTCAAAAACGAAGTTCCTGTTTCCAAGGAAAATGGAACCTCCCAATTCGTTTTTCAGGGAATTAAACTGATAATATTGTTTCCGTTTTAATTGTTTTTATTTTAAAAGAACCTAGGGTTCTAATAATTATTTATAATTCGTAAAAAGTAATGTTTATTATTATTGTCTACAATAAATGTAATATATGAATTAACTTTTGTCATCATTTTATTGAGGTAAAATATATAATACGTAAAGTATAAACAATTAGGCTTAATTACTATTTACACACCCCCCCCCCCCCCCCCCCCACAAATAAATAATTTCAATAATGAGTCACACTAGAATTTTAATAAATGCAAACCCTAGCCAAATGAGGGGTGGTGGAAAAATATCCCTCCTTTGGCTAGGGTTTGCATTTTATTATCGATATTTTTGTCCTTTAAATTATTATTATATTTGACTTAGTCAAATAGGGGGGGGGGGGGGCAAACTGTTAGTTTCAAACAAAAGGGGAAAATAGTAAAAGGTTGATAACATTGGGGGGGGGGGGTGTAAATAGTAGTTAAGCCTTCAAATGATTCCAAAACATTTTGCCAGAATTTCCCCATAAATGTGTCAAACGATTTGTCAACAGTTAACCACAAATTAGAATTGTATCAAAACTATCACATCTATCCAATTCAATAGGAGCTAGGAGGAAAAATAAATTCCACAAAGTTACACAAATAGTAAGCATGAAACGGTTACACAAATATGTAATAGTAAACATCAAAATGTGAAATGAACTAACCACTAAGTGCCACAAAGGGGACGACGTGCATGTCTAGAGGAACAATGCAGGGGGAGTTGTCCACGTGGAGGTGGATGAAGAGTATCAGTAACTGAATCGATATCCATGGATAGACGACGCAGTTCTCCCCCACCATCATTGGGAGGCTTACAATGCTGATGCACTATTTCAAGGGTTACGCATTGAGTATGAGTAGAAGTTCTATGCCTAGCCAAAGCATCAAAACTATGAATTTGAGGTGTGACATCCACATGATGTAAGAATTGGTCATGTGATAAATCACCATCAGAACTCATGTAGTCATCATCATCAATATCATCATTTCATCTAACAGTAGATGTAGATGCTTGATCGGTATGTATTGTGAAGTTGATGGTTGTTGTGCCTGAAATGTATAACCTTGGAAATAATTATCAGTATGATGAGAAACAGCATCGTCTCCACCCTCTCGATGTGCGGATGTGGATGTGGATGTACGGCGCCAACTCTTGCTGGATAAGGATGCGTGTTTGTGTGTTGAACGCGTATTCGATGATCAAGGTTGGGTAGGTGGGAAGGAGGAACCATTGGATGTTGGATACTATATACGATGACCTTTTCCAGGACAAGTGAGAGCAATAGTGATCTGGTCACGGACATAAACGAGTTTGGCCTCTATAGGATAATCATCCAAATGTAGGTTTTTCAATACATCACCACCCACAACGTGCATTTTTTACAGACATTGATTTTGTATATATTATGAAGTAAGATATATATCTAATAAAGATAGGCAACAATAAAGAGCTGAGTGACTAGAGGGAAAAAAACTTACATAGTAATCGGTCAACGTACGATCGCAACACGTTGGAGGTTTAGACGGGTTACTGTGACACCCTAGATCACCGAATGCCTGCCTGGTTCGCACCAGGACTCAGAACTGGCAAAACATGATAATAATTTTTTTCCATTTATAAAGTAAAATTACACAGCCCTATAGTACATGAGTTATCAGAGTATGAGCCCATCTAAACAATCCCGCTTTCTAACCGTATCCAAAATTTCCAAACTACGGTGATCCTAGTGAGCATAATCATCTTCGTACCAAAGATCTGTAATACAATTTTGAAAACAGGAAAATGGAATGAGGAGTCCACCTTTTTCGCAAGCATTTACCGAGTTGTAAATATATACCCATGCATACAATTCAAGCATATCCTAACATATAGCATTCATGACTCATGCGAAACTCATAGAACATATAAGAAGAATGAAGGGCAGCCATCTAAAGCTCTACATGAACAATAAATGAACTAGCCAGTTCATCTCAGCATACATAAAAAGGATGAGGGGCATTCACCAACGTGTACATGTACGATGAGATGAACAAAAGGCCAGCTCACCTCGGCATAATCATAATCATGAACATATAGGTACTATATTCTCCATACCACCATACTTGAGTTAGAGATGATAATCTCGAGATTATGAACGCAAATGATTAAACGACCAAGCTCTATGCTGGCTCGCGGGATCAATTCGTATCAACATAATGGATCCGACTCAACTCATGTTCATATAATAGATTCAATGAACAAAGAAAGTACAACTGAAGTATAACAAGGACTGGCAATTTAAAATCAAAAAGCATTTCAAGCATTTTTCGCAAATATTTCAGAACATGCCGCAAACAAGATTCAGTGTTGTTCAATTATTAATTGCGTTAAAACAGAATCCATTTTCAGTAATAAACTCACATCAGTCCGAATATCTAAGCTCACGTACTAGCTATCTAGCAGATCTGCATATATTTCAAGTTCCGGCCATGTTGTAACTACTTCTAACTAATAGAATTCTAATTTCTAACTTATTCCAAAATTTTACTAAATAAGGGCATAACAATAATTTATCTATTTTTCCATTTAAAACATATATATCTAGAAAATAAGTATTAAAAAAATTATCTAACTTTAAAATAACTATGAAAACATAATAATTATAACTTTAAAGAAAATATAAGTATTATGCCGAAAAACTGAAATTTAAAAAATCCTTAAACATTATTTCTGCTTTATTTTGCAAATAGTCCAAAATGGAAAAAACCTATAAAATTAATACTTAAGAAAATAAAGGTGAAAAATCCTTAAAATGTTCGTTAAAATAATTTTAACAAGAATTTATAAAAGGATTTATAAAGAAATAACTAAAAGAAATAAAAATTGCGGAAAAATCAATTTTCTACTTTCGGATCAGTTTTACCCGATGCCAAATCGGTCAAAACCAATTTAAAATATACGGAAAACCATGGACCGGTTGCTAAAACGGGTCCATTATTTGCAAAATAATCCCTGATTAATTTTTCTATTCCAAAATCTGCAAAATCATTTTCTAACTAGTTTTACCTGTTTTACAAACGGGTAGAACCGAATTGTCGTGGGCTTGAATAAGTTTTTCCCGATTCTGAATCGGTTAAAACCGATTCGTGCCCAGAAACTTGGTTTCCAAGTTTTCTTCGGGTTTTCCAAAGAAATTCCACAAAAATGCATTTTTTCCGTTTTCTTTTGCCTGAAATCACTTCTACAATATTCATGCATCATCTCTAACATTTCCTAACCAAATTTTTTCCATAACAACTACAAGATCTAAACCTCAAAATTCTTAAAACTTCAAAATCTTGAAATATGCATTATTTCTAAATACTAACTGATTTGAACCCTTGATTCCAACTTGTGAAAACAAGAACTCAATGCGAAAAATTCCCAAGGAAAGTCTGATTGCAAGACGCAGCTCTTAAAACTCAAGAATCCTTACCCTTGGATTGGCAGACTACTAATTTAATAAGTTAAATTAAACAGGCAATTCGAACCAAGTGATGAATTCTAGAGGCGAAACAAAGCATGCAATTAGATAGATCAATTATCTAATTAGCCTATAGTTCCTGTACTTTAGCAATTAACAAGCATGCAAATTACTTTAGCCAAAATAAAGAAGAGTGAATAATAAAGTATAAACTTTCATTCAGTTAATCACTGTGTAATAATGAAGTGCAGCACCCCTATTTATAGGTATAGGGAGCACAAAATTTACAAAGAAAAATAAGGAAAGAAAACACAAAATTGAAACTTAATCAAGAGATTAAGTAACTCACAAAAATCAGCAAGAAAAAGGAACTTACTTGCTGAAAAAGTAAAAGAAAAGAAGGGGAAATTTCGTCTTCCATAAGGAAAGGTTATGAACGAAATTCTCAAGGAAAAAGGAAGAGGAAATTTTGAAAATAAAGAGGAAAAAAGAAAAGAGGAAACTTAACCAAGAGATTAAGTAACATTGACAAGAATTGGAAACAAGGAGAAAAGAAGCATCTCCTTATTTTTGGAAATAACAAAGATGGAAACTATGAAGAGAATTAGGTAACATGCACAATACCTTAATTTCTCTTAAACCCTAGAACACTTAAGTAAAAACCCTAATTTGCATATGGGCTTCCTTGTGAGCTTGTTGGGCTTTGCCGAATTTAAGTGATATGGGCTTGATGGAATTCGGCCCAATTGATGTAGATGTAGGAAGCTTTTGGAATCTTCTGGAAGCTCCCAGAATCATTTTGGAAACTCAAAAACATTTCATTCCAAAAATTCTTCAAATTTGTGAAAACTCCATTTCTTCACTGGAAAGACTTGTAGTTACCATTTCCACCATTTCCTTAGCTCATAAATACCATTTCCACAACTTGGAAATACCATTTCCACTATTTCCTCAACGGGAAGGATTAGTATTCACCATTTCCACTTTGATAGAGAGTAGGGTAACTCTTGTAAGCTTCATTTCCTTCTCATTAAGTTCATTGGAGCTTTTGGTTGACCTCGTGGATTCTGACTCCTATTTTGTGTTGTTTTATCCTTAGATTTCCTCATCATTCCCTTATGGTTGGAAAAGATTTGTCCTCGAATCCAAATTACTGCAAACACAAACAGAACAAGTCAGTACTTTAAACACAGAACGTAGATCATACTTACCTGACAAATCAAGCTTGTACGTCATGTCCTTTTTTGGTCGCACCACCACTATTAGTCTTGATGTTGTATAGCTCATAACTACACACTCAGCACTTAGGTAAGAAAATCATACACACAAGTTATAAAACTATCAACAAAAGCATAATTATCAAACCCTTTAGAAATCGCACGTAACTTGTTATTATCACATTTGCAATTTCCTTAAAGCACATCTTAGATATCTTGGTAACAACAAATCCATGCAGTGTGATACCAAAAGATGTATACCTGGAGAACAAGATCTTTAACCTAGAGTTTTCAAACATAAAACCCTTATATTTGCAAAACAAGGGTAAGACATTAAAGCTTGATACATAGTAAGTACTTAAACTACCAGGCATTGTAGACTTACCTAGTATTTCACAAACAGCAAATGGAGAATCAATGGAAAAAGTTAAGGCATACCTTCCTGGAATAGATTCCAGACAACAGCTAGTAGGCGTTTTACCTTGATTCTCAGCAAGTGGACTTGGCAGATCATGAACTTCCACCAAATCGTCTATGACTATAAGATCTGCACATTTGAGCTCTTTTGGACTTGGTGGATCAAATCATCCTTGATGATCATATCGTCACCTTCGATCCTTTCTGGTAGCTCTGGTGAAGGAACATTACCGTCATGACCCAATGACGGAGGACAATTAGTACTTTCCCCAAGGTTATCAAGATCATGTGCACTATCCAACTCCTCATGTTCCAACGACTCTTGACTCCCAATGCTGTCGGGAATATCAGTTGTTCCCAATGCTTCATCCTTACCATTGTCGGCTCGTGCATCATCAATGGTTTTTTGCAATATGAGCGCCCGTAGAGCCTTCACTGACTCTAATAAGTTGGCATAGGGGTCTAGATATTCAGTGAACTACTTTGAAGGAAGGCCTTCAATAAGAATCGTGAAGTGTTTCAGACTCGGATGGAGGAAGTCCCTTCTCATCCGAAATTTCAAGTCATCCCATGATTTGAGTTTACCATCACTATCCCAGCTAGCTCGTGCCCAAGCCTTAGCAAAGCCTTTTAACCGACCACCAGCGTCTAGGGCTTTACTTCGATCAAGGACATTGCAAAGCCGAAAACTTCTTTCAACTTGCCTCTCCCACTTCAAATAGTCCGGTAGCCTATGGTCCCATCAAAATATGGAATATCCCGACGTACCCAACGACCGTGAGGAAGCCATCCTTGATTAGAGAATTCAAATTCAACAATCGTTTCCACAATTGCCATGTGAGCATAGTAACCAGAAAATAACCTGCTAAGAACAAGGAAAAATGAGCAGAGTAACCTTACTCCCTTGTTCCCCTAGTATTGCCCACCTAACAACTACACACAAACCAGTGTATAGGATTGGCAGTCCCTGTATGCTGTATCGCTCAACCTTTTACCTCAAGCAGTACTTTGGCAAAAGTAATCATGCAAAACAGTTAATCACACAAGCACAATAACTATATAGGAAAGTAGCAAATCTTTTTCGAAATAGACACTTGGTTCTATTTTGTAAAAACACCTTTTCCATAAAGAAATTTTGTAGTATAGCTCAAATAAAAAGTACACCGATAAGGAACTTTCGGGGAGAAGCCCTCAAAGTTCAGAGATATTGACAGTGCATGAAGACAAAATTCAAGCTATATTTTCAGAGTAAATGTTCAAGGTAGCACGAAAGATCATAAAATAGGCTAAGAAGCAGGGCAATTCAAGTGACGAGACAAGAGTAATAAGCAGAGTTGAAACAATTCAGGAAGTACTAAAACTACCCAAGAAGTGATCACCCAACCAATAAGTAATCCAGAAACCAATCCCCACTCTATTACTCAAAGTTTCAAACATTTAATTTTTAAGCAATGGCGGAAAAATTCTTCAAAATTTTAGTGTAGTTCTGTAAGGAGTAGTGTCGGTAATCGAACACTATCAACTTTGCAAGTACACAAAAAAAATCAGAAGATTTCCAATGAAGAAAATATTTCTCTTTGGTTAGAAAGTGTAGTGCTGTGGGGAGTAGTGTCGGTAATCGAACACTATCAACTTTGCAAGTACACCTTTAAACCTCAAAGAAACAATTCTTACTCAATTTTTGCCACAAAAAGACACAATTTTAATGTGAAAATCCCTTTAAGCGAATTAAAGAAAGTATGGGCAGCACTACGACACAATATCAAGAATCCAATATATTTTCAAGAATTCAAAGCTAATGTATCAATCATAGGCATACCAATCACAATTGCAACAAATGTGAACTTCTTAACATCAGCCGCAAAACTCACCAAATTTATGCAAAGTAGGGATAAAAATCGCAAAAACAGCCAAGAAAGAGCAACAAAAGGGGTCACTTTAATGCCAATTGTTACAAAATAAAGGACTAAATTTTTAAGTGTCAACTAGTAGCAAAAATCGCAAAACATAGCACCCAAAAATGAAAGGCTTTTTCTTTTTTGCAAAAACCTTTTTTTTGATCCTCGGTTGTCTTTTTCTTTCTTTTTTTCTGTTAATTTTGGTTTTTAAAGATGGAAAACAGTACAAAAATAAAAATTAATTAATTTCAAGAAATAAAAAAAAAGTTTCTCAAAAAGGAGTGTTCTAATTCCAAGAATTTCAAGACAAAGCAAGACTAACAAGGATTAGAAAACACTTGATGATTTGACCGAATTACTTTAGTCTTCTCTTGTCGAGCAAACAGCCAAGGTTTTGATACCAATTGATGTGAACCCTTGATTCCAACTTGTGAAAACAAGAACTCAATGCAGAAAATTGCCAAGGAAAGTCTGATTGCAAGACGCAGCTCTTAAAACTCAAGAATCCTTACCCTTGGATTTGGCAGACTACTAATTTAACAAGTTAAATTAAACAGGCAATTCGAACCAAGTGATGAATTCTAGAGGCGAAACAAAGCATGCAATTAGATAGATCAATTATCTAATTAGCCTATAGTTCCTGTACTTTAGCAATTAACAAGCATGCAAATTACTTTAGCCAAAATAAAGAAGAGTGAATAATAAAGTATAAACTTTCATTCAATTAATCACTGTGTAATAATGAAGTGCAGCACCCCTATTTATAGGTATAGGGAGCACGAAATTTACAAAGAAAAATAAGGAAAGAAAACACAAAATTGAAACTTAATCAAGAGATTAAATAACTCACAAAAATCAGCAAGAAAAAGGAACTTACTTGCTGAAAAAGTAAAAGAAAAGAAGGGGAAATTTCGTCTTCCATAAGGAAAGGTTATGAACAAAATTCTCAAGGAAAAAGGAAGAGGAAAATTTGAAAATAAAGAGGAAAAAAGAAAAGAGGAAACTTAACCAAGAGATTAAGTAACCTTGACAAGAATTGGAAACAAGGAGAAAAGAAGCATCTCCTTATTTTTGGAAATAACAAAGATGGAAACTATGAAGAGAATTAGGTAACATGCACAATAGCTTAATTTCTCTTAAACCCTAGAACACTTAAGTAAAAACCCTAATTTGCATATGGGCTTCCTTGTGAGCTTGTTGGGCTTGGCCGAATTTAAGTAATATGGGTTTGATGGAATTCGGCCCAATTGATGTAGCATAAGGATGTAGATGTAGGAAGATTCTGGAATCTTTTGGAAGCTCCCGGAATCATTTTGGAAACTCAAAAACATTTCATTCCCAAAATTCTTCAAAATTGTGAAAGCTCCATTTCTTCACTGGAAAGACTTGTAGTTACCATTTCCACTATTTCCTTAGCTCGTAAATACCATTTCCACAACTTGGAAATACCATTTCCACCATTTCCTCAACGGGAAGGATTAGTATTCACCATTTCCACTTTGATGGAGAGTAGGGTAACTCTTGTAAGCTTCATTTCCTTCTCATTAAGTTCATTGGAGCTTTTGGTTGACCTCGTGGATTCTGACTCCTATTTTGTGTTGTTTTATCCTTGGATTTCCTCATCACTAACCAAAATAATATGTTTAATTCCTTATTGGCACATTCCGAATTCCTCCTAACACCGAATCCACGGTTGTGGAATCAACTCCTAGCTCCAAGACTTTGCTTTCCAAGCTTTTCTCCTTCTCCTTATACTTTCCTCTAATTTTTCTCTAGTTTGGTTCTGCTTTGGCAAAGCTTGGGCATGGTGTGGTGATGAAGAATGGCTGGGGGAGGGGTATTTATAGGCACAAAGGGCTAATGGGACAAACAGCCCGTTGTTATCTCGAAATTTTTATTTTTTTCAAGTCCAGTCCCAAATCGATTTTACTCGATCTGGAACAGGTTATACACTACTACAAAATAGAAAACCGCCGTTATAAAAGAAATACGGACTTTTTTCGGCGGTTTTAAAATAAACCGCCGTAGAAAGGAATTTCTACGGCGGTTTTATTATATCCGCCGTAGAAAGGGACCTTCGACGGCGGTTATAATCAAACCGCTGTAGAAATGGACCTTCTACGGCGGTTTATAATCAAACCTCCGTAGAAAGCCCACTTTCTACGGCGGTTGGGACAAACCGCCGTAGAAAGTCCCTTTCTACGGCGGTTAAACCTTTAACCGCCGTAGAAGGTCTCTTTCTACGGCGGTTTGATTATAACCGCCTTCTACGGGGGTTAAACCTTTAACCGCCGTAGAAGGTCTCTTTCTACGGCTGTTTGATTATAACCGCCATTGTATTGACGTATTTAACCTCAAATAATAACGTGTATCTCCGTATCGCGGCCGAAAGTCTTTTTCTCCAAATTTCTACTACGGTTTTGCACCTTGATGTAAAGAATCGTCATTTGAAGCTAAAATTTACCACCTTAAGGTTAGAAACTTCTAAAATTTCTCAGTAATTGCTTATTCTTGTACTTTAGATATGTGTATATTGAATTTATTTTTATTTATGGTAGAGTACTGAAAATTAAAGTTGCAATCCATGTATATGGTGAAACTTAGTATTGTGGAACCCTATTTAGTTATACTATGTAGTTTCTAGGTGATGTGATTTGATTTATAGTGTTTGATTTTTAATGGATGATGTTCATATAATTAGCACTACTTAGAGTGTGCATTAATTTTTAATGCATTGCATGTGTTTGATGAAATGCATAAATGAAAAACTTATGGGTTCTTCTTCATTTGATTATGTCTATTGCGCATGTGTTTGTTATGCATTATTTTTTTCATTGAGGTATTATATTAGTTTTGATTATATGAGTAACATTAGTATGACATGTGCTAAGACAAGCATGCAACTTGATACTTTCTACATTGTTTGTTGAATTATTATTTGGGTTTTTTAATTATTTGAAGGAGTTAGTTACGCATGGATCGAAATATCTTGTTGTATGGTGATCGGACCTCCGATTTTTATGCGAAAGAAGTTGAGAATTTCATTGAATTGGCTTATAAGAATACAAAGTACGTCCATTGTCCGTGTAAAGCTTGTAAAAATGGTGCGCGGTTTGATAATTCAGATACAATAAGATTCCATTTATATCGGAACGGATTTGATCCTTCTTATAAATTGTGGATTTGGCATGGTGAAAGTATTGATAGTTTACCTGAGCAAAGAAAATCTCATACAAAAGGAGATGATGGGATTACTAGAGATCGATTAGATGACATGATTGAGGATGTGGCCGAGGATTTTGCTGATAAACCGGAAGTTCTTGCTTCCATTTTGGGTGACAATGAGAAGCCTCTATACAACGGTTGCACTAAATATACACGCTTGTCTAGTATTTTGAAGTTGTTTAATTTGAAAGCGGCAAATGGGTGGTCAGATACTAGTTTTACAGCCTTATTGAGGGTATTGAAAGATATGCTCCTAGAAGATAATGAACTTCAGGATCGAATTTATGAGGCAAAAAAAATATTGTGTCCAATGGGTATGGAGTATAAGAAGATCCACACTTGCCTAAACGATTGCGTCCTCTACAGGAATTAGTATAAGGATTTATTGCTTTGTCCTAAGTGTAAAACTTCACGATACAAAAACAAGCAGCTGTGTGATGAGGTTGAAGACAGTTCTGATGCGCAAAAGAAGGGGTCGCCGGCTAAGGTTCTGTGGTATCTTCCTATAATACCGAGATTTAAACGGTTGTTCGCTAATGCAAAAGATGCAAAACTTATGACATGGCATTCAGATCGGTGTATTCCCAGTGATGATGACAAGGTGATAATGTATACATCAGACTCGGATCAGTGGAAAAAAATTGACTCAATGTATCCTTCATTTGGGGGAGAAGCTAGAAATTTGAGCCTTGGTTTGTGTACTGATGGAATGAACCCGTTTGGCAGTCTGAGTAGCACACATAGCTCATGGCCGGTGATGTTGGTTATTTACAATTTGCCGCCTTACTTGTGTATGAAGCGCAAGTACATACTTACGTCTCTAATGATTTCAGGCCCACGGTAACCAGGAAATGACATCGATGTGTATCTTGCTCCTCTTATTGAAGATTTGAAAAAGTTATGGGATGAAGGCGCACTTGTGTTTGATGCATACCGTGAAGAAATGTTCACATTACGTGCCATGTTGTTCTGTACCATTAATGATTTTCCTGCATATGGAAACTTTTCTGGGTACTCTGTTAAAGGGCATAAAGCATGCCCTATATGTGAGCAGAGTACAGATTTTTGTCAGCTTGCACATGGGAGGAAGACAGTATACCTTGGGCATCGCAGATTTCTTCCCGAGACTCATCCGTATCGCCGTATGAAAAGAGCATTCAATGGATTTCAAGAGTTTAGAAAAGCTCCAGAACCCTTGAGCGGGCCAGAGGGGAAAGCTCGTGTGACGGACATTAATGTGGAGTTTGGAAAACCTTCGGAGTCCAGCAATAATGATACATGTTGTTGGAAGAAAAAATCCATCTTTTTTGAACTTTCATACTGGGAGAACTTGGATGTCAGACATTATCTAGACGTTATGCATATTGAGAAAAATATTTGTGAAAGCCTGTTAGGTACGCTTTTGAACATCCCTGGTAAAACTAAGGATGGTTATAACGCGAGACTTGATATGGTTGATATGAACATAAGATCAAATTTAGCACCGGTAGCTCGAGGACAACGCACATATCTACCCCCTGCCTGTCACACTTTGTCCAGAAAAGAGAAAAAACAACTGTGTTCAAGTTTGCGTAGCATCAAAGTTCCATCCGGATATTTTTCAAATGTAAGTAGACTTGTTTCCTTGAAAGATTTAAAACTAGTTGGTTTGAAGTCTCATGATTGCCATGCCTTAATGTAAAGCATGTTAAGTCCAGTATAACAAGACTTTGTTTCTTCTTCAATGCTATATGTAGCAAGGTTATCGCGCGCAAAAGACTTGATCAGTTACAAGATGAAATAATTGTTGTCTTTTGTCAATTAAAAATGTATTTTCCACCCGCCTTCTTTGATATTATGGTACATTTGGTGATTCATTTGGTTAGAGAGATAAAAATCTGCGGGCCTGTTCATTTGCGATGGATGTACCCATTCGAGCAATATATGAAAGTATTTAAAGGGTATGTTAAGAATCGTTATCGTCCTGATGCTAGTATTGTTGAAGGTTATATAGCTGAGGAGGTAATTGAGTTTTGCACTGAGTACTTGGCCGATACAGCATCAATTGGAATATCTAAGAATCGGCACGATGGGAGGATTACAGGTATGGGCACAAGGGGGGAGGAAAAATGTTTACGCCTTCTAATGTTGAATTGATGAAGGCGCAACTCTACATACTGCGCAATTCTGAAGAAGTTGAGCCCTATGTGAGAGACCATATGCGTTCAATAAGAACGTCTTATCCTACTTGGATGGATCAAAATGTGCTCAATGAACATATTCGGACATTTGTCTATTGGTTTGGTAATGCTGTCATGGGCAAAGACGTTTCGGAGACATTGAAATGGTTGGCGTTTAAGCCCAGCCATGCGGTACGAGCATTTTCATGCTATGATATAAATGGATATTCATTTGCTACTAAGAGACAAGATGAGAAGAGTACGGCACAAAACAGTGGTGTTACATTAATCTCGGAGGCTTTACATGTTTCTAGCAAGAAGGATAAAAATCCAATGTATGCAAGCATGGCATATTACGGGGTGATCGAAAATATTTGGGAGCTTGACTATGTTTGTTTCAAAGTAGCTGTATTTCGATACAAATGGGTTGATAACAATAATGGGGTTCGAACTGATGATCCATTGGTTTTTACCTTAGTGGACCTTAATCTAGAGGGTTTCAAGGGGGAACCATTTATACTTGCATCGCAGGCGAAACAAGTTTTTAATATCACCGATCCTTGTGACGAACATTGGTCTGTTGTTCTTCATGGTAAACAACATCACGGAGTGGAAGGGATTGATACAGAAGAAGGGCTTTATGAGGCGGGCCCTTTCTCTAGTGGGTTACCTGAATCGAGAGCAGATGAAGAAGATAGGGAACTTGATAAATACATACTTCATGATGACCACAGCGAAGGATTATGGTTCGAGGATCAAGTGTCCCATAAGAGAAAGAGAATAAGTTAAGAATCATTTTCAGGTATATTGTTTGTTTTTTTTTTTTTTTTCTGTGGGTGTGTATGTGTGTGTGTATGTGTGTGTGTGTGTGTGTGTGTGTGTGTATTCGTATATGTTTATTTGATTTTAATGAAACGAGGTGGACATAATTTTATAACAACATTTATTTTTATCCTTCGTACTGTTTGATTGAAACAGGTCACAACTTGGATGAAGCCGCGCAAGCAAGGGATAAAATTTCCAGGGAACTTCATATAGCGAAATGTTTATAAATGAATTTGTTATTGTTGGAAATTGTGTGAAGCTTTTGTGTTATGTTAGGATGCCAGAGTGTTTTGGTTAAATTTACAGGGGAGATTCTGTCGGAATTGATTTGAAACTGAATTCCGTATTATTTGAAGTAGTTGGAATCTTAATGAAGTATTTAATTATGTGCATATCCTTGACAGGGAGTATGTTACATTTATAGGGGAGACTCTGTCGAATTTTCTGGCAAATTGATTTCCTTGTTTTTCATTTATGAATAAATGTCTCATGTATTTTTTATTTTTTTTTCAAGGAGTAGTACTTTTGGTAAAATTTACAGGGGAAGCTGTACAATGATTTTTGTTTTGATTTTATATTTAACTCTTCATAAATTACTTTTCTGTGCATCGGAAAAAAGATATTCATTTAGCGAGGTTGGTTACTGACCGCTAAATGAATTAATTATTCGTTTATCGATTAATAAATATTTATTATTTTATAGAGATTCTTCAATATATTTTATATTGCGGCGCGCTCCGTACCGGCGGCAACCTATTTCTATATTTTGCCTCTTAACTAGCATGCATGTGTACGAGATATACAGCAGCGCTAGAAAATTTTTAAGACTGTGCATGGATACGACATTGAGTACTTGTATCCAATTGTAAAGAGTATTAATTCTTTCAAGCTATTTTTATTTTACCTTAACACAATTGTAATTTTTGATTGCCTTTAATTATTAAAATAGAGATAATTATTTAAGAACAAATAAACTGAATTTTGCACGTTTACCTAAAATTATTGTGTAATAGTACCTGAAATGGTTCGGTGGAATGTTGCATGGGAAAATTTGAAATTTATTTAGTAAAGCATTTTTCATATAAGGCTTGCTTCTATACATAATTAATAAATATAATGTAAATTGGGTATGTAATACTATATTTACAAAGTTTTGGCATTAATTTATGAACATGAAAAAACTAGAAATTTTTAGGGTCTATGCTTCATAAAATGAAATAAAAATAGAAATTTATGCGCGCGCGGGAAAATTTTCTACGGCGCTTCAAAAACAACCGCCTTAGAAAATACTTTCTACGGCGGTTCAAGGAAGAACCACCGTAGAAAGTCCTTGAACCGCCGTAGAAAGTATTTTCTACGGCGGTTCTTCCTTGAACCGCCGTAGAAAAATTGGAAACAATTGGAGTCAATTCCCGCGCACGCATAAATTCAAATATTTTGGTCTAATATCTACAATTTCCCCACAGTTCCCCTGCTTCTCCCCTGCATTCCCCTGTAATATTGGATATGCAATTTCATAATGATCAACCGGTGCAAGTAAATAAAATACATTATATTTTGCAACATACTAAATTTAATGTATTTCACTTTACATATTTGATTAATATTATCGTCCTTAATTCCAAATATATATATACATATATATATATAAGCTAATGAAATCCAGTAAGTATTTCTTTTTCTTTTAATTGGGCCCTTAAGCATTAATTTTTCTTATACTACGTACTTAATGCATTTATCGATTTGATTATTTTATTCCGTTCGCCCAAGTCGAGAATGCAGAAAATTTAGGACTGATAATGAAGCTTATTACTTTATCACAGCTTACATGTAATTTTACGAAATTTATTAATTTTGAGCTTTGACCTAAAATTATTGTGTAATAGTTCACTCAATTTTTCGGTGGAATATTGGTGCACGGGAAAATTTGAAATTTACTTATTAAATGTTTCATAAAAGGCGAGCTGCTGTAATTAATAAATATAATGTAAATTGGGTATGTACTATTATATTTGCAAAATTTTGAGGTTAATTTATGAAAATGGAAAGAAAAAAAATTAATAGGGATTAGGGTTTAGGGTTAGGGTTCAAAAAATGAAATAAAAATAGAAATTTATACGCGCGCAAGAATTGGCTGCAGTTAAAACTACTTTTCTACGGCGGTTCAACCGAAAACCGCCGTAGAATCAACTTTCAACGGCGGTTCAGTGTGAAACTGCCGTAGAAAGGTGGGCTTCTACAGCGGTTTATTTTTGAACCGCCGTAGAAAGTATTTTCTACGGCGGTCTTCCTTGAACCGCCGTTGAACCAACCCACCGGTCTAAATTCAAATTTGTTGGTCTAGGGTTTAGGGTTTAGGGTTTAGGGTTTAGGGTTGTGGCGTAATATCTCTAATTTCCCCACAGTTCCCCTGTTTCTCCCCTACATTCCACTATAATATTGTATATATGCAATTTAATAATGATCAACTAGTGCAAGTAAATAAAATACATTATATTTTGCACCATACTGAATTTAATGTATTTCACTATACATATTTGATTAATATTATCGTAATTGCAAATATATATATATGTAAACTAATAAAATCCTGTAAGTATTTCTTTTTCTTTTAATTGGGCCCTTAAGCATTAATTTTCTTATACTACGTACCTAATGCATTTATCGATTTGATTATTTTATCCCGTTTGCCCAAGTCGAAAACGTAGAAAATTTAGGGAACATAATGAAGCTTATTACTTTATCGACGCTTACATGTAAATTTACGAAATTTATTAATTTTTATCTTTCACCTATAATTATTGTGTAATAGCACGTGAAATTTAAATGCAAATGGTTCAAGGGAAAATTTGAAATTTAATTATTAAATGGTTCATAAAAGTCGAGCTTCTGTACATAATTAATAAATATAATGTAAATTGGGTATGTAATATTATATTTACAAAATTGTGGGGTTAGTTTATGAAAATGAAAAAAAAAAATTTCATATCAAAATATGCCAGCGCGGGAATTAGCTCCAATTGTTTTCCCCTCTTCTACGCCGGTTCACGAAAAATCGCCATAGAAGAGAACATTCAACGGCGGTTCAACCGCGAACCGCCGTTGAACCAACTTTCTACGGTGGTTCGCGGTTGAACCGCCGTGAACCAACCCGCCGGTCTAAGTTCAAAATATTTGAACTTAGACATCTTTTCCCTTATTCTTTTCCACTTCTTCTCCCCTGTTTCTCCCCTGTTTGCCTCTCCCTTCTCCAGCCGCGGTTCGGTTACTTCTCGCCCGGGACCCGTCGCCACCGCAACCCGGCGAACTCCGCCCATTTCCCGCACTTCCCGACGGCTGCTTGTCGTGCTGATCGTACGTCGAGGACCAAGGTCCGATCTTTGTGTGTCGCTTCACCCCGGCCAACATTTCTTCCATTTTCCCACTCCAATGTTTTCGACCTTGGATGTAGGAGTGCAAACATAAGGTTTATCCAACTTCTATGCTTGCATTTTAAAGCTTTTGCAATGTTACCTTCCATTTTGTAATTACTTCCGATTCCACTAGGGTTTTTGTGCCCAATATAATGTTGATTTCGGGTTTGATGCTAGTGATGAATGATTGGAATGCTTTAGGATTTATCGATTGTTGGTTGCCTTGGTTTGGTTGTTGAATTTCGTGTTTTGTCCTACATAAGTTGAGAACCTAGGTGTTTGATTGGGATTTCAATTAAGTACCCTTTCAATTCGGGTTTCCTTCACTAAGATGAGAAACACAAATGCTGATTTCGGTTTTGCTTGATGAATTTGAGAACATTGGTGTTTGATTTTGGTTCTTAGTCGATTTAGTGTTCCTCCTTTAGTGATAATGAGGAAAATGCTTGGTTGTTGAGTCCACTATGTGGAATTTAAGCTTTATAGGGTTCCTTCTTTAGGGCTCCCTTGTTTCAATGTCTTGAATGCCCCTTATATATTGAAAGTAAGCTATCTTTGCATAATGTAAAGCATTTTTATTGCACAAGCACAAAGTACCTTTTGAGTGTTGCTTCTCTTGTTTTAGGGAACTTGATACTTTTAGGCATGAAGTACACCTCCTTTACGCTTTTACCTTTCTCCCTATATTTTGGTTTTTCCTTTTAGTAAACATGATTTTTCTCATTAGTTGTTGGTTGTGAAATGTGAAGTACTTTATCAATGGTACCCTTTATAAGTCCACTTTTTTTGGGGCTCCTTTGGTTTAAGTTGGATAATGGCACTTGTGTATTGCAAATATAACTATCTCCTCTTCGCTTTCCCTTATCTTTGTTTGAAATGCGTGAAATATGATTTGTGAGTCGTTCTCCTTGATGAGGGGGATTTTTTTCATAAATGTAGAGTTTGAAATATCACTTCTCCTTAAATCTTTTACCTTTTGCGCTTTAGTGTTTCTCCTTTAGTGCTAAGGAGGATAAGGCTTTGTGGTTGAGGGGACGGTGTGTTCCTCCCTTGGTTTAATGTCATGAATTCCCCTAATCTATTGAAAGTGAGGATATGGTTGCATCAATGTAAAGCTTCTTTATTGCAAAAGCACAAAGGACTTCTCTTGTTTTAGGGAAGGAGAGTATTTTTAGGAGTGAAGTACTCCTCCTTTGAGCTTTCACCTTTCTCACTAAATTTTGGGTTTTTCCTTTAGTAGAAATTAATGATTGTTTCATTAGTTGTTGGTTGTGAAATATGAAGTACTTTATCAATGGTACCCTTTAGAAATCCACTTTTTTGGGGCTCCTTTGGTTTAATTTGGATAATGGGACTTGTGTATTGCAAATATCACTATCTCCTCTTCGCTTTCCCTTATCTTTGTTTGAAATGCGTGAAATATGCTTTGTGAGTCATTCTCCTTGATGAGGGGGATTTTTTTCATAAATGTACAGTTTGAAATATCACTTCTCCTTCAATCTTTTACCTTTTGTGATTTAGTGTTTCTTCTTTAGTGGCAAGGAGGGTAATGCTTTGTTTGAGTTGAAGGTGTGTTCCTCCCTTGGTTTAATGTCATGAATGCCACTAATATATTGAAAGTGAGGCTATCTTTGCATCAATGTAAAGCTTCTTTATTGCAAAAGCACAAAGTATTTCTCTTGTTTTAGGGAAGGAGAGTATTTTTAGGAGTGAAGTTGCGAAATGTACATTGCCTTTTAAATTTAAACATTACAAGCATTCTTGTTTTTTGTCTCCTTTGCTTTAAAGTGTTCAATGGCGCGTGGGTTTTGAAATTAAAGCTTTTCTTTAAATGAAAATATGTTATCTTGTATTCTCTTTGTATGTACATGAAGTTTAAGGTAAGCTAATGGCCCAAAAAAGAAAACGCAATGAGGACCATAGTGATGAGGGAAAGAGCAATGGAGATGGGTCTTATACTAGAGCTAAAAGAGGTAGAGGGCCTACAAATTGCAACGATCTTTTGGAAATGCGTATGAAGGGGAAAACTCTTGAGATTTTGTTTGATTCAAAAAATGAGCCTAAAAATTATCATACGAAGTGGATTACATTCGTAGCATTCACGGCCCGGAGCAAAGTGGACATTATGGAATATGCATCATGGCCCAAAGTTCCCGACGAGATCAAGAAGAGAGTGTGGATGGAAATACAGGTATTCTACAAAATTATAATGTATTCTTTGTTTACCCATTCACACAAATGAACCCAAATTTTTCTAAATTTGTACTTCTATTGTTTACTGTAGGCATTATTTATTTTTGAATCAACCGAAGAACTCGAAACCAAGTGGATTTCTTATGCAGGTAAACGTTGGAAAGATTGGAAATCCTTTTTAGGTAGATATGTACATGGTGACTTGCAGGGTGAGGACCCATGCCTTGAATATAAATATCTCCCTAGGGAGACATGGCTTAAGTTTAAGGCTAGCCGCGAAACAGAAGAATGGCAGGTGGGTTTTTGAAATTCATTTCCTTCTTGTTTTGATATTTGAAATTGCTCAGTTTATGGATAATCACTTTTCATTGTATTTTTCTATAGGCAATTCGTGAAAAAGCGCAAAAGAATGCCACTTTAAATTATTTTTACCATAATTTATCTCGGTGGATACCGATTGCTAAAGAAGAATTTGCATGAAGAGGATTTGATTGCAACTGGGAAGAAGCCTTTAGAGGATTGTCCGTCCGAAGAAGAAGGGGAAGAATCTTATGCAGGGCCAGGCCGGCATCTACTTTAGAGACAGGCTGGCACAAACAAAAAAGGCGAATACTTCACCCCAGAGGCTGGTCGTGTTGGAAGTGAAATTGTAAGTTTGCAACATACATTTTCTTATGTTTCAGTTCTTTAAGCTACACATATAATTAAAACTATATATAATTGATCTATTTACATTTCATATTTTTGGCAAAACGTTTAGGAACATCTATGTTTCCGCGAGTCCCAAGGGAAGAAAGTTGCAGAGGGTCGGAATGACATTCTTGTCAAGGCAACGGGAAAGACCGATCACCCCGGTCGTGTTCGCGGCCATTCTACCAGGCACGTATCACAGAGGTTTTTCCGAAAACAAGCCCGTCACTTAAAGATGAACTAGAGTTAACTAAAAGAAAGCTTCAGAAAACCACTGCCCAGCTCGATGAATGTCAAACACATCTTAAGATGATGGTTGGGTTTATATGTGGTAAGATGGGGACTGACTATGATACAGCAAGAGCCAGTGTCCTCAATAGTGCCAAAGCTCAAAGCTTGAACCCAGAAACCTCCGGAATGACCCCAGAGATGTTTGAGGTCCATGGTAGCAATGTTTCCCCTGTGAGTCCGACGCTACACACTAAAGAACCTCGTAGGCAAAATTTTTCTCCTCTTATCCCTACAAGTTTGCCTGAGTTACATACGATACATGTTTCATCTATGGACCCGATCAAAGCCTCTGAGGTTCAGAATAGCCCTATTACAACAAACTTGGAAGATGTGAGTTCTTTAGGCGAATACAAGGTACTTAATGTACATTTATGTCTTTCATATTTGTTTGTATAATTTCTTTCATATTGTCACTTCTAAGAATCTTTATATTGCTTTTCATGATTACACTTGGTTTTTGAAGTTAGCGGAAATAGTTGAGTAATGTTCATTCGCTTGCCTATTATCTCAGGACGAGTGTGAATGTCATCTGTTCATCTCTGAGGATACATGTAAGAGACGTAAGCTTGTGGCCAAGGGAAATGTTTATAAGCAGAGAAAGCACCACGGCCGCGAGGTAAGGAAAGGTTGCGCGAGGGTTACAATTAAAATTTCGTATGATGACTTTGCCCCGCTACCATTTCTTGAGGAAGAGGCTTCAACTGTGGGAATGTCCCGATCATTTTTCGTGGAATGGCCTATACATTTGATTGAACTTATTCCGGATCCAGTAACACAGGTATATTCTTACATTTATTTTTGAATTACTTAATACCGTTTTGTATATTTAATGTATTTCAAATGTTGTTAGGTGGATAAATGTTAAAAAAGAAAAAAAGGTTGTTTGAATTCTATGGATGATATAAAATCTTCTTCGACGGTTCCAAATGAAATGGCTTCCTCTTCGACATCTGATCCACTGCACGAGTTACAACTCCGAATAGAGAAAGATTCGAACTTCAATGGCTTCTTGTTTCAAATGACAAGAGATATCATAGGTGTGGATCATCCTATTTCGATGGATCGAATGGATGTCGGTGAATTATTGTTAAGAGAAAGCATGGTCACAAACTGTTTGATGCAATTGTTCACCAAGTGAGTTTCCACTTAATTTTATAACCCATTTCATATTATTGTTATACATAATATGCATTCCATGTGCCTAGACTAACCAATGATGCAATATAATGTAATTCTCTAGAGCTTTACATGATTTGGTTGAAAGGAATGACCGGAAGGGGAGAGGGTTTCTCTCAGCTGATCATGTCACGGCACTAGGAAACACATATGAAGATAGGGTACACTACAGTGCATGAAACTTGAAGGATCGGAATAAAGAAATTTATCTGGTGCCGTATCTTCAGGGGTAAACACTGTAAGCGTTTCTCTAATTTTTAAGAAACACTGATTTAAAGCTCTGAGGTCATTAAATTGTTGGTTTGCAGTGAACATTGGATGCTTATAGCCATTAGACCGATTGAAAAGGTTGTGTACTGGTTTGATTCTTTACAAAACTCACAAAAAGAGGAGACAGTAATACTTATAGACGAGTGAATTATATATATTAACTAATGTTAGAATACATATATAATTTCTAATGCCAATCATGTATACATATGTTGTTAATTATTTTCATTCTGCTTTCATTTTTATAGGGTGATGTTCAATTATCAAGCTTTCTTAGGATTGGCCAGAAATGTGCATATGCAACCTGAATGGATAGTAGTTAAGGTAAAATTGGTTCTTATTGAATTTTTTATTCTACGATGTGTTGTATAAAATTGTATGATCTTCTAACTCGTATACTATATTCATTAGCATAAAAAGCAAACGTCTAACTGGGAGTGTGGCTACTATGTCATGCACTACATGTATCAAATCGCAATGAAATCCGACACATTGGCACTCGAAAAGGTATTTGATTTCTCATAACTTACTTGACTGTATTTCATTTTGCTACTCAATTACTTTTGAATTTATACTCTGTTGCAGTACTTCAAGCTCGACCGCACTCCATTAAGCAATGTGGATATAGATGCTATGAGAAAAATATGCGCTAGTTATATTGTGGAACATTAGCCGTACTTGATGGATACTAATGAACCTTGTTGATATTATAGTTGTACAAATATTTTTGGCTATGTCCCTATAATATAATAGCAATTTCAATTTGTATCTTGGTGATATTTGTATTAATTTTAAACTTTTAGCTGTTGATTTTGCTTTAAACCAGATTAATTTTCACTTTCTATCGCGGTTTGGGTCTGAAAAGTGGCCACTTTCTACGGCGGTTTAAAACTAAACCGCCATAGAAAGTGGTCACTTTCTACGGCGGTTTGACAATTAACCGCCGTAGAAAATGGTGACTTTCTACGACGGTTTAAATCTAAACCGCCGTAGAAAGTGGTCACTTTCTAGGGCGGTTCAAGGAAAACTGCCATAGAAAGTAACCACTTTCTACGGCGGTTTATAACTAAACTGCCGTAGAAATTTGCCACCTTCTACGGCGGTTTAGAACCGCTATAGAAAGTTCGCTAACTTTCTACGGCTGCCAGATAGATGGCGGTTCAAAAAGGCCAAAAGCCACCGTTAAAAGGCCTTAAATACCGCCATTGAAAGCCTTTTTGTAGTAGTGATAACTGATTCAAATCGGTTTTCCCCGATCATAAATTGGTTATAACCGATTTGTAAGGCTGTAATAATTTTTTATTAATTTACCAATCGATTTTACCGATTGGTTAAAAAGGTCAAAACCGATTAGCTAAATTCCATCCACATTGAATCGATTTTACCCGGTTGTGAATCGGTTAAAACCAATTCATTAGGCAGTGAAAAATATTTTAATATTTTACCAATCGGTATTACCGATTGGTTAATCGGTAAAACCGATTTGTCCCAAGTTTTATCCATTCCAATTGGTTTGACCCAATTGTAAATTGGTTAAAACCGATTGGATGCAAATCTTATCTCTTCCAATCGGTTTTACCCAATTAGGAAATGGGTAAAACTGATTCCCCCACTTTTTATTATTTTCATTTATTTTCTAGTTTTTCTTATTTTCTAATTCCTATTTTCAAAAATTCCAAAAATTCCTAAATCATAATATTTCTAAACATTTCATAGATCATGAAATTATGAATCAAAGTTATCAAATTAATTCACATAATTAAATATTTGAAATCGAAATAAGGAAATTCTTTTGAAATAAAATACTTTATAAAATTTATTAAAGAAAATAGTTTTAGACTAAAATTATTTTAAAATAGATTCCTATATTCTAATAAATGTTCATAAAATATTTTTAAATACCTCGATATATTTTTGAGGTGAATTTAGGTACTAAAATTTTACGGGGTCTCACAGTTATCCAGTAGCAGACAATTGATATCGCGATACCATCTCATGTACGAAGAAAAGTAATCAAGCGGAACATTGGAAGTAGTCCCTTTGATAACGTTATGTTCTTCTTGTGCCCAACGTTCAATATGCATGAAATGCCTTTTAGCCCATTATTCACCATATCGTCCTATACCATCAAACCTATGAAGATTTTCCCTTATATCAATAGTGGGAGGAATTCCTTGATGAAAACCAAATTGTCACATGACTCGCTCTAGAGCATGCAGCTCGACCTCACAAAAGTTTATAAGAGGCACATGTGCTAGCCAAATAGTCCCTCCACTTAAGCAATATACGGGCAGCTTCATCAACTCATCCTCGTCATAAGGGTTCTATATAAATTGTGAATGAAAAATGACAATTATAGATGACACATTCAAAGAATCGGTTTGAATTAATTGAATAAAAATAATAACAAGATACTCACATCTGCTTCCACGAGGTGATTTAATTGGTCCCGAAATAGATATATCAAATGTGTGCCAACCTTTACATAACCGAGTCACTAGTTCCATCTACAGTATAGTAAGAAAATATTATAGACGTTAGTCAATAAACTACAAAAAAATCACATTTACGTAAAAAAATAATAATAATTAATAAAAATAACTCACGCGCAGCCACGAGGGACATCAAGTAAATCTTGCATATGGACATCATCGACTCTTTTTCGGATTGTAGGAGTCAACTTAGGGATTCTCTCCTAAACCCACAATTGTAGCAGCAATTGAGGTCCACATATAGCGTCAGTTTTCTTTTCTGATGCCTTTCACAAAGCTTGGTACAGTGATGCCAGTGTAGCACTACCCGAACTATATGTACGTGTCTCATCAACATTGGCCAAAACTAGCAAGTACATTAGTTTGGCCCCAGTTGCATTCTTATCAGCAAATAACATGGCAATCAACTACATCAATCTACACCTATTGTGCTGGATAACTTGTTCATCTAAAGAATGTGGCGTAAGGGGATTGGCAGTCAAGTGTCTACTTATAGTTTTCAAATTTAACTGACCAAGCCGAATATGGTTTTTTTTTAGCTTGTAACCCAACAAATCCAAACAGTAAGCTTGCCATCCAACCATAGTTCATCCCGTCTCATAAAAAATTACTAGTTTCCCAATTATGGGCAAACCCCATATATGACAGCTACATCCTGCAAAGTTACAGTAGCTTCACTGACTGAAAGGTGAAATGTATGTGTCTCTTGGCGCCACCTCTCAACCAAGACTTCTTATATGATATGTCCACCCTGAGTTCTCTCACAATATCTCGCATATCACAAACTTTGTAAGATACATTTGCCTGCACATTGTCCTTGACTAATCGGGCAATCATTGTGCAGTCAACATTTGGATGATCATGTCCTGTAAGCTTTGGAGCACATGTGTGTTCAAAGATATACTTCGTAATTTGAAAGTAATCATAAACTTTCTTGCAAGTTGCATGCATACTGCAAGCACACTTCTGGTCATCTGCATATTTGCATATGACCGTCCAATGGGTTGGGATAGAGTGATACACTTCTGTAATACATATTAGCACTAACTGGCCAAAATTTAACAGCACTCTGTAGTTTCTCTTTCGTCGCAAAAATCATTACCTTTTCAAGGTTTCACGACATATCATCTTCCCAAACCGGGCATTTTCCATCGTTAAACTTATCATACATGTTCTGCTCCTCATCCCCAGTATCTTGGAAGAATCTAATGCTGGCTGTAACATTTTCACGCGGCCTAGTTTCAGGCGAAAGTTTGTCATCGACATCGGGCTGTTCACCGATTCATGTTGACTCTCATAATGGTCTTCACTGCTAGCTTCTGACCCATTATCATTCGATAGTACATAAAGTACATGCGTCTCATGTGTGGTGTCAACTGGAATTTGGTTCACCTGCAAAGCATCTTCAGTGGGATGCAAACACTGAACTGCTTGTGGATGAAACACCAATGTGAGTGGTGGTTGTATTAAAGGTCCTTCATCAGTTATTTGTTCTGTCACAGACTGGCCAAGAAAAGCACCCCGCATCACATCTCCATTTCCACTATTCAACAGTTGTGTAAAAGACATTCCGGAACATCCTATAATGTCAAAGGCATCTCTGACATCATGTTGGGGTGAAGTCTCAATTGGTTCTTTCAATACATAAAACTGCATCGCACCAACAAATGGAAAATATTTGGGAATCGTGAGCATTTCCTTCAATGTTTCATCATAATCTATAAGGAGATGCTCAAATATCGTCTGTTCAGGGGTGTTAGTAGGGACGATCATAGGATATCTACAATAAACCTGTAGCTTGTGTTGTGAGGGGGAAGTTTGCCACTTTGTATAACCTCTAAAATAGGCCATTGAAATTGACATTCCAAACAACTATACTATGATCCATTCGGCCCCCCGTTCTCAATATTTCCATCCCAATATAGCACGAGTCTCACTGAATTTCCAGTCATTTCAATGCTCTACAATTTTACAGCCATGTACTCCTTAATTAAACTAGCACAAGCACTTATTTAAATGTTTACAATTTCAGTTCAATTGTAAGCAAAATCAAAATGAAGTCAAGAAGGAAAATAATGAAAGGCTGCACCCAACAACTAACACATCATACCATTTTTGCCATTCTACCTTCACAACAACAAAGAAATTTGAGCATGCATAACAATTAATTGCATATATGTCTGTCTCATTATCATAATAGTTCAAAACAACAAAATATTTTAGTTAGGGCATGTTCTTTTCACTGGATTGAAGTCAGATTTTCAAATCAGGTTTTCAAAAACATGTTTTCAAACAGATTCAAAAAAACAAGGGTGAAGTGCACAATCCATCACTTAACTATAAACTTTTGCAAAAAAAATGACACTTTCTTTTAAAATACTCTTTTTCGACACAGAACTTTCCAAAACGAGAAAAACATACCATTCTCTTAGTCTCCACCATTAAATGGTTAACGGTAGAATTTTTTCATGAGTAAAATAGTCCAAAGCTAAAAAAATCATCCTCCTTTTCTTTTTTTTTATAAAAAAAATACTTTCAATACCTCATTCGGAAATATCACAATTTTCGCAAAATATCTACAATGAACCAAACCAGCAATAAAGCAATTAACCTACTAATGCACTGCAAAATTCAGACAAGTCACACAGTAAACCAATGCATTAGAGAATCCCTTGTCACCACACTGCAAGCATATCGTCACCATGATGGGAGAAGAATGAGGGCGAAAATAAGTTAGGATTTCATGAGAAACCCATCACTGCAATCAACTCAAGAAAATCATCCTCCTTCTAATAGCCACGATTAAAACAAAAAAAAAAAAAAAAAAAAAAACCCATCTTCTTCTCCAAGTGCAAAAATAAGCTATGGGTGGCGGGAGAGAAGGAGAAGAAGCCATAGCCGCCAGTGTCTAACGGGTGGGGAATGGCTTTTGGTTTCTAAAATGCGGATAAGAATTTGGAGCCAGAAATGGCTCCAGCATTTTTGCTAGAGCCATTTCTGGAAATAATATTTTATTATTATTATTTATTTTTTTTTGTAAAAATGGTTTTTTTATTTTTTTTTGTTATTATTTAATTAGATTAATTAAATAATGTCCTTGAACAAAATTTATGTAATATTATTAACAATAAATATTTAAAAGCATTTATATGATTATTTAAATAGTTTTAAAATATTAAAATAATAATATTTATAAATAGCTTTAAAAAATGGCTCCAACCATTGATCTCTCGTGGAGAAGGAAGCCAATAGCTCCAAAATTTTTAGCTTTTGGAGCTAAAATGCCTTCATGCATTGTAGATGCTCTTAGTCACGCGTTTGTGTTCGGCCAAGCAGCAGCAAATGAAAACGGAAACGAGAGAAACAAAAATGGGGGAAAAAAAGAAAAAAGGGGGGAAAGAAGACGCGTCTGCTTGAAATCGGGACGACGGCAGCACGATTCCAGATCAGGGTTGTTTCTTCTTCTTCACCCTTTTTCCCCCTTCTTTGTTTTTTTTTTTTTTCCTCTTGTCATCATCTTCATCTCCGTTGACGTCCTCATCGTCAGCATCATCTCCATAATCTTCGTCGTCGTCATCATCTTCACCATCGTCGGCATCATCGTCATCATCATCTTCACCATCGTCGGCATCATCGTCATCATCATCTTCATCATCCTTAAACTACCAATCGCCACACATCGACATTGATTACCGCCTCCGTTGTCAGCCGATTCAAGTTTTTGCCTTTTTTAATTCTTAATGAAAAATGAAGATGTGAAATTGAAAAGTGATTTTCACATCTTCGTTTTTCACATATTGAGAAGAACAAAAATTTTTTTAGTACTTTAGTAATTTTGGGACCCAAATTTAATTTTCAAGGAAAAAGACCCAATCCTCTCCGTAAAGTTGCGATTTTCGGTTCTGGATTGATTGGGGAAGATACCGACATAGTTCATCAAATTTACAAACTGTCCCTAGTTATATTATTTTTCTTAAATGGGGGCCTAACTTATTTTTGAACTAAGACAAAATAAATTTAAATTAATTTTCAAAAAATTAAAATATGAAATATTAAATTATCTTAAATTACGAACATTATAATTATACAAATATTCATATCAAAACTTAAAATTTGTTATTATAGAGTAAAATTTATAGTGGACGAATATGTAAAAAATAAAACGGGTTTTTTGCTAATTAAAATATAAATAAATTTATTGGATTGGACAAATATGTAACAATAATGAAAATTTGTGCTGAATATGTAAAATAATAAAAGATTAAGGGATTATTTTGTAAATATAATAAAATCCTAGAAAGATAAAACAAAAAATAGGCAAATGGACTGTTTTATCCCTGAAAAATTCTTCCGGCAGCCACTTAACGGTGGAAACTAATGGAATGGTATGTCTGACCCATTTTGGAAAGTTTGATGTCGAAAAAAAAAAGCATTTTAAAAGAAAGTGTCATTTTTTTACAAAAGTTCATAATTAAGTTATGAGTTGTGCATTTTACCAAAAAAACAATGTTTTCAAAAATAGTTTTTAGACACATTCAAATAAACAAGGTTTTCAAAACCTATGTTTTATTTCCATCCTTCAACTATTTTGAGGGGGAAAAAAAGAAGTCAAGGTACTCAGTTCGATGACATTGAGAAACAAAAAGCATCTCCATCACCAAATGTCAAGTTCAATGAGAAAACACAAGCAGGAAGAATACCCAGAAAAATAAATAAATAAACAACGAGCAGTCTGAAAATGAAACAACACAGCAATAGCTACAACATTAGTATTATATGCAAGGTTTCTTGATTTAAAGACCTGAAACAATCATTAAAATTAAAAAAAAAAATTCTAGCTTCGTTTACAATATAGTAACAGAACAAAATCATCACTTCAAAATACATACATACATATTTTCATACATACATATTTCATTAAATCTCAAAACGTGTGATTAAATTTATAGCTATTTACGTTGTGTGTTTCATTTTATCCTTTCGTTTTAATCTATATATCTATGTTCATCTTTTTGTTTTAATAATTATTTCTCGTTTAATAGTTTCATATATATATATATATATATATGTATATTGAAAGGCATATTCTTTTTAATGAAGGTAATTAATAGCTCTATCATGATGGGAATGGACAACGATATTCGTGTTGAGATTATCTATAAAAGTGATCATACAGGTCCTCAATATGATAAATTTCTCAGGAATTTTATTGATGTGGTGTATGCTAGAGAGACACTTCCACGTTGTCCGTATGTGAATTATGAGCATCTCGAATCCCGTGATGACATGAAATATTATTTATTAAGGTTTGGGTTCCATCCGGCCTATACTACATGGTGATATCACGGGGAGGATGGAGATAAAGATGATGAAGATGATGAAGATGATGATGGACTATTGCATGTAAGAATCCTCTCGATGACATGGTTGATGATGTGGCTCATAATTGTGCCAATAATTGTGCAGTTATGGAATCATTGTGCTACAAGGCAGGACAAGGATTTTATGTTTCAAATCCAAGCTATGATAAGTGGTCCATTGTGCTACAAGGTAAAAAAATCTCTTCTTTGATGATGAGATTGATAACCAACAAATCCCAGAGCTTGCCCCATTCTCTTCCAATTTACCACAATTGAGACCTTCGGATGAAGATGCAATTACTCGAACCACCTACACTGAGGGCTTATGAATTGATGATCAGCCTACGAAGAAAAGGAAGCAGTCTTGATCCACATTTGTAAATTGTGAGATGTTTGGGAAAGAATTTGAGATTGTAAATTTTTCTTAATTAGTTCATGCAGAGAGACAGAGAGAGAATTGTCTGCAAAAATTATTCATATTTCTTTGCTTGATTTTTTCAGTTTTTGTATGATTGTTCCAAGAAGTTATCTGTGTGTTCTCCTCTTCTCCCCGCCCCCTCCCCCCCAATTGTTCATGAAAGATGCGTTTAAGGAAGATGAAGATGGTTTCAGTCGGTGGTGTATTTGACTAACAGTTGTAATAGTTGTCCGCTAAGTTGGGTACATAAACCGTTAAAGTGACTAAAATTGCAAAAAAAAAAAATTTTAAAATGAAACATAATGGACTACATTCACTAGTTTCAAAATGATGTGGACTACATTTGCAACTTAGGTAAATATTATGGATTAAGAATGTAATTTCCAATACATTTTCATGCGTAACAACCAGTGGCGGAACTTCCTTATCCAGGAAGTAGGTTAGGCCTCTGTAAAAGAAAAAAAAAAAAAAAAAAAAAAAAAAAAAAAAAGAGAGAGAGAAAGTAATTATTAGCATCAACAAAATTGATATTAATATTTGACCAAAAAAAAATTTTATTGACCCCTTCAATTTTGAAACCCAAATTTCGCCACTAGTAACAAACCTTTCTTCCTATGTGAAATGCCCTCTTTTTACATTCAATGTGTAAAACTCTTCTTTTAGCTCTTATGGGTATATTCGACATCCATTTCTAGCCTAACACCGTTCCTTTTCATTTTTATGTGAATATGATATATTAATTTGTAAATAAATGGGTAATTGTGTAATTTAAGGAGGCAAGTGTTACAAGGCATATTAATCAAGGGGTTAGCTGTAATTGGCCATTAAAAATAACAATAATAAATTATAAGAAAGAAAGAAAAAGGAAAATAGTAAGTGATCAACGTCTTACTATTAATGTGGCAACTTGTATTTGAAACCATTGACTGCGTTTTGTTTATTGTTCACGCTTGAGAGATGGAAGATGAAGAAGGTTTACTTATGTTGGTTGTTATTTTTCACTCGCAGAATTGATTTATACATGTATTTACATAGAAGTATTTTTTATCCGCAAATAAATTAAATTCAAAATAATGGTATTTTTGAGCATTTAATAAAAAGTCATGATATTTCTTTTTTGTGGGTCATTACTTGTTTTTTCTTTGAAAAGGGATCAAAAGGATGTTTCAATAACTAAATTCAATAAACGTGTTTTTCATCAATAAACAATATATTATAGGCTAAATTCATTATGCATATTTTCTTCATTACAAGCAATATTTTTGTCCCTAAACTCGATACATGCAATACTTGAATATAATAACAATATATCAACAACTGATCAGATACTTAACTCAATACGCAAGCATTGAAGACTAAATTCAATGCTGAATACATCAAAAGCTAAACTCATAAACGCAATACATCAATAACTAAAATCAATACATTTAATGTTAGTTTCAATACACAATACATCATAATCAATACATCTAATGTTAGCTTCAATACGCAATACATCATAGGCCAACACGTGTTTTCAAAACATTATAACGATACTTCATCAATTCAAATCTATATCCTCGTCGAACAGCCCAACAGAGTCAAATACAAATTTTTATCTTCTATATGTTATTTTATAAATAGACTTTTTGAATGAGACAGAGAGAATAATTCTTACCTATGCAAGGAAACAAAGCGAGCCCAATAATAGTTAAGGAGCAAAGCATGGTAAGCAGGCAACCAAAGAATCGTTTCCAGGAGAAATATGCACCAGTCCCATATAGGGGAAAAAATTAACTTGAGAAAAAGAAAATCAGAATCAACAGTGCTAGAAAAGATTTAATAGTTTGCTCAATCACTGTAAAACAGCTACAGTTGAATACAGATACATATTGTTCAAATCATTTACCATCCAGATCTAACTACATTTTAGAAGTATGCCCTGGCCTTGAAGGGCATCGGGCATTCGCGCTGTTACATATATACCTACATTTCCAAGGTTTTATGGACAAAGTTTCCAGTCATCATGGAAAGTAAATATAATCACAACCACTGCCACCACCACCGCGTAATTCCAAAACTGTAGCGCTACCCATGAAATGCTGCTGTTTGTATTGGAACTGACCCAAAAATAATTTTATACAGACACTAAACTCATCCAATGCATCACCCCCAAGAAAGCTCACTCATTGGTACCCAGAAAGCTTCATCTCTTTCCAATTTAGCAAGTCTCACAAGAAAAATCTCCTGCGACTAGTGTCCATTTCCGGCTGCAATTGAAAGATGATAGCAAGGTAAATACATAAATATAGAAACGAAAAACTTGATTAGAAAAGGGGGAAAAAAATCTACTTATGCTAAACTAATCCAAGAAGACCACCAGCTGAATGAAAGATGTTAGTTAACAGGGAAATACCTTGTGAACCCACTCAAATTCACCACCTTTTGAATCAAAAGTCCCATGCTGAAGAGAAATTAACTTCAAAGTAAAACGAGGACCACATTCCTGCAAGTTTTGCATTAGATATGAGTAAAACGCATAGCCATAGGGAAGGTGAGGTGTCTAGACCAGATTAACAGAGGACAATCAACACTTCACATTACTTAGCTATAATTGCTAGCTCTACACAAATTTAGTTCATAGATCAAAGCGCATCAGCAAGCTCAGTATAAGAACTACTACTACTGGTAAAAGAGGAATACTGACGGAATCATCCCTGATTTTCTAACAAATATAGATTTATAAGATATGCAGCCAAAGGAATTAGACATTTTGTTCTGGTGATAGTACATCAATTCAATGCCCTATCAGCAAGGAAATGCTGCCAGTATCCTCCGAAACCTAGATCCAAATTTGCTTACAGCTTTCCCCTTATTAAGCAAATGTCCAATGCAATTTATTCAGAGTATTTCACATGCAAGGGCAGAGCATTTCTTAACCTTAAAAATATATTCTTTTCCAAAACCCATTTCTAACCAATATACCCTAACTTAAAACCTTACAAAACTGCCATATTGCATGGCACGAACTGTCACCAGACAATAATATGTAGTGAGGCGCCAGAGACCTATATAACAGGAATGTGATACGGCTGAAGCGGCAACAACTTGGACTTAGTCTCAGTCCGCCGGTGCAGTTACAGGAAGTAGGAGTCAATTGCAGATTTGGTGGCTCAAATAATTTGTTCCGTTTAGCTTGATTTTTACTAGTTCTTGCACTGTAAAAGGAGAATCCACTCCTATAAATTTTATGGCTGAGCTCTATTCCAGACATAAATAAACAAGCATAATTTCTCCTCTCCTAAGAATTCCCTTCTTTTCGATAACAGCACTTCAATGTTCTAACATCTAGTAACATGGGTTCTGGACATGGATACTCAAAACAAATCTCAAACCGAGTTCCGCGACTTTGTGACGGAGGCTCTTGGCCGCCATGAATCGAGCATTGAGCAGGTACACAGCGCCTTGCAAAAGGTAATGGCCGAATTGTGTTTGTGGGGTTTGAGGGGATGCGCCTAGGTGGAGATTTTGGAGTTCGGCCATTATCGTTTGCAAGGCAGTGTGTACCTGCTGAATGCTCGATTCATGGCGGCCAAGAGCCTCCGTCACAAAGTCGTGCAACTCAGTTTGAGATTTGTTTTGAGTATCCATGTTCAGCACCGATCCTCTCATACTAGATGTTAGAACACCGAAGTGCTCTTATCGAAAAGAAGAGAATACCGAGATGGGAGAAGAGAATTCTTAAGAGAGGAGAAATTATGCTTGTTTATTGATGTCTGGAATAGAGCTCGGCCGTACAATTTATTGGTGTGGATATTCTTCTTTTACAGTGCAAGAACTAGTCAAAATACTGAAGTAAAAATCAAGCAAAAGAAGCTAAATGGAACAAATTATTTGAGCCACCAAATCTGCAGTTGACTCCTACTTCCTGTAACTGCACCGGTGGACTGAGTCAAGAGACAAAGTCCAAGTTGTTGCAGCTTCAGCGGTATGCAGCCATATCAGAATGTTAGTAAGGGGTACACAAAAATACTGAGTAAAATTTTCAAAATCCATTACAACAACACAACAACAACAACAACAACTAAGCCTTTGTCCCACTGTGGGGTCGGCTATATGGATCACATCTCACCATCGTGTACGGTCATGGCACATCAATTCATTTATATTCGAATATGAAATATCATATTTTAAAGTTGTTTTCCAATTCTTTTTAGGTCTTCCTCTACCCCTTTTTTCAAAATCCATTAAGGGCATGAATTATTCTCATCTACTAGTTCATTGAGGCAATATTTAGGAACAAACAGCACTCTTCGAACATTTCCAGCAGTCACAAGTTTATGAGGAAAGGTCCAAGGGTACTGTAGATGCTGACTACAAGGGAAAAGATAAGTCCCACAGATTCAGACACTAAATAACCTTCACCATAGAAAATAATTAGGATCGAAGTTCCTTGCTTAATATAGCTTGACAAATGCTTATTCTTTTAGTCTAATTTCCCACTGTAAAACACCTATATTTACCTAAGGATAGACTAAGAATACTCTTTACCAACTGTAACTTTTCGAATTTCTCCCAGTGCCAGCAATGCTAACCCAGAGTAATAAAAATAGTTCTCAGGTATAGTATGAATACAAATCAGATGTACAAACCTGAAGCCGCGCAATTACTTTCTGCTCAGAACTTCCGTCATCCTTGTTATCCTTACTATTTTTGCCTTTTGGTGTGACCAGCTTACTTTCTTTGGTTTCAAAAATATACCTTTACAAAGAAAGAGGAAACTATAAGAAAACTCCATTGGAACCCTAAATAAAGTTTGGAACAGCTTGTGAAGAACACACACCGATGGTGGCGGAAGAAGATAAAATCACGTTGATTGTGGAATGTTACAACTCGGCGGCCACGGAAATTGGGATTTTGAGGGAAAAGTGATTGAATAAACCTATTGGAACAGAGAAATCCATACACCAGTCAATACAAATGAACATGAGAAGCAAATCCCAATCAATAACATAACACATATAGGGGAAATGGAGAGATATTCCAAGTAAATTGACATTAAAATTCAAGATTGCCACCAAGAATCAAAATAATGGTTACAACTTTATCATATTGTGCAAGGAATAAAGTGGGAATTCACCTGCCAACACGATGTCCCAAGCGTGTGGTGAAGTTGTTTAACACTAGCTCAGGTTGGTGATTAGTTGGATTGCCGTGATTCTACAAGCAACATAAAGAAGAAAATCAAGGACAATGAGAAACAATCATGATAAATATATGGAAGCTCTAGCTACACAACTTTCCTCACAATGAAACTCATGTATCTTTTATGTGTCAACACACACATTTCAATATCCAAACCTTTAGCTCACTACAATTTTGGAGGGAAAAGAAAAATCTCTGCATAACTCATAACAGGATAATAAAAAAGTTAATGGATTTTAGACTTATCCTTTTTTAGCCTTGGAAGATAATTTTAACAAATTTTAGTTCAGAAGGGCAGAAAAGTCACCTTCCAACAATTGCCACTTGGGTTGTTTCATATTTGGATTCTGATGAAAACTTAAGAGGCTGGCAACCAAGATCATTTACCAACGAGAAAGAAAGAAGAGGGGAAAAGAAAGGAAAACTAATAAAAATCATTTTCAGTGTTGTACCAGTAAAAGATACCATCCTATACCTTAATGTCCTTAGACATAACAATAACAATCACAGTTTCTTTAAGGAAATTTCTTCGGAAATATAAGTCAGCTCAAAAAACTTGCAACCACCACAGAATATCTGATGCCAGAACGGAAAACAAACCTTAACATCCTTCCGCAAGACAAGTTTTGACAACTTGAAGTGGGCAGTAGGTCCATCAGGTAAGGCAATCATTAATAGAGCATCTAAAGCAATTTGATCATGAGCATACATTACAAGGGAATACAATAGCATAAAGAAAAAAGCTATATGTAATGAAGAAAATCCTAGATATTAAGGCTGGACATGGTAACCTGGTTCCCGACGGTTAGTGTGGACAACAATAATAGAAGTGAAGTCTTTATTTTTGGCATATTCTACTATCTGCAACAAAAACATGGATGCCCAAACAAACTCCATGAGTAACAGGCTTTAACTTTTCAAACGTCAAAGCCAAAAAACAATAATTATAGTAAGGATAAAGCAACAAGAATTCAGTAGGGCAACCTTTTTAAGATCATAGGTTCCTCTTTTGAAGTAGACAGAATTTGGGATGACAGAGAGTAAGTCTGATATAAAGGCAGGTCCCCTCTGCATGGTAAATATGCACAAATTGACACACTCAAAAACATGAGCAATCTCTAATAATATAAAAGAACTATGCATATAATGATCAACTTGGGGCAATTCTTCCAGGTTAAGTTGAAAAGACTAGCATTCTAGCTAGAAAATTTATTAAAAAAATTAACAAGAAAATGGGAAAGAATTCGAAGGAGGAAGGATAATTTAAATAGACACATACAGAAGAATTAAAGCGGCAAGTGGTTATTAGTATCTTTGGAGTGTGATCCTGCTTCAAAACTGAACTAAATTCATCTGCGTCATTTCCAGCAAATAGCTGCAGATAGAGAAGGTATATAATCAACAAATGCACAGAGAACACAACTTTGACTTTGCACAGCAATGCTTCAATCTGTGTCACCCAAAAGAATAAAGTTCAACAATACCTCTTCATCGTCAGGCATGCAAATAGTCTCATCAACCTCCCTGGTATTTTCAATTGTTCGAGGGATCTGTTTTGCTGGAGGCTGCACATGAATGATACTTATGGTAAAACATTTCAAGAAATACACGTATATCAATACTTGAAGTTTAACTGCACCATCAAGTTTGTATAAACTTACCACTAACAATTCAGATATCAGTGAAGTTACCAACCATTAGAACTCCAAATACATGAAACTCAAACATTAGCACGCTAAATGCTATAGTATGTTTCTCTGGTATTTTTTAAAAGCATTCAAATGCACTTCAGGCTCCCTATGCTCAATGCAAAATTACACATATTTCAGAAAACAACATAGTACAGTTGGATTTTCAATCTTACAAATCGGAGAGATGACACAATCCTAAAGAAGATGCAAAAGTATAAAGTTTTGTCTAGAAACGAACACTCCATTTAGAACCCAGAGAAATAACAAATACTGTCAATAAATTCTTGAGAAAAGAACACAAATTTAAACATGGCATATTTTTAAGCCAGCCAAATCTTATACTACTTCAGAACTACCCCATAAGAAAGACAAATATAGTCTCCATCACCCACATCAATCTATTGCGATGGGCTAAGAAAATTTCATGCCGCCGCCATCAACATGTACGATATATTTTTTTTAAGGGAAAAAGGTGAAAATTTAAAAGCAAGGAAGATGAAGAGAAAGAGAAAGGAAAATCCCAACCTCTTCGCCGAGTTCAAGGGCTCTTTTCTCAGCGGCTTCACGAGACTTAGCTTTCTTACGTTTCTCGAGCTTCTTCTGCTGCTTAAGCTTGGCATGGACGGCTGACCTCTTCTCTTTGTTCTTTATCATAGACGGAAGCAATGACTCCGTCTGATTCTTCTTCCTTTTAGCTCTCTTGAGTTGTCCACCATCTCCGTCCACACTTGCATCGCCGGCCCCGGTGCTCTTTCGCTTCGCCCCCATTTTCACAGACGATCAATCGGCGGTTACTGCTTAGAGTTAAGACTTAAAGCGCAAAAAAAATAAATAAGAATGTAGGTACAGGGTTTTCCGGTCCTTGATCTTTGGTTAAAGAAGAAAAAACTACCATAAATGTAGCTATTTGTACTATGAAAAGACTCGTGCCTCTGATTTGTTGCTCTAATATATAGAAGTTAAATACTCGGCCAATCGAAGCCCAAGTTTGCCAAGCGGATGAGTGGATTTTCAGCAAAAATAAGAGAATACCAACGAAAAATCACCTATGCAAATGAGAGATAAAACTAAAAACCGGAGTATACAAAGCATTAAGTGAGTGTAAAAGTTGGGGATTTTCAAAATGGGTTTTCTTAAATTATCAGAAGAAAGAAGGCAATAGAGATTTTAACAAAAGGGATTTATAGAGAGAAAATGCCTTAATAACAAACATCACAAGTGTCTGAGAATCCCAATCCCATTAGAGACTTTAACAAAAGGGTCTTATAGAGAGAAAATGCCTTAATAACAAACATCACAAGTGTCCAAGAATCCCAGATCCCATTAATATTTACTAAATTTTCAGTACCAAAGGGAATAACAAAAACATTTATCTCAAAAAATAAAAGAGTAACTTTGTCAATCATGGTATTTTCTTCAACTTTAAGCATTCTAAATGCACTTATAGCATTTTGAGACCTAAAATGAAATGCTGGATCATAATTTCAGCAACCCAAAATGCCATTTAAATCGAACTACAGCTGTATATAACCTTCTTTAAACACAACCAATAAGCTCCATTTAGACTAAGCAACTTTCAACAACACACTAAAGCTAATGTAAAACTCAGTTTCAATGAGTCTAGTTACCCTTAACAGAAAACACAATTACAAGAATCTGTCCAAAACATATACATACAGCACAACAAGCTTTTCTCATCAATTTACCTCTATTCCACTCTTCTCGCCAATCGAAGCTCAAGTTTGCCAAGCGGCCAAGCGGATTTTCAGCAAAAATAAGATAATACGAACAAAAAATCACCTATCCAAATGAGAAATAAAATTATAACCTGTGTAAGACATGATCAAACAGCAGAAAGTGTCCAAGAATCACAAACCCATTAATATTTACTAAATTTTCAGCACCAATGGAAGTAACAAACACATATAACTCCAAAAAGAAAAGAGTAACTTTGTTAAGAATAGTAATTTCTTCAATTTCCACGTTTAAGCATTCTCAATACAATTTTAGCATTTGTAGACCTAAAATGAAATGTTGGATAGTAATTTCAGCAACCCAAAATGCCATTTAAATCAAACTACGGCCTATGTTGCTCGGACTTGGGCACGGGTGTCTGGTATGGGTGCGGGTCTAAGCGTCGGGTGAGCATTTTCCTAAATTTTAAGGTACGGGGACACCACCACGGGTACAGGTACGGGGATATAGGTTATAATTTAGTATTTTGTAAGACATTTTACTAGTATTTCACTAAGATTTTATTATTTAAGAGATAAGAAAGCAGGACGGTTTACTCAAACAGGATTCTACCATCTTCCATCTCTATCTAAAGAGTCCTGTTTGAGTTAATTTAGTACAACACAAACAAGACTCTGCCATCTTCTATCTCTATCTAAAGAGAGCAGTATCACACGAGCTACAAACCAGGAATTGAGATACAAATTTCTGAAAAAACTCAGCAGTTCTCCTCCTCCTCCCTCCTCTTGGTTTTAGTCAACGGATCCTAATTTCTAGGACCATATCTGGTGCGTATTTAGCACCCATATCAGTGTCGACTCGTGACGACACGGCTACTCCTCCAATTTTGAAGAGTCCGAGCAACATAGACTACAGCAGCATCTAACCTTCTTTAAACATAACCAATAAGCTCCATTTAGATAAAGAAACTGTCAACGAAACACTAAAATGACTAATTACAAAACTTTCAATTTGTGACTCCGGGAGAAGCAGAACCTCTAATACAATTTATAAATTCATTGGAACAAGTGTTAAAAAGGTAAAAGTATATCACCAATCATGATCTCAAAAAATGTTCTGCTCTCTCTTTTTCTTAAAACAGCCAATTAATAAATAAGAGAAACAAGATTTTAAGGAGGTACAACATACCCACAACTTTAGCACACACTTCGGATCAGATCAATGATCAAGAAATTAGCTAAAAATCAAAGTTAATTGACATTTGTAGAAACATTAATTTGATAGTACATCCATTGGGCTAAGCATATGTCCCAAAAGCAATGGCATAATTTTCAAGCAAAGCAATGTCCAACTACTCATAAAACTCCTTACACTTTTAACAAAATCAGTAAGGCTCAAAGAAAGAAACCATATGAATCATCCTCCAAATTAATTTTCTCAAAACAGAATATAACCAAGATTCATCCTTTGGCCAGGAATAAACCTGTTTTGGGAAGAAAAAAAAACTCCAGATTCATAAGCCTAATCTCTCTCAACACCACACAGCCTTCTTAGAAAACTTTCTACGACATAGGTCCATGCATTCCAAGGGTTTCAGCTTAAAGTCATCTAATTTCAAGTAATATGAGCCTGTTCTTTATGTTGGGTTTGAAACCATGTTTGAAACGTGTATTGAAAACTCAAAAAGGTATTGGTAAATAGTAAAAAATTGTATTGGAAATGGTGAAAACCGATTATAAAATTATTTTTTAAAAACTTCAAAACCAAGTTTCAAAAGTTATTTCAAACCTAACATAAAGAACAGGCCCTTTAACTACACAAGGCTTGTCAAAGAAATGCAGAATCCAACATTCTTATATAAAGTAGTAAAATGTATACCTTGTGGAAATTGAATATCAGATCCAACTCAAAAACCTGCAAAACAAAGATACCAAAAATACGAAACCCTTTTAAGTAAGATCGAAAATTTCTAATATTTTATTCAATATCCAAATAAAAGAAGTTAGTGTCCTGGTGAAGAAATTACACAGGTTTGACAAATTTAGAACTATGTCCCACAATGTTGAATAACTAATGCTCCAATCACAAGGAAAAGATTGATAAAAACAGAAAAGAAAGAACAAACCTACTTGTCCTTTCAATGCTTGAAAGTAAAATCGGAGGGACGGACACGTAGGCCCCGGAATCCTAGGGCACGGAAACTCAGGCGAACGAAACGAGAGCTCCGGAAAGGCAAGGCAGTCGCCGTCGATTGCCTCTTTTCGGAAGCAGGGTTCCGTATGGGGATTTTTCTATTCCAAAGTCGATAGACTGCAGAGCGAACAGTCGTGGCGTCCGGCTGGCGCGGCTTCGGACTGCAGGGCGTCGAGGCAGTTGTGGTTCGGAGCTAGTCGGACAATAGGGCAGCGTTGTTTCGTTGCACTGCTCTGTTCTTCTTTTTATTTGCCTCCCTTTGCATTCTTTTTAGTCATTTTAGTGCCTTCCTTTGTTCACCTTTTTTTTAAAATAAATAAATAAATAAAAATTGGTAATTGAAGCTTTGTTCCCTGTGACTAAAGGCTCTGTTTTTTTCATTCACATTTTAAGAAAATCATCATTTTTTCTTTTAAAATTTAACCCAAAAAAACAATCTCAATTTCTACTTAATTTAAATTTTAAATTTCAAAATTTTCTCAAAATTTTAACTCACATAAATTTAAAAATAACACAATCATTACACTTTTTCATCTCTCTCCTATACAATTTCTCAGAAGAAAATTCCCTCCAAAATAATTCATTTCCTAAAACTAAAAATTCTTTTGGAGGGAATTTTCTTTTGAGAAATTATGTAGGAGAGAGATAAAAAAGTGTAATGGTTATGTTATTTTTTGAATTTCCATTAGTGAACATTTAAAGAGAATTTTGAATATAGTAGAAAATGAGAGTGTTTCTTTATGTACAATTTTGAAAGAAAAATGTGATGTTTTCCTTGGAATGGAGTGGAAGAGAACAAAGGCTCAGTCCCCAAATTTGTTTTTTTAGGGAAAAACGAATCCCAAATTTTATTTATTTTTATTTATTTTTTTGTAATTGAGAGTGAAAAACGAATCACAAAAATTTTCTATTATAAATTTTTTTTGACAAACGAAGATGGCAGATTCGTTTTCCTTTGTTTTTAATAAAATGGGAAGAGAAAAAGAAAAAAGAAAAAGGTTGTGTTTGTTTCCATGGAATTATCATTTTTTGTTTGGATAAAATTATCAAATTCAGAATTAGAATTCTAATTATATTCCAATTATGCAAATTAAATTCTTTAGGATACCTGATGTGGACCGAAGTACACATGCCGATGAATTGCTAAGGAAAGTCTGATTAAGCGGCGTAACTCGTATGGGTCTTACTCTTTACCCGAAAACAATAAACAAGTAAATTAACCTAAGCTAATCTAACATGCAATTATCAACCAAGTAAAGAGAAGATTGAAACACGCGAATTAATTAGGTAGAACAAATAACCTAATTAGCTAAGTTTCAAGCATTACGTAAATTACAAGTATACAAAATACATAAGGCAATAAAAGGATACTACTCAAACTAATAGTTTAAAGATATGAATACTACTTATTATGGAGAATTCGAGTGCCTATTTATAGGGAATAGGGCAACCGAATTTCTATCCTAAAAGAACTAGGAAAAGGAATTAGAATTGGAAACCAATCAAGAGATTGATTCTCTTTACAAACCAAAACCTAAAGGAACTAGGTAATGGTAATAATAAGGAAAGTCAATCACCCTTATGGAAGGTGGTAGCTGAAATTCCAAGTAGAAAACAAGTAGGAAAAGAATTGGAAATCCTACTCTAAAAAGGAGATCAAGAAGGAATCCTTTTTGGAAACTAACAAACTAGTCTAGTTGTAACAAACTTGTAACTAACTAAACCAACTTGTAACAAACTAAGGGTAGGAATAGGAAATATGCACAAATCCTTATCCTTCCCCAAACCCTAACCCTTTAACCGAATTGGCAAGTGGACTTGCGCATGGGCTTCTTGGCTTGGGCTGGCCGAATTCTTCAAGTGGAATGGGCTCCAGGGATGGTTCGGCCCATCTGAGTGGCGCATGGTGGATCTGATGTAGGGAGCTTCCGAAATCTTCTGGAATCTCCCGGAATCATTTCGGTATCAAGATTTTTCAAGATTTCAAGATTCTGCAAAATATAAAATTCAAGATTTTCAAGAAAATCAAGAACTTCAAGAAACGTCTCTTTAAAGTCAAAGAACCTTCCGACGTCTTCAAGAACTTCAAGAAACAACCTTCTCTTCATTTCGAAAAGGTGAGTTGTGCCCCTTCTTCAAGAATTGTAAGGAGAGTTGCTACTTGAACATTTTCGGCTTTATTCTCCAAGGCGTTGGTTTCTACTATCAATTAAGCATTCTATGCGCAAGCTTGCACAAGATTGTTGAGATTCTCTTGAACTCTTCTTGCTCTGCTCCGCGTCAGTGGCCCAATGATATCTACAAGTGGATCCCTTTGATATGGACTTGGATCATGAAGCATTGTAGGGCCTCGGTGTAGAACCCGAACCTCCTCAACTTCTCTGGATGCACTTGTTTGTGGACTTGTCGATGGACTAGGGATACCCTCATGAATACCTGTTACAAAATTTTCCCCTAGGCTAAACCCTGGCCAAGGATTGGTGCAGAGAAGTTGGCTAAGGGGGCCAACGTCAAGGTTTTGGGGTGCTAGCATGGTGCTGTACCGGGCGTGCTACGGGGACAAACCGTGATGCAAGAAATCTTGGCTATGGGGGCCAAGGGAGTTTTGGGGCATGGGGCTTCAAAACATGAGGGTCTTTCATGGGGGAAAGACTTAGAAGATGTTTGGGAAGGATCTAGTAGGTTCTGGGAAATTCTAGGTTCTTCTTATACCTTGATATCCTGGCCGATCACTTGGGAGTTTTGCCTTTGTCCAGTGCTAAGGAAGAACTCTCGAGACTGGTCCAGAGGGATATAGATGGTGATAGATGGCTCAGGAAAGTCCTAGATTATTAGAGAATGATCTAGGCAATGCTCAACGTTACGGGGACATTCGAGTGCGTACGATTCGTATTGGGTGTCGCATGACGGGGATCTGCATGGTGCGGGTCTATGCTCGCTAGAAGATTGTAGAGGAGTCTAGAATCATCGAGAAATGTCTAGCATCTGCGAGAAGAGTTGCGACGGGTTGCAAAGGGGCGTGATGGCGCGAGAAGGGACCAAAATGCTCTAGACTTGGTGTGGAGATGCTGGACGTTACTGGAGAATTCTAGATGAAAGTGCGAGCTTGTGCGTGGAAGCTTTTAGGCGCAACTAGAAGAGGCGGGCAAGGCTTGGCGCTAGAGCTCTAGAACCTACTTAGATAGGGTTGTCATTCAAGACTTGGGCCTATAAATAGGTGATGGGGGCACTTGTGGAAGGCGCCTCGGTGGAGAGCAACTAGTTTGAGTTCTAGAGAGAGAAAATTGAGTGTAGAGAGAGAAAGTCTAGCTTACGGTGAGTTAGGCTTATGCCTTCTTTGTGCGAGTGCTGCCCTTAGAGAGTTAGAACCTTGTGTATATAGATTCTTGGGGAATTGTATATAACAAGGTTGGGCCAATTTTGGCTAAGTTTTCTGGTGTGTGCCTTTGTGCTTGTTTTCAATTGCTTCGCTTTGCTCATTGTTTAGCCGAGTTACGAGAACTTCGGTTACTTCGAGTGTTTGGCCTAATTCTTACGGGAAGGGTTTGGCTCTTATAGGAGTTTTTCCATGGGGGAAAAATTTTCTATAACAGTTTGGTATCAGATCTTAAGGTTGTCGTGGGGATAACTTTAAGTGGAGCACATGGCAACGAGGGAACGAGCCTTGGCCGATCGGGTAGTGGCATTGGAGGACTTGGTTGCTCGGTTTGAGTCACTCATGGGTGCCGGCGGGGAGCGTGGTGTCTCCCTAACCAAAGTATTGGCTACTTTGGCAACACGTGTCGAGAAGCTCGAGAAGCGGTTCGAGACGATTGGAGCAGAGGGATCCAGTTCGTCTGCTGTTGAAGGCGTTGCGGAGGGATGTCACTATTGTGCAGCAGTTGCTTAATGAGAGGGCATCAAGATAGGAGATGGAGGAGAACGCGCTGGTTGTTGAATCCCATGCAGCGGAGGTGAAGCTAGCTTTGCTGAACGGGAGCACAGTGCTTCTGGACAATGGCACTAAGGTGAAGGTGCCGGAGCCGCAATCTTACGGCAGTGCTAGAGTTTCCACAGAGGTGGAAAACTTTATTTGGGATGTTGAGCAGTATTTCGAGGCTGCTAAGATCCCGGCAACACGGCAGGTGCCTATTGCTGCAATGTACTTGACAGGGTATTTCAAACTTTGGTGGCTTCAAAAGTGCGCGGATGAGAAGGCACCTAAGATAGAATTATGGGAGGCGATGAAAAAGGAGCTCAATGCGTAGTTCCTTCCCATAAAAGCGGCATGGCAAGCTCGAGTGGGGCTGAGAGAGTTGGTCAAACGGACACGGTCCATGAGTATATGAAACAGTTTATGGCATTGGTGCTGGATCTCAACGATATGAGCAAAGAAGACAAGGTCTTCAACTTTGTTGCCGGTTTGAAGCCATGAGCCAGCCAGAGATGTGGCACCGCGGAGTTAAAGATTTTGCCCAAGCCATGACGGAATGTGAAGAGAGGAAACAGTGGCGGAGTCGACAAAGGCAAGTCCATAGTTGGGGAGAAATCGACTAAGGGCGACGGCTGCCACAAGGAGAAACCAGGGCGCGGAGGTTGCTTTGGGTGTGGCAAGCTTGATCATTGGGTGAAGGATTGCCCGAGCAAGCTAAATGCGATCCAGGCTGTGGGGATGGAGATGCGTTAGGAGAGAACGACGCACCCGCACGACTCAACATTGCTCGAATTGTCGAGTGAGAGGGGTGCGCTGCGTCCCAGGCTGCCGAAAGAGGAGGCAGCCAACGTCGCTGTGAAATGGGCAGTGGTTCAAGTTGCTTCAAGGAGAAAGGGGCAACAAGAGCACGAATTCGCAACCAGGTGTCGCAGGAGGCTAACGTGATGTTACGGGTCGCACCTCTCGTGCTTGCCCCGTAAACCCATCGATGCCCCATGAGCATAAACTGATATGTTCCAGCTCGTGCTCGAATCTTAGAACCGACAGAGCGAAATCGCACGTTGCGTCGCACCATATGTCGAACAGTACTGGGCGCCCAACACATGGTGCAGCACAACACCGCCTCAGCGCGCGCCCCAGCCTTGGCGCGAGCCCACGCCCCAGCACCAGCAGTGCGCCCCAGTGCTCCAGCACATCTCAGCTCGCCCCAGCTCCTCTCGGCGAGCCCTAGCCTCTCAGCGAGCACCCCGCACAAGCCTCTTAGCGCGCGCGACGTACCAGCCCGTCAACGCGTCACACACCAGACCTTCAGCGCGCGCCCTGCACCAGCTCCTCAGTGCGTGCCCCGCAAAATCACCTCAGCACGAGCCCCGCACAGCACCAGCGAGCCTCATGCCTCAACACTAGCGCGCCTCAGCACCATCGCGCCCCGAGCCTTAGCACCAGCACGCCCCACGCCCAACACCACAACGACCGAGTCCAACGGCGCCCAACCTTATATATATATTGATTTGTGTTATTTATTCATATTATAGTTAGGAAGGTTGGGGGATATTAGTTTTAGTCAAACAGGTGATCTTTCGCAAGATCACCTATTTTTGTACGCATTGATCCCCTTACCAGTCACTTCTGATTTTAGCCTTTCTAGTTATTGATAGACTAGTGTAATGCAAGCAGGAGTTGGGGTTTCGTCCACCCCTTCTAAGCTCTTGGCTATTTCTTATAAATGCTATCTTATATTAATGAAAACCAAGCTTTGGCTTATGAGTTTACCTTCGTCTATTTTCACTATTTCGAATGGTGCTATTTACAAGTCTTTTGGGAATGAGTTCCTTTTGCAAGATGTTAGCGGAAGCTTGGCTAGCGAGCCTTGTTTGCCACATGGTGTGCTCATTTTGGTGATTCAAAATAGCATCCCGTGACAGTTGGTATCAGAGCTGGCAACTGAATAAACGAATCTTCAGTTGGCACAAGAGATGAGAGCTCAAGAAGTGCATTCTTGAGTTGAGATCAAGCAAAGGTCCAGGGAGTGAGACTCCTAGTGGTGACGAGTTGAGTTGAGATTTCAAGTGGTGGTCAGAAAATTTTCGCTAGACTTAGAAAAAAAAATTTTTACACCTCTTGGACACGATTTTGACCAAGAAGCGACTTGATGCTCAAGTAGGTAGTTGAGACTCCGTTGGGTGTGTGTTTTACGGCATGCAAGCTAAAGCTCCCTTAAATCTACGAGTGGATTGAATAGAGGCAGATGTTGCTAATCCGATACGGTTAAGGAGTTGAGTTGATGAGATCGAGGCCACAGTTTGGATAGCAGTTTCCACCTGGATTCAAACTGCAGTTGTTAAGATTTAGAGATTGAGTAGACCGTTTGGATTGCATATTTCGCCTGGATTCAAATGGCAATCGTTGGAGATGAAATTGAGTTTTGACAGTTTGTTTTGCATATTCTGCTTGGATTCAAACGACAGTCGTTGGTGATGAGATTGTGCTGATGATGTGGATCGCAGATTCTGCCTGGATACAAACGGCAGTCGTTGGAGATAAAGAGTTTTTTGTGTTCGTTTACTGGTTCGGCTAGACGCTCCAGAGGAGGTAGTTAGACATTCTAGCCGTCGATGATTTGAGCTGCTTTAGGGGAAAATACTTGGAGCAGGTGTAAAGCGTATGTTGTGCTCTTTTGCGGGTTTGACTTAATGCGTCAGAAAAGGTAGTCAAGTGCCCTAGTCGTTGGAGATTGAGTGGTTCATGGACACATACTTGGACCAAGTGTTTACGTGAGTTGCGCTTATTTGCTAGTCTGACTTGGTGAGTCAGAGGAGGCAGTCAAGTGTCCTAGAGCTAAATGGGCATGATGTTGCTCCATTGATTCTACGATGGATCAAGCGGATAATCTCATGGTCCCAGGTCAGCAGTTATTTGAAACAGGAAGTAGCGACTTTTTAGCTTGAGACTGATAAGTTGTGAGATGATGAAAACTCTGTGTTGTTGCATGATGATAAGTTCAAGGACAATGGTTCTTCCAAAAGTGGAGTAGCGGTTGTGAAGACTTATGCTGAGATGTGAAGCACAGTGTCTGAAGATGCTTTGAAGGTTGAATTTGTGTTGGAGATTACGAGGAGATAGGCTGGAGGACAATGATTCTTCCTGAGATGGAATGTAATCGGTGAAGGCCAAATTTGAGTTAAGTGAGTACGAGAAAATCGGCTAATGAGCAATGATTGCCCCAAGAAGGGACGCGATCGATTGCGAAAGCCAAATTGGAGATGAGCGAGCACGAGGACAGCAGCCGAAGAGCAATGATTAGTATAAGAAAGGATACTATTGATTGCGAAGGTTGCAGCCGAGTTGAGGAGAATGATGAGATGATAGGCTGTGAAGACCTATTCCGAGGATAATTGGTGCGCAGAAAGGAGCAAGGCAATTTCTGGGCATAACGGTAAGTTGAAGGGCAACAATTCTTCTAAGAGTGGAGGCAATTTGGTTGCGAAGGCTTATCCTATTTTTTTAACAGTATCAGGAACGTTCACATACCTCCGTTTTAATCGAGCAGCGGTGACCATATGTATGTGGCACGGAGCTTAATCGAAAAATCCATCTAGTTGATGGTCTACATTGAAACTTTGCACGACTACAGAGGTAAATATGCTTGGTTTCTTGTGGGGATTTGCTAGCAAGAAGGGAGGTGCAGGATTACTATTTGTAGCTGTTCGTGAGTGTCGCAATGATGCGCGAACATATTTGCCCTTACCACCACCCCAAAGCTAGTGTTCATGCTGTGAAGACAGAGTGGAATTTGATTATCCGAGGCATGAAGTTTGATCGGGATTGCTTAGAATTTAGTGGCATAAGCCTTGTTCTTCATTGCAGCAACCCATGTATGATTCCAGCAACTGCAGGAATGAGCTAAAAGAGAGAAACTTATTTTTAGCCATGCAGTTTATGGAGCACCCGAATGGGGTGAGTGGTAAGCACACCTCTACGGGAGAGTTGAGAAGCCGAGCAATAATGGTCAAGCCATTCGTCAAGCACAGATGGGTAGAGATCTTAGTGCAAGATTTATGGTAAAACTGAATCAGCAAAAAGGTGACTGGTCCAGCGCTCGTTTGTGGAAAATTTGATACGTAACTCCCTAATCAGTCAAGTTATTTGTTAAGCAGAGATGGGTAGAGTCCCAAGTTGCAAGATTTTGGTGAGATTGAGATGGTTGACGTCCAGGACATTCCACACCCTACCAGTCCAGCACACTTAGGTGGGAGATTTATGAAGCAAAGCCAATCGGTTAAGCCAATGCTTGAGCAAAGATGGGTAGAGGCCAAGAATAGCAAGATTTTGGTGAAATTGAGAAGGCACACATCTAGGACATCCCACACCCAGTTCGAGATTGGCTATGAAAACTGAATTTTTTCAAATCTCGTTCGAGGAACGCCCATCATCAGAATTGAAGAAACCACCAACCTTGTCCCAATGGTGGGTTACTCCAGCAGAAACAATGATGAATTGGGCTAGAATTCACAGAGGGGAGAAGAATATTGCGACAAAACGAAGTAAAGATTGTTTTGATTGAGTTGCTACAATTAGGAGTAATATTGCTCAGACTAAGTTATCACTTTGAGAATTTTTCTTCCTCCATGGGACACTTTTAGAGCATGTAGTTGCAGCATTATAATGTGCGTTGAGGCCAGCCTAGTAGAACCTTTGTCTCTTGCTGATCATGGACTTAAATTAAAATGAGCTAATGTTCAGTGAGTGATTCCTTTCGGATGGCGGTGATGCATAAGCAGAAGTGGGCACAAGGTGAGAAACCTCGATGCTTTCCAAGTGGTAAAGTGTTAAGAAGAAGATTAATGGCGCCGAGGACATTGCCAAATCAAGTGGGGGAGAATGTTACAGGTCGCACTTCTCGTGCTTGACCCGCAACCCCATTGATGCCCCATGAGCATAAACTGGAGCGAAATCGAACGATGCGTTGCACCATATGTCGGACAGCACTGGGCGCCCAACACAACACCTTCTCAGCGCGCTCCCCAGCCTTAGTGAGCACCTACGCCCCAGCACCATCAGTGCGCTCCATGCTCCAGCACATCTTGGCGCAAGCCAGCACCTCTCGATGAGCCCCTCAGTGCGTGCCCCGCACCAGTCCCTTAGCGCGAGCCCCGCACCAGCCCCTCAGAGCGCGCCCCACACAGCACCAGTGCACTCGCACCTCAGCACCAGCGGGCCTCACACCTCAGTACCAGTGGGCCCCGTGCCTCAGCACCAGTGCGCCATGAGCCTCAGCACCAGCGCACCCCGAGCCTCAGCATCAGCGCATCCCGCGCACCGCACCACAACGACAGAGTCCAACGGTGCCCACCCTTGTATATATTGATTTGTGTTATTTATTCATGTTGTTATAGTTAGGAAGGTTAGGGGATATTAGTTTTAGTCAGACAGGTGATCTTTCGCAAGATCACCCATTTTTGTACGTATTGATCCCCTTATCAGTCACTTCTGATTTTTAGCATTTCTAGTTATTGGTGGGCTAGTGTAATGCAAGTAGGAGTTGGATTTTCGTCCACCCCCTCTAAGCTCTTGGCTATTTCTTGTAAATACTATCTTATATTAATGGAAACCAAGCTTTGGCTTATGAGTTTGCCTTCGTCTATTTTCATTATTTCGGATGGTGCTATTTACAAGTCCTTTGGGAATGAGTCCCATTTGCGAGATGTTGACGGAAACTTGGCTTGCGAGCCTTACTTGCCACACAGTGTGCTCATTTTGGTGATTCAAAATAGCGACCCGTGACACGTGCCAAATTCTGTGAAAAATGCCAGATCAATCACATTTAGCGCAAGAGGAGAAACTAAGTGTGCGGGGAAATGAGAAATTCCCCAACGGCTGTGAGGGATCAGCCATGTGATATTGTAGCACGTGTTCGTTTGGTGTGGGCCAACTAAACAAAGTTGGGCGAGGTGCTCACGTGTAGGCACGGTGTCCTATCGTTGTTGCATGGAGCAGTGGGTTTGATCATAGGGGCCGAACGGTGCAGGTGTGGCGCAGTTATTGGTGACTGCTGTGGTAGCCGAGTGCTCGAGAAGAAACATCAGTTATGGGGACTAATCATGAAGATGTGCAATTGCAGGAATTGCCAGTGTTGCACAACTGTGGTAGCTGGGCAGAAGTTGCGCTGGTCGATTACGGGAATTGATTAGGTGCGACGTAGATCAGTTGTGGGAACTGATCGCAAGGTTGTGGTAACTAGGTGAGCATGTGGTGCAGGCAATTGTGAAAATTGCCGAAGTGATGCGCAACTATGGGAGCTGGGCGAAAGTTGTGCTGGTCGGTTATGGGAATTGATCAGGCACGACGCAGGATCAGTTATGGAGACTGATCGCAAAGAAGATGTGCACTGTTATGGGGACCGGGCACAACAATGGTGTGTCGGGCAGTTGCGGGAATTGCTTGACGCGTAGCACAGCTATAGTGGCTGGGCGGAGAATGTGCTGATCATTTCCGGTAATTGATTGGCACGGACATGGGTCAGTTGCCGCGACTGATGTGGCTGGAGTGAAGGGAGGTTCACTTTGACGTGCTGGAGTTTCACTTTGGCGTACGTTTGACGAGAACGTCAAACATTTAAGTGGGGGAGGTTTGTTACAGAATTTTTCCCTAGGCTAAACTCGGGCCAAGGATTGGCGCGGAGAAGTTGGCTACGGGGGCCAACGTCGAGGTTTTAGGGCGCTAGCATGGTGCTCTGTCGGGTGTGCTTTGGGGGCGTGCTATGATGCGCGAAATCTTGGCTATGGGGGACAAGGGAGTTTTGGGGCATGGGGCTTCAAAACGTGATGGTTTTTTATGGGGGAAAACTTAGAAGAGGTTGGGAAGGATCTAGAAGGTTCTGGGAATCTGGGTTTTTCTTACGCTTTGATATCCTGGGCAGTCACTTGGGAGTTTTGCCTTTGTCCAGTGCTAAGGAAAAACTCTCTAGAATGGTTTGGAGGGACCTATATGAGGATAGATGACTCAGGAAAGTCCTAGATTATTGGAGAATGATCTAGGCACTGCTCGACGTTACGGGGACGCTCGAGTGCGTACGATTTGTACTGGGCGTCGCATGGCGGGGATCTGCATGGTGCGGGTCTGATGCACGCTAGAAGATTTTAGAGGAGTCTAGAATCGTCGAGAAATGTCTAGCATCTGCGAGAAGAGTTGTGACGGGTCGCGAAGGGCTGTGATGGCGTGAGAAGGGGCCCGAATGCTCTAGACTTGGTGCGGGGATGCTGGATGTTACTGGGTTTTATTTGCCTTTTTTTTTCTCAGTCCGATTCGCCCTTTTCTTCTATATCGCTCTCCCTTTCTTCTGCCATAGACCTCATTTCTCTTTCCGTCTCTCTCCCTCTCTTCTCCATCACAGTTTGTGATGACAACCAAGGCTTGGAATTGGGGCACGGTGGCTACAACGATTATTTGAAAATCAAGCCTGGGAATTGGGGGACGATGGCGACAACGATGATTTGACAGGTAATGAGTTCATTGGTTTGTTTTGCAATTATTATGGTTGCAATTGGGGTTTTAATTTTTGGCATACGAAACTTTCGAAATGAGTTAATGGTGATTGTCTAATTGAGAGGTGATGGGTATCTGTAGCTAGAACCCTTTATCTTGTGCAAAGGGCTTTTGCTCATGCATTTTTTTTTTATGATATTGAGGAGATGGGTTGTTTGTTATGTGAACTGCCTAGTTAGGAAATGTGGAACGGAGATTGAGGTATGTGAGAGACGTGGACAAGAAAAAGAAACATATTTGGAGTAGAAAATGAAACATTGGAATATATGTTATTTTCAATGTATAGACTTTACTCCACCCCACTCCACTCCAGTGCGCTAGGACAGGATACTATGTAGGGATGAATTTTTCATCAGTGGTGAAAATCTATGTACCTAGCTAAGCATTGCAGAATCTTCAACAAATAATTTAGCTTAGGTGGAATCCTCTGTGCCAAATATGGAAAACTAGAGAGACGTGGTGATTCAGGGAGCGAAGAGTCAAGCAATAGAGATGTACGAAGAAGGGAGTGTGAACAAGTTCATGAAAATGCAGAAAGAACCAACAGATGTAAAGGAATTTAGCAACAGCAAATGAATGATGTGTTGGAGATTTTCCAATAGTTAAGCTGAAAGAAGAAAGGAAAATGAATGGACGACGTCTCGGATGAGCTCAACTAGATGACAACTCGGACAGGCTCAAGACGGACGACGTCTCAGACGAACTCAAGTGGACGACGTCTCGGACGAGCTCAAGTGGACGATGTCTCGGATGAGCTCAAGTGGAATACATCTCGGACGGGCTCAAGTGGACGACTCCTCGGACGGCAGTGTACAGCAATACGGACGTGTTTCAGTATGCATTTCCTTCTTCTCAAAAGTTGCATCTCTTCATTGTAATGCTGATTTCGAACTCGATTCTTATCCGAATTCAGTTCTGTTTCTTCCTATCTCTTCATAAGAGTTGTGACTATTGAATGACACCCTTTGGAGGTCTATAGATAGACTTCTTAGGATGATGATTCAAACACAAGAAATCATTCTCATCTTACAAGTCATTCTTGCACTTTTCACACTTGTTCTGTAGTTCGTTTGAGTTAGTGCAAACTTCCAACGATCATCTTCATTTTATCTCAAAAGGATATTAGTCCTGAACTCCTTGCACACATAAGGGGACTAATAAAACCTATAGGAAAGTGCTCTTGCAGGATTTGAAGAGGCATTTACTACTTTCTACAAGTGTAATAGATTAGAGTTTTCTTCCAGAAATAAAGTATTGTGTTGTAAAGTCCCAACCAACACAAAGGACTTGACGTCAGCCATTGGATATGTTTAACAGTGGAAAGTTTACATGGTGGAAGAAGAGGGTACACTTCCTTCTTGTTTCATTGAGGGTTGTGTATGTTCTGAACACACGCAAGCAGCCGGTTGCAGAAGAGGAATCATTGGTATAGATGAGAAAGCGCCATAAGTGAAAGACGGATGACGAGGTATGTAGATGACACATCCTCAATGCATGCATGACAATCTGTTCGATTTCTACCACACAGTTCCTACAGCAAGGGAACTTATGGACAAGTTGGAGGCAAGGTACATGCAACAAGTAAGAAATTCCTTGTCTCAACTTTCTTAAATTATAGGATGCAGGATAATAGGCCTGTGATGGAACAATTCACCGAGTTGAAAGGATGCTGAATCATTTTAGTTAGCATCAATTGACCATGGATGATACAGTTATTGTTTCGGCAATAATTGAAAAGCTTCCTCCTTCTTGGAAAGACTTCAAAAAGGATCTCAAACACAAAAAAGAGAAGATCACATTTGAAGGACTTGCTCATGACCTTCGTGTAGAGGAGGAATTGAGAATGCTGGAGTCTCATGAAAATGAGAAGGACAAGGCAAATGAAAAGGCCAAGGAACCTGCAACAAAGCTGCATGTCGTGGAACAAGGACAAAGCAGCAAGTCCAAGAAGAGACCCCGCAAAGACAATAATGATCAGGGTAAGAACAAGAAGAAAAAGAAGGGCAAGTGCTTTCATTGCAAAAAGGAGGGACGCTACAAATATGAGTGTCGACTTCTAAAGAACAAAGGCACCAACAACTCCAACAATGAGAAAGGAGAGGATGCTTTGGTTGCCATGATTTTAGAGCTATGTCTTGTTGATGAAGATCAGGCTTGGTGGGTTGATTCAGGAGCCACTATACACATATGTAAGAATAAGAACTTCTTCAAATCATTGCAAGAAGATCATGCTGAAGATTATGTAGTTTACATGGGGAATTCAGCAACAACCCCTGTAAAAGGAGTTGGAGATATTGATCTCAAATTCATTTCGGAAAAGGTTGTAACCTTGCCAAATGTACTCTATGTTCTTGAAGTTAGAAAGAATCTTATGTCCGTTAGTCTTCTGAATATGTTTGGGTTTAAGTTAGTCTTTGAGGCTGACAAGTTTGTCATTTCCAAAGGTGGTATGTTTGTAGGGAAATGATACCAATGTAATGACATGTTTAAAATTAATGCAATGCCAATCAATAAGATGGCAATTTCTTTGGTATATATGTTTGATTCATCATCTACTTTATGGCATAATAGACTAGGACATGTGCATTTTAGAAGGATGAATGATATGATAAAATTGGATCTTTTGCCTAAATGCTCAAAGATAGAAAATGACAAATGCTATAAATGTGTGCTGAATAATATTACAAGGAAACCTTTCCTACAATTGAAAGGAAAATAAATACACTTGAATTGATACATAGTGATTTATGTTACTTGCATGCTACTCCCTCAATAGGAGGAAACAAATATTTTGTTACATTTATTGATGATTGTACTAGATATTGCAGTGTGTATTTGTTGCATTTCAAAGATCCAGCCATGCAAAGTTTTGAAGTGTACAAAACTGAAGTTGAACTTGCATGCAATGGTTTGATTAATTATCTTAGAATGGACAGGGGTGGAGAGTATTATGAATTTGATTATTTTCAGTCAAGTGGTATTAAACATAAGGTGACTGCTCCATGTACACCACAACAAAATGGTGTTGCTGAAAGGAAGAATCGTGTGTTAATAGAAATGGTTAACACAATAATGTCTATTGCTGGCCTTAGTTAAGGTTTTTGATGAGAGGCTATTCTTACAGCTTGTTACTTGTTGAATAGAGTTCCTAACAAGAGGAATTCAGTAACTTCCTACGAACTTTGGCATAAAAGGAAGCCAAACCTTAGTCATTTAAAGGTTTGGGGCTGCAAGGCTATTGTAAGGCTTCCTGAACCAAAGAAAATGAAGCTAGGGGAAAGAGGAGTGGAATGCATCTTTATAGGCTATGCTCATAATAGCAAGGCCTACAGATTTTTGGTAATTGAACCAAATGATTCTATTGGTATCAATACCATTTTAGAGTCAAGAGATGCTGTCTTTGATGAACAAAGATTTTCCACCATCCCTAAAGCAATAGCAAGCGGTTCTAATCAAGAAGAACCTATAGTGGATGACTCAAATAGTGGCAATGAAGTCACTGAATTGAGAAGGAGTTCAAGGGCTAGAAGAACCATAACTTTTGGTCGAGATTTTGTTACTTATCTTGTAGAAGGAACAAGAGCTGGAATAAGTAACAAAACACCTTATTGCTTTAGTAGGGATGCTGATCCTTGCACCTTCAGTGAAGCTATGAGATCTCATGATGCTTCATTTTGGAGAGAAGCAATCAATGATGAAATGGTTCAATTCTTGGAAATAATACTTGGGTCTTAGTGGACCTTTTCCCTAGTTCCAAACCCATTGAATGTAGATGGATCTTCAAAAAGAAAATGAAGGTGGATGGAACCATTGATAAGTACAAGGCAAGGCTTGTAGCCAAAGGTTTCACACAAAAGCAAGGTCTTGATTAATTTGACACTTAGTCACATCTTGCCACAATAAGGATGCTTCTTACTATAGCCTCAATCTAGAAAATGGAGATACACCAAATGGATGTCAAAACAGCATTCCTTAATGGGGAATTAGACAATGAGGTATACATGAAGCAACCAGAAGGATACTAGGCCAAGAGCACAAGGTGTGCAAACTTGTGAAGTTATTATATGGGCTTAAACAAGCTCCAAAACAGTGGCATCAAAATTTTGATGAAGTAATACTTGCTAATGGATATAGAATTCATGAAGCAGATAAATATGTCTATAGCAAGTATGGAAATGGCAAAGGTGTCATCATATGTGTAGATGTTGATGACATGCTGATTTTTGGTTCAGACTTAGAGCAAGTCAAAGAAATCAAACAAATGCTTTCAAGGAATTTTGACATGAAGGATATGGGAGAAGCTGATGTTATTCTTGGCATAAAAATTAAGAGAGAATATGAGTCAATCAAGCTTTTACAAGCACATTACGTTGAAAAGATTCTGAAGAGGTCGCTTTGAGTGTAAATCGGTCACAACTCCTGTTGATCCAAATCTGAATTTTGTAAAAAATAAAGGAGATCCTATTTTTCAACTTGAGTATGCTAGATTTATAGGGTCTTTGATGTATGCTATGACTTGAACACGTCCGGATATTGCTTATGTAGTTGGTGTATTAAGTAGGTATACAAGTAATCCCAACAACCGATATTGGCTTGGGGTTAAAAGGGTGTTGAGATATCTCAAAAATACCAAAAACTATAGCATCACCTATAGAGGTTATCCTTCTATTTTTGTAGGGTATTCAGATGCTAGTTGGATCACAAACAAAGATTATCACTCTTCTACAAGTGGTTGGATCATTGTTTTGGGTGGTGGTGCAATTTCTTGGGCTTCAAAAAAGCAAACTTGTATTGCAAACTCCACCATGGCTACTGAATTCATTGCTTTAGCTTCAGCAAGCAAAGAAGTAGAATGGCTAAGAAATCTCTTGCATGAGATTCCGATTTGGCCAAAGCCAATTTCACCAATATCCATACATTGTGACAGCACTACTATGATTGCTAAAACATATAGTCAAGTGTACAATGGGAAGTCTAGGCATATTAGTGTGAGACATAGCATGGTTAGAGACTTGATCACAAGTTGATGCATGACCTTGGACTATGTGAATACCAAATATAATTTGATTGATCCTTTAACAAAAGGACATGATAGAAAAGACTTCTATTAAGATGGGATTGTCCTAGATTATTCGCAGTGGAAACCTCAATTCGTTGATAGTTTAACAACTAGTTCTGAATTCAATATAGTGAAAAATACATTGCACAATGATCGGAACAGTACTAATACAGTGTAGTGTTAATACTTGCATGTGAATTTAGGATGAACTTTTGAGTGCTTAACAAGTTCACGTTAAATACCAAATATGAGAAAAGCAATAATGCTAGAAATTATCATATGGCAGGAATATTTTGAAACTTGCCTATATGTATGCATTATGGAAATTCATAAAAGGTTCTTTAATGAAACCTTGGACACATACATGAAAGAGATTGAGACACATAGTTGTTATTTGTTGTTTATAACATGTTGCGGAAAAGCGAACTTGTGCGTGATTACATTAAGGCTTGTCAATGGACTGTTGCTTCAAAGCTTGCCTACCAAATTAGTTCGACAAGTTTGCAAGGTGTTTTCACTACGGCGTTGGTTGAATCGAATGACACCAGGGCTAATGCATAAGTTATCAAGAAAAGTTCTTGACTTTGAGAGGAAGGCAATTTTCCAAATCATTAGAAAATGGTGGGGGATTGTTGGAGATTTTCTAATAATTAAGCTGAAAGAAGAAAGGAAAATGAACGGACGATATCTCAGATGAGCTCAAGTGGGACGAGCTCAAGTGGACGACGTCTTGGACGAGCTCAAGTGGACGACGTCTCGGACGAGCTCAAGTGGAATACGTCTCGGACAGACTCAAGTGGACGACGCCTCGGACGGCAATGTACAGCAATACGGATATGTTCCAGTATGCATTTCCTTATTCTCAAAAGTTGCATCTCTTCATTGTAATGGTGATTCTGAACTTGATTCTTATCCGAATTCAGTTCCGTTTCTTCCTATCTCTTCATAGAGTTGTGACTATTTAATGGCACCCTTTAGAGGTCTATAAATATACTCCTTAGGATGATGATTTAGACACAAGCAATCATTCTCACCTTACAAGTCATTCTTGCACTTTTCACACTTGTTCTGTAGTTCGTTTGAGTTAGTGCAAACTTCTAACGATCATCTTTATCTTATCTCAAAAGGATATTAGTCCTGAACTCCTTGAACACATAAGGGGACTAACAAAGCCTAAAGGAAAGTGCTCTTGCACAATTTGAAGATGCACTTACTGCTTTCTACAAGTGTAATAGATTAGAGTTTCTTCCAGAAATAAAGTATTTTAGTTGGTTCTTATTATGCTGTAAAGTCTCATTGTTGTTCAGTATATCCAACAGGATGGACAGCTCCGGTTATTTTCAGAATTCATGTGGCTTCAACTTAGGGGTGTTCATCTTGATCTGCGGTTCGGATCTAATCAATTGTAATGGTTCATAACTAGTTTTCAGATTGGATCGAACACAATGCCCTAATCTGCAAACCAAGTTACTCGTTACTCAGCCGACTGAATCCCACTCTCGTTTGAGAAACAGTTAGCTAGGTACTTCTCTTTGAAATGAAACTCCCTTTTGCATTGACGGTACCAAGGCTGCAGCTGCAGTTACCTTGTTGTATTATTTTCCAAATATGCTTTGGGAGGTTTCTCTCGATGGAATTTAAGTGTCAGATTCTATTATTCTAGCTTGTACAATGGTATGCCTTATGGGAAATTCTGCTTGTCTTTATTCCACCTTTTCATGCTCTTTTACTTTTCTCTGTTTGCCTTGAGACTACATGATCTGATTGTATCTCTACATGTGAACTTCTTATGTCGTCTTTTATTTTATGTTAGCTTTTCCTTTCTGCAAACATCGTTAATGGATTCCTTTTTTGATGACATTTTTCTCTGAATGTAGTCTGCAATTCCAGTGTCTAATACAAACATGTCCTGATAAAACATTTCTACATGGATCTTTGCTTTTGTTTATATGATTCTGAAAGCATGTTTAAATCACACTCTACATAGTCTTGCAAAATCTTATGTTTTGTAACCTTAAATGTACCTTTCAAGTTGTAGAATATGATGAAATACTCTACATTGATCAACTATTTCTGAAGCTTGAATGATTAGTTAAATGATGAGCAACTTTTCAGTTGAGTTTAGTGCATAAGGTATGATGGATATGAATGATACTCCCTAGTCCCATATAAAAAGTCTCACTTTCTAATACTAAAAATAATATTATAAAGTAAACTCTTTTAGTGGGACAGAGGAGTATCAAAATAGTCACTGCGTGGTATTTATACAGGAAGCAACTTTTCAATAATCTTATTTGACTTATGAAAGACTACCATAATTGAACTCCTCCATGGATGAATTAAGATGAAACTTAGTATTTTGTACCTCTAGCATTGTCAGGCGGCTTTTTTTTGTTAGATCAGAAGCATCTTGTTCCCTTTTTGCTTGTTTGCTTGTGGTTGGGTAAATTGTGCAGCACTCAAGGATGATAATCAAGAAAGACTAAAAGGTAAAAGAAGTGTTGTTTTCCACCATGCATGCTGGCTCACTCAAAACTCTTGACATATATACACATGCACACATCACACAAAAAGGGATTGTCTTTTTTCATTTTGAATCAGGATATTTGTGTATAGTATAGTGTATATGTGGAGCAATTTTGTGGCTTACACAAAATTTGGCTTTGATGAGAATGAGTCATATGTTCAAGAAGAAGAGAGAATTAAGGAAGGTTTATACAGTGTAGGAAGTGATGTTCACTTTTGAGTTGCTAGTGAAACTTCACAATCTGGAGAACAAATTTGTGTAGTGAGCACAGCAAGTTTGGTATTGGTTTGTATGATTAAAACAGGGTTCCCTTATAAATGTTCGAGTTGTGGTTGGGGGGGGGGGGGGGGGGGGGTAGGCTGTTTGAGCACCCATACTCTTGAAGAATGTTAAGCTACCTGGGTAATGTTCTTACTAGAAAATGTTGTACTATAATCTAGTGTGTATATTTTATGACATTTCAAATATGGTTTGATAGTTGGTAGAGTATTTAAAGGCCCCGTTTTGAAAATAAAAACAGAGTTTCATTGTGTAAATAAAAAATTATAATGTGATTTTTTATGTTTATGGAACAATAATTTGTTCTGGGATGTGAAATGATTTGAGGCAGATGATAATGTAATTTTATGTATAATGGATAATTGTTTTTTTAGAGTGAACTGTCAAAACTATCACTTTACTTTTGCATATTCTTTCGTTTGGTCACTAAACTTTTTTTTCCCCCAACAATGTCACCATACTTTCCAAAACGGGCTAAAAATGTCATTTGGCCGTTTGGCTCCGTTAGCCTTGACGGAAGGCGGTCACATGCTTGTCATGTGCCATTTTTTAAGGGTATTTTTGTCAATATACTCTTCATTTTCTTTCCTCCCTTTTTTCTCACCCCAAAATTATTGTTCGTTTTCTTCCCAAAATTCCTCCACCTCCTCCCCACCCTTGCCGCCGTGAGTTCTTCCTTAATTTGTGAACATTACTTATCATGCCGTTCCTATAGTTGGGTACAACTAGCTCAAGCCTCTATAGCAACCTCCCATCCCAAATCCCCAATTTCCTCGGATAATGGCCGCTCCCAAGGAGCTGAAACATTAATATACATAACAAAACCATCATCAAAAGAAAAAACCAACAAAATCAATATTTCAGAAGCCTTAAAGCTTGAAAATTCAAGAGACATTAGCTTATATTAAATCTTAGATCTCACTTGGTTTCTCCAATTTTTTCCAATAACTTTTTTTTTTTTTTGGACTCAACCTAACAAAAAGATGACCGAGATTGCTCTGTTCAAAATTTGGCGTCAACACTCAGCGTCTAAAACATGGGAAGGGGAAGCTAATAGACTATTAGCTAAGTCAGAAACAAATACAAGCTTGAGAAATAGAAGAAAACAAACATAATCCTATAAAAACTTGAAGCAATTTGATGCTCATGATTGATTCATAACTGATGGAGCAGAAGACAAGATGAAAAGCGAGGGCAGGAAAAAAGAAATTGACACTGTGAAGAAACACCACAACCTCCGGTACACCCCAGAACAAACAATTCTATAATTTTCTACTTTTTTTCCTTTGATTGATCAAATATCAAATATCGTTTCCCCATTTTATTGTGATTTGGATTTTCCAAACCCTTGCTATTGATTTATACTCCTATATAACAACGTTAATTCTATCAGAATTCTCCTATGGGAAGGAAGAGACTAGAGGGAAAGATGGAGCGTGAGAATTAAAGACTACAGCGCGGCGGAGGGAGGAGGAGGTAGGAGGAATTTGGAAAAGAAGAAAATTTGGGGAAGGAGGAAAAGGAAAAAGAAAAAAAAAAGAAGAAGAAGAAGAGAAGATGAACAGTAAAGTGACAAAAATACCCTTAAAGTGAGCACATGACAAGCATGTGACAGCCCTTCCGTCAATACTAACGGAGCGAAACGGCCAAATGACATTTTTAGCTTATTTTTGAAAGTATGGTGACATTGTTAGGGAAAAAAAAAGTTTAGTGACCAAACGAGAGAATCTGGAAAAGTAAGGTGACATTTTTGGCAATTCACTCTTTTTTTTTATATAAATTTGATGCAAAAATTAATACTAATAAAAAGATTGAAATGAAATATGGTTATCTTACTATTATAAATAATTCTAATTCTAGATAGAGTTTAAGTATCCAAACAAAAATATTAGAATTGCAATTCAATTTCTACATAATTATACTATTTTACAAAACAATAAAATTCAAGTGAATTTGCAATTCCAATTTAAAATTTCAATTCTATAGAATTTCAATTCAATTCTAATTGCGTTCAACCAAACGGACCCAAAGAGTATTTTGGTAATTTTGGATCCCAATTTTAATAGAATATTGGGGGAAAAAAAAACTCATAGAATTGTAATTTGTAAAGACTCCCGATCCGAACATGTTACGGTCCGGTTTCAGTCCAAAATTGCGTATCGCAACAAAAAGAGAGCAACCAAAACGCATACGCAAATTCTAGATATTAAGGCGGGGCATGGTAACATGGTTCTCGACGGTTAGTGTGGACAACAATAATAGAAGTGAAGTCTTTATTTTTGGCATATTCTACTATCTGAAGCACAAACATGGATGCCCAAACAAACTCCAAGAGTAACAGACTTTAACTTTTCAAATGTCAGAGCCAAAAAAATGATAATTAGAATAAGGATAAAGCAACAAGAATTCAGCAGGGCAACCTTTTTAAGATCATAGGTGTGACACCCCCAGCCTCGACCTCCCTATTTCACGCGTGAGTCGCGACCGAGATATCTGCCTGGTTTGCACTAAGGCTCATTCATGATTACATAGCACTAAATAATTATAAAATGTTTATACACTAAATTGGAATAAGAGATCTTTTATTTCACTAATATAAAATGTACAAATGTATTTCTATAACTGTTACATCTCGCATAGTATGAGACTTCATCCTATAAGCATGACGCTTCTCATAACGTCGCATTTAATTCTTGTTACATGCAAAACGTCTAAGGGGTGAGTTTCCATAAGCTCAGTGAGGTCGCACTATTAAAAACATTACTAAGTAAACATTTATCGGCACATAACACATAATTCCTACACAAGTAAGAGGGGATACGTAAGGAATAGAAAGGCATAATCAACAAGTTATACCAAAGGATCTATGTGACCCTTCGAAAACATTACTGATTACACTTTTACCTGAATTTGGACATTGTACAATGTAAACTAGTATACTGTACAATGTGGACCGCTTCCCACGCCAATACTGACAACATTAACATTGAACATTGTGGCATACCTCGAGATAATAACGAAACGAACCCTCAAATCATTTAGTCGGGCACTCCAGCCCAATACCGACATACCCGATTTCAACAACTAGATAGGCTTTGGGGACCCCCAAATAGATATGCAGTAACATTTAACATTGATGCACAAACACGGGTGCATGGAACATTAACACTTAACAGAAAACATTTACACTTAGAACTATAACACCAAACATTTAATATTGAACAGTTAACGTTGAACATTTACATATATATAATATATTTATAAACATTTTATTTTGTACACTCAAAGGAAATACTCATATATTTCACGTATAAGCATGCATTTCACTAAACATAATTTTAATATCAATATTACATATAAACAATAATACCAGTAGAGCATGCTAACTCGTGTATTTACTAATTAAATCATTTAACCCCTTTAGTGAGAATACTTACCTTGGTCCGTAGATACTCACGTTCTATATATCCGATCTGCATATATTTCATGTTCCGAAAATTCAGTGTTTATTTATAACAAATAGAAGTCTAAGATTCTTTAAACTTCTTATGTATTCCAGGAATTAATTAAGTGAGGCGTAAAACTAATTTATCTAATTTTGCTAAAATGAGCGTAAAATAATAATAGGTATTTAAAAGTTATTTTCATTTATTTTGAAAATAAGTAATAAAATATCATAATCATAAAGAAAATTTAAGTTTCATGCCGTAAAACTATTTTACTTATTTTCCTTTTAAAAAGGAGTTTATAACATTTAAACTTTATTTCTAATTTATTTTAGAAATAACCAATAAATGAACAAAAATTATATTAATTACTAACTTAAGAAAATATGAATTTAAAACCCTTTAAACGCTTGTTAAAATAATTTTTGCAAAGATTTATAAAAGGAATTATAAAAGAATAAGCAAAAGAATTAAAATTATTTAAAAATCAGTTTTTCAGCATCAGATCGGTTTTACCCGATTGGGGAATCTGTTTTACCCACTCCATGATCGATTTTACCCGTTCCAGGATCGGTTTTACCTGATTTTCTAGAGCAAAAGCAATCGGTTTTACCCGCTACCAGATCGGTTTAACCCGATCGTGCCCAAAAAATGTTTTCTTCAACCTTTTGCTTCGGTTTTCAAACAAAAGTGCTCCAAACTAGACTTAAATTACTTAACCTAACAGTTATAAGGTTAATTCTGTCATTTTGCTTACTCTTTTATTAAACTTTTTTTTTAACCCTAAATATCTCACTCTCGTCTCTACACGGCACTACCTTCGTCACCTCACTTCATCACCTGAAATTCACTCTTTCTCACGCATCACCACCTTCAAATCATCCTTCCTTCACGCATCACCCACACATCACACACACTTAACACCCACATCAGGTTCACTTCCAACTCCACTGTCAACCCAGCCGACCATTATTAATCTCACCCGTCACCGCTACAATCGTCACCATAGGCTCCATCCAGATTGAAGTCGAACGGAGAAGATTCCAGATCTGGAGAAAGAAGGGATCGAAGTCGAACGGAGAAGACTTCATACCTAGGAAAACTACATCTTCAGATCTTCTATGTCGGCAGCAGAACGGCGACGCTAGAGGTCACGACTAGATCTTCTATGGCGGCCATCGATTTGGGAGGTCCTGATTCCAGAAACAGCAGCAATGGTAGAAGAGAAGAGGGAGGTTGTCTGACATCCAGTGACAGAGCTTTAATTTTTTTGGTTTTGGTAGTCTCTTGTGACCCATTAAAGGCTTTGAGCTCCTCTAATCTTTCTTCAATCCCCATGTACAATTTAGTTGCGATTACTGAATCTGGAAATTCTTGGAGCATATCACATGAAGTTGGATGGATTATTGATTAATGGTGGCCAGTGTAATTATAATCTTTGTGAAATATGTGTTCGGACATCTATCTGATTAATCTTTAATTTGTGGGTTTACTGTAACTTCAATGGCGTTGGATTTTTGGATTAATATGTGTTGGCATTGGCGTTGTTGGGCAGAGGTACAACAATGTTGTGGTGGTGGTGGTGTCCGACTAGGAGTTGGGGGTGGTGGAAGTTTGACCATGGTTGGGCTAATCTTGAATGTCAACAACAATAAAATTTTACAATTGTAAAATTGAAGAAAAAAATTAATTAAGATATGATTTGTAAAATAATATATTATGATTGGTAAAAGAAAAGGAAAACTATAATTAAACTATGGAAAAAATTAAGATTTGTTAAAAAAAAAAAAAATTAAAATAGTAATTAAACTTTAACTAATTAGAAAAACTAAGAAAAATAAAGCAGTAACTGAACATTAATTAGTTTAAAGTAAGAAAGGAAAAAAATAAATTTATAAATGTTTGAAGGAAATTAAAGTTTTAAATTAAAAGATACAAAATAAAAATATTTACATTTGTATATTATTTTATTAAGGGTAAATATGCCATTTGAGTCAATGATAAATATGGTATTTTATTTGTAAGGGCAAACATGTCATTTTTTCAAAAAGTTAAGAAAAGTAGCCGACTTTTTAGTTTGACCTGTTAAAATGATGGAAAAGCTAACGGTTACGGATTTCAAAAAAGTTAATGGTTACAGATTTCTGAAAGGTATGAGGGAATTGTTCGTAGCTTTTTAAATTATAGGGGATCGATTAATAACTTTCGCTAACTATAGGGGTGTTTTAGGTAATTTTCCCTAATTTAACCTAATTTAAATAGACACACATACATAAGAATTAAAGCGGGAAGTGGTTATTAGTATCTTTGGAGTGTGATCCTGCTTCAAAACTACTAAATTCATCTGCTTCATTTCCAGCAAATAGCTGTAGATAGAGAAGGCATATAATCAACAAATGCACAGAGTACACAACTTTGACTTTGCATAGCAATGCTTCAATCTGTGTTTCACCCAAAAGAGTAAAGTTTGATGAGGTGCGCTTTGGCCGGACGGTCGTCAAGGGCGGATGGTCAAAGCTCCCGATCACAATCCTGCCAAAAGAGAGAACCCGTTAAGTATTTCGGGGGTAGTTCCCCGGGATACACTCCGACGGTCAAATTAGTGTACGGTAGAGAGAGAAGCTTAGATATAGAGAGAGAGAGTCCCTTTACCTGTAGAGTATATATGTGTATTTATAGGTGTGAATGTCGACACCAACCTCCTTCCTGATGTCTAGGAGGCTCTCGTGGGGGACCCACCTGTAGGGTCGGGATCCCACGTGGGGCCCTTATTCACTATTAAAGTTCAACAATACCTCTTCATTGTCAGGCATGCAAATAGTCTCATCAACCTCTCCTTGGTGTTTTCAATTGTTTGAGGGACCTGTTTTGCTAGAGGCTAAACATGAATGATACTTATGGTAAAACATATCAAGAAATACACATATATCAATACTTGAATTTTACCAATTTCCAGAATTACACCATCGAGTTTGTATAAACTTACCACTAACAATTCAGATATCATTGAAGTTACCAACCATTAGAACTCCAAATACATGAAACTCAAACATTAGCATGCTAAATGCTATTTTTTAAAAGCATTCAAATCCACTTCAAGCTCCCTATACTCAATGCAAAATTACACATATTCAGAAAAATAACATAGTTCAGTTGGATTTTCAATCCTACAAATCGGAGAATGACACAATCCTAAAGAAGATGCAAAAATATAAGATTTCGTCTAGAAACGAACACTCCATTTAGAACCCAGAGAAATAACAGAAAGTGTCAACAAATTCTTGAGAAAAGAACACAAATTTAAACAACATGGCACCTTTTTAAGCCATCCAAATCTTATACTACTTCAGAACTACCCCGTAAGAAAGACAGATATATAGTCTCCATCACCCACATAAATCCATTGAGATGGGTTAGCAAATTTCCAGCCACCGCCATTAATATGTATACGATATATTTTTTTAAGGGAAAAAGGTGAAAATTTAAAAGCAAGGAAGAATGAAGAGAAAGATAAAGGAAAATCCCTACTTCTTCGCCGAGCTCGAGTGTTCTTTTCTCGGCGGCTTCACGAGACTTAACTTTCTTACGTTTCTCGAGCTTCTTCTGCTGCTTAAGCTTAGCATTGACGACTGACCTCTTCTCTTTGTTCTTTATCATAGACGGAAGCAATGACTCCGTCTGATTCCCCTTCATTTTTGCTCTCTTGAGTTGTCCACCATCTCCGTCCACACTTACATCGCCGGCGGCCTTTTGCTTCGTCCCCATTTTCACAGACGACCAATCGGCGGCTACTGCTTAGTACGAAAAAAATAGAGTTAATTGCAAAGTACTACCTCAAACTTTACCTTGATTGTAAATTGCCCCCTAAACATTTAGTCGCAGCAATTTACAGCTTAAACTATCAATTTGCCCCCTAGACTATCATTTGTTGCATCTTAGATAAGGTTTTTTTCTAAATTCATATATCAATTAAGTAAAAGACATAATTATCCTGAAAAACATTATGGTGAGAAACCCTATCTTTTATTTTATTTTATGGTGAGAAACCCTATCTCTCATCTTGTATCTCATTCCTCCCCCTGTTGTAACAAGCATCACATTACTCTGAAACCTGGGCAAGTTTGTTCAAAAACCATACCACTTCATTGTTAAGCATTCAATTCTATTTCAAAAGGTAACAGAGGGTACCACAAAACTCAAAAGCACTTCCATTCTGGTTTCTATAATCCTATAAATGAAAACAATGAATATACAGAGTTGCACGCTCCGTCTAAGAATTCAACATTATATCCTCCCATCCCTTTTTAATCTTAATCACTAAAATATCTGTTATGCACCAACATACCTAATAACATGAAAAAAAAAAAAAAACTAACAAAGAAAAAGATTCTTTTTGAAGTTATAAACTCTTCATTCCTCATTTGATGAACCCGTTCATCCCCATTCAAATCTATACCATTCAATTTGTTCAATTTATCGAGTTGAAGTCAATTAAACTATTAATAAATTGGTTGAGGAACTGAATTTAGCTTCAAATTCCAAACCTTCGCCTCAATTTTTCTCACTAGCTTCCCTAAAAAGCTTGCGGATTTCATCCCTTACTTAATCTAGAACATCAACTTACAACTTCATCATCTTCATCCACTTCGCCGTTGACCCATGAAATCCCCCTCCTCTGTGTTCCCAGCGAAATCTCTTGGACCTTACAATTTTATTTCTAAACAGCCCGGCATGAATTGTTTAGCATAATAGAACTTAGAAATAATGAAAATAAATATTGAGAACTGAGAAGTATAGAGGTAGTATGGAAACAAAATTATTTGGCTGTGATGGAAACATAAAAGTAGGGCTGGGTTTGATTCGACCTTTACTACATGGCGATATCACGAGGATGAAGATGATGATTGGATATTGCATGTGAAAATCCTCTCGATGATATGGTTGATGATGTGGGTCATAGTTATGCTGTTAATTCTGAACTTATGGAATCATTAAGGTCTAAAAAATACAAGCCTCTATATCCCAGCTGTAAGCACACGCATTTGTTGAGGATTTGCTTCCGGAAGACAATAAACTCTCGGACCGCATTTATGATCCAAAAAATATTTTGTGTCCAATGGGTATAGAGTACAATAAAATACATGCTTGCCAAAATGATTGCATAGTGTACTGGAACGAGTATAAGAATGCAACAGTATGCCCAAAATTTAATGTTTCTCGTTACAAGAAGAAGAAGTCTCGGGCGAAGGTTGTGTGGTATCTCTTAATAATTTCAAGGTTTAAGAGGAGTTTTTGCAATAAAGAAGATGCAAAAAATTTCTGTTGACATGCGGATCGAACAATTCCAAATGATAACATGATAAGACACCCTGCTGACTCTAATTAGTGAAAGAAAATCGATATGATATATCCGCAATTTGGTGGTGAAGAGAGAAATTTGAGACTCGCATTGTGTACTGACGAAATGAATCATTTCCGTAACATGAATAGCTCTCACAATTTATGTGCATGAAATGGAAGTATGTCATGTTGTAAATTTTGATATCGGGCCCTCATCAAACCGGAAACGACATTGATGTCTATTTGACACCCTTGATCGAAGACTTGAAAAGGTTATGGGACGAAGGGGAGACAGTGTTTGATACATATAGGAAATGACATTCAATTTGAGAGTCATGTTGTTTTGCAACATAAATAATTTTTTGGCGTATGAATCTGTCTGGATATTCTGTTAAGGGGCACAAGGCATGCCCTATTTGTGCAAATTGTACGAATTATTGTCAACTCGCACATGGTAGGAAGATGGTTGACCTTGGTCATCGGAGATTCCTTCCAAAATAGCACAACTATCGTTGAATGAAAGTGGCATTCAATGGAAAGCGAGAGGTGAGAGAGGCTCCTCAAACGTTGAGTGGAGTGAGGTTCCTGATAAAGTCAAAATGATCAATGTGAAATTCGAAAAGCGAAAAAAGTAAACAAGAAAGAGAATTTGTTTGAAGAAGAAGTCTATATTTCTTTATCATCCGTATTGGAAGCACTTGAATGTGCGACATTGTCTTAAGATAATGCATATTGATAAAAAAATATTTGTGAAAGTTTGCTTGGTATGCTTCTTAACAGCCTGGGAAAACGAAAGATTGTTTGAGTGCGAGAGTCGATTTGAAAGCCATGGGTATACGCACTGACTTAGTTCCGGAAATGAAGGTATAGATGTCGCATAGGTCTAGATGTCGGATAATGTGATCTGGCCCTAAACTTTGAATATTTATGAAAACCCCAAGAAAACCATTGACGAACCTCGTCCGCTTGATAAAAATTAATGTTTATATTTGAATGCTTAATGCTGAAACCATAATGATGAATTGATTAAACACTTAATATCTTAATGCTGAAATATATTTTTCGAATATCTGAATCAGAATGCTTAATCACTTGATCTTGGTTGATAAATTAATATGCTGATCTTAATGCTGAAATATTGAAAATGTACAATTTTACCTTTACGTTGAATTTTTATATTTACATAAACGAAATATCAAATTTTATAATAAAATATAAATTATGCTCGATGACAAAATAATGAAACAAAATAAGATAAAACACATTAAATTAAATGATTCAAATACAAAAAGATATTAATTTATTACAATTTATTAAAATTTCTTAAATATGAAAAATGGATCCACAATTGGAGTCTAAAATAAATTAAAAAATTTACAATAAAAATCATATATAATTAATAAAATTATATAAGTAATATAAAACATATCGTACAAATGAGATTTATAAAAACAAGTAAATCATATAACTTTGGGTTGTACCAAAAAACTGACTGAATTCGAATTGGTTTTCAAGTTTCGATTAGGTTTGGTCTTCAACGAATTCCAAATTAAGTTTTCAAATTGATTTTCCAATTCGAAAACTGAACCGAAAACCAAATTCAAAATATATTAGTATTATATATATTTAAAAGTTTTAAATATTTTGAAAAGATTCTGAACTCTGCTGAAATAATATTTCATGTAGTTGCAAAAAATTGTTGCTATTTATGCATTGTAATTTTTAGTTTCTGACTGTGTGAAGATTATCATATTTTGAATTGGATTGTACTGGAGTTTCTCAATTTATAACATCTTTAATTATCAAAATAGGTGGGATGAAAATGGATGTTAGTTTAATGTATGAAGTTTTAATATAATTGTTGCCAGTAGTACTTACTGCAAGTTTCCCATCAACAGATTTTAGTTTGCAAAAAAATTCATGGAGCATAATTTGTTTTGGAGTTTCGAATTAATTCGAATTCGAATTGAAAACCGAATTCAAATTCGGTTTGGTTTCGGTTCGATTTTTCCAAATTTATTTCAAATTAGGTTTGATTTTTGAATTGGACTTTAAAAAAATTAATTCGAGAAAACCAAATCGAAGAAACCGAAGAACTTGTAAACCGAACCGATGAACACCCCTAGTCACTAGGACTAAAAGTAGAACAAACTCCAAACCGACCAAAAATGTAATGGAACCAAACAAAATGACTAAAAATGCGATTTTCCATTCTTGTTTCTTTTTTAATACTGAGATCATTATTTCTATTGTGTAACAGCAATCAGTTCAAGATCTTTAGCATGGCCGAGTCTCAGCTGCTGAAGTTGTGCAAGCTATTCATGAGTTGCTTTCTGTAGCTGGAATCAATATGGATGTTGAGAAGCAGACACTACTGCAGACAACATTAACTTTGCAAGAGCGATTGAAGGAATCGCAAGCAGCACGCTTGCTTGAGCAAGTTGTCTTAAGACTTACAGTGAAACAATTCCAAGAATCCACGTTTCCCTTCCCCAGTTTTTGTCTTTCTGCTTCATATTTATGCCCATATCAAGAAAAGAGCAGCTAATCATAAGATTCCTATATTTTTTCCTTAACAGTTATCTTGAATCAATAAAATGGATCTAAAAATCTTTTATATCGTTATCTTTGGTTATCTCCATCTGGCCTTTTGCACCTAGTAATCAAGTTACTTCCTATCATTGGTTGCATCTATTTCATAAGCCTCCTCCCCATTCTGAGTATCAGCTATTTCAAAGCTTACCAAAAGCTTATTACTCAAATGGAAGACCAGAAACTGAGCTGACTACTGTTTGTCCCTCTCATTTTGACCTCCAAAGCAGTCTACTCCCTATATCCAATCATCTAATTTCTAAATCCAAATAGCTAGCACCTTCCAGACCTCAACTCATCATCTTCACATTTTCTCTCCCCGCCCAGAACACTAAAGCTCCTGAAATCTTCAGCCCAGAAATGGTTTCTGCAGGATTATGTTCTCATTCAGCTGAATGATTTTTTTAGTAGCCAAGGTTTCCTTGTTTGCAAAATATGACAGTGTAACTGGGTGGAAGTTTGAGAGTTAGGGTTTTTTTTTTTTTTGTCTTGGTTTGTGTGAGCATCAGTTGAGGAAACAGGTGGACAATGATTACCAATATCTCCTTCCTGGTTAGCATCATTTTGAAAATAATATAAAATGATTCAAACCCTCTTTAAGTGGGTTTTGAAATTGAGAAAAGAAGACTTTAAGTCTTGCTCCCAATAGTTGCATTAAAGATGTGATGCAGGCAAAGAGATGGAGTAGAATAAGAAAAGGAAGAGTAAATCAAATCTTTATGTTTTGACTTTATTTATATGGTCCATTCCTTCTCTGGCATTTTTTTTCCTTCTTTTGAGGGCCGCCCACTATGTTTCTCCCTTGTGTAATCAAGTTTAGTGCCATGTGACAAATTTACTAATTTTCCTTATCATATTTCTCCATAAAATTTTTGCGCTGCTATGATCGTTACGTGTTCCACAATTTATACAGTATTGGAATATATGAACCCTCTGTATCTTAACTTTATCTGATTTCTACTATTATTAGTTGGACTGAGAGGAACAAGGATGCCATATACATATATAATCTTTTTGTTATTACTACTGTTTAGTTACAAAGGATGCTTTGTATTGACTTGTTGACTTCTTGCTTCAAATTAATTTGTTGACTTCTTGCTTTGTATTGACTTGTTGACTTCTTGCTTCAAGTCACTGCAAGGCAGTTGACTCGTACTAAAACTAATAACTCGGTTTGCAGATATAAATTTTATAGAAAACATTGCTAAAAATTAGATCAAACCAGTAGACTAATGGTTCTCTACTTGAAAAACAACAAAAACATAGTTTAACATAGTTAAAAAGAGAAAATATATATAATCAAAGATATAAATACTCACACCTAAACCTTAACTACCATTATTCCAAAAAATAATTAAAATAAGTATCACATTGCAAAAATCAGATAAAAAAAAAAAAAAAAAGTTTCAGAATTCAAAAGTTAGAAAGAATCTAAAATGTCATATTTTAGACGTAAATCTTGTTTGCTTGGTTTTCAAGAACTGCAAAAGTAGTGTCTTTTCCATGGATTCCTATGAATCAAAACAAAACAAAACTCATTAAAAATTTCATAAACTCTTGCGAAATCGGATAAATAATATTAAAAATGTTGCATTATTTCGTTTCTTAAAGATTTGATGATGAACAGTTTCTCCTTGAAACGATTTGATTCGAAGATGAAGATGGTGATGGCATGGCTGCGAAAATTAGAGAAGAATAGTACAAATGAAATTGGTGAAGAGCACATAGCAACTAGGGTAAATGTTGTTTTAGGCTCCTCATTATAATTTGTAGTCATCAAATTTACACCTGATTTTTGAGATTACGGTGTAAGAGATCAAAATTAACACTGCAGACGTAACAAATTTAACCTGGTGTAAGTGCTCGGCCTCTTATCCATACTTACAAGACCCGGTGTAAGTGAAAATCATTAACACTGAGTTCAGGACAACCAGTGCCAATGATCCGCGTTTTTTATTTCACACCAGAATCTCTCGTATCTGGTGTAAACAAGCAGTGCTAGAGATTCATTTTATGATAGTAAGTATAAGCTTCACTTACAATAGTATAAGCAATCCTTAATAAAAGTAAATCTTTTTTTGAAAAGGATAATTTTAACTCACCAAAGGATAAGCGATCCTTTATAAATATAAAATCTTCTTTTGAAAAGTATAATTTTAACTTATAAAAGTATATGCAATACTTTATGAAAATAAAACACATGTTTGAAAAGTGTAAATTTAACCTAAAAGTATAAGCAGTAATTTATAAAAATAAAATCTATTATTTTGGAAAGTATAATTTAACTTATTAAAGTACAAGTACTTTCTATATAAACTTTTGTTTTGTTAAGCATAAGTTTAACTATTCAAAATTCAGCAAATTTCTAATGTCCACCCTTGGTCCAGTGGTGAAGTATCCCTTATATAGGGAGGGTTGGGGTGGTGATTAATGGGAGGGTTTTGTAACCCTTAGCTATATTATGGGCTCAAATATTAGGGATGCAAGGATAAAAAAAACATTTAAAAAAAGTATCTCCTATATTGGCAGAATGTCACAGGTTCACTTGCCCTCGCAAATTGGTTAGCGCGACAAGCGGCACAATCACAATAAAGGTGGATCTCTTCTACCGCTGCAGATGGGGCAAAATTTCGTGATCTCTGCTTGCTTGAGAAGTAAGGCCTCCTCGGTTTTAGAATCATACATTAGGCTTACATGCGTATTTTTTACATCATGGCTTGCATCCTTTCACACCACACAAATTTTATACACATTTATTAAATGAGAATAAGGCGCATTATGTCCTCTCTCCATAAGTGTAATTTTTTCTCCCAGTAGTAATAAAATGTAACCAATCCCGCTAGCCACTTAATCGATCGTTTCTTTAATATATTAAAAAAAGAGTGGAGTGCATAACTCATCACGCAACTTTGCGGAAGTGCAAAAATGATCACGCAACTTTCAAAAGCCGATTTTTGGTTACGCAACTTTCAAAAATGTGCAAAAAAGGTCATTCTGTCAAGGGCAGCCATTAACTCCCTAATGTAAGCTAATTTTTTAGGGCAAAATCGTCCAATTTCCTTTTCCTTTGTCTTATCTTTCAATCATTTTACTTTTGTTACTTTTATTTTTTCACAAATTCGACCAAAAATAAATTTTAGTGCATAATAATATTACTAAAATAGTAATTATTCTTAATTTTATGATATATTTAAGTTTTAAAATTTTAAAAATAATTTAAATATATTTATTCTTAATTAAAAAATAAACTAGGGATCTCATTTAAGAGGAAAAATAACAGGGGCCAATTTGTAAATTCGATGAACAGTGAACGGGGGAAGAAAAATTTTCTTTTAAGCTTTGGACGATTTTGCTCCTGCTTGAAAGTCAACGTTAAGGAGTTAACGGCTGGCCTTCACGAAATGACCATTTTTGCACGTTTTTAAAAGTTACGTGATTATTTCTGCAAAGTTACGTGACTAGGGCCCTGTTTGTTTGCCAAAGTCTCAAACCAAGTTTGGGCTCTTTTTGGTTTGAAACCCAAAAAAAGACCCAAAACCGTGTTCGGTAGAAAATTCCCCAAACCAATTTGCTGCCCATTTTCCTTCACAATTTATCTTCTCTCTCCATTTCTTTCACCCGCGACACACCCGCTATGAAAACAAGAAACCCTCACTCCACGGAAGAGTGAATCGACCGGATTTGCTCCATCGATCGAAGTCGGAACAAGTCTCCGATTCAATCAACCATAGATGCCGGCGAATTCAACATGAATAGTTTGTTAGGGTCTGAATTTAAATATCAAACCTTCCGGTGGCCAAATAGCGGACGAGACCGAATTTAAACCCTCCGCCACTGCAACAGCCGACGAGGGAGATGGGTCGTGCTTCAGTACAGCTGTAACGCCGCCATATCCATGTTCATCTTCATCTTCATATTTCAACAAAATTGTTGGGGGTAAATTTTGAATTTTTTGGTGAGGATTTTCTACACTGTTGCCCTAATTTTCCCCCTTTCCCCAAACCTTTGCTTAAATTGTTCTATGACTGCACTATTTTAGAGTGTTTGTTCTCGGCGCTATAGCTCCCCTCCGCCATCTTCGTCGGCGTTTTCAGAGTCGATATCCCTTTCTGTGATTTTGCACTTTGGTAATCATGTTTCATTTTTTGGTTTATTTGTATATATTTCCTACTTATCAGTTTAGAATTTGAACTTTGGTGATTTTTGTTTATCCACTACACTTTTTCTCTTTGGTGTTTTTTTCTCTTCTTTTTGCATTGTAATAGATTTCAAAATTGAACATATGTGCACAAACATAATTTTTTTTCCCTTTGCTACGCCATGATGTTATGATATTGTTACTGCAATTATTGACACATATCTTGTATGTTGGTTGCTCTTTTATTAATGATGGAATGGTTTTGGGTTGTATTGCAGATTGGCCGTGAAATTTTTTTATGGATATTGGATTAGTCTTCCCTACTTATAATGTGATTGATTATTTGCCAAAGATATACAGAAGTTTAAAAGTATTAGTTTAACACATCCATTTCACACTTTTCAATATCATCTTCTTTCTCTTATCAATTTAGAATTTGAACTTTGGTGATGTCTGTTTATCCACTGTCCTTTTTATCATTTTAGAATTTCCACTTCCTTGATTCTGTTCACTATTTATCTGTGAAGAGGAGAAACAACCTCTTTTTAAGAGAGAGTTTAGAAAGAAAAACACATAGTATCTTCTTTGTTTTTCTTTATAAGGGAGATTTAACATGAGCATTATAGGAATACACACAGTGCATTGCATGTGAATTTGGTAATAAATGACTTTAACATGAATTGGTTGCTTCTTGCTCTCACGTGATCGAAGTTCAGTCCTCCGTGCGATGGAGATCTGATTGGGGATGCATTTTAGTAGAAGTATGAACACATGTTGCTGAAACTGGCTTAGATGCTTAGTTGTAGGGGATATAGGTGGCGTTTAATGTTTGGCTCTAGTTTTTGAGGGTCTAGTGAAAGTAGCTGAAGCCAAATGCTCATAGGTTGTAGTTAGTGTTTTGCTGTCTCTTCTTGTGCTTAGGATGTTGTCTTGGTTTTATAGTTGTGTGGTAGGCTTGCAATCTATTTAAATACAAATGGAAGGATTGAAATTGAAACTGGAATTGGAATTGGAATTGGCATTGGAACCAACCACATCTCCTTGTAGAAATCTGTAATCATTTCAATGCATTGCATCACAAATATTTTAATTTGGATTCCCTTAATATACAGGATCTTTTTTCCTTGAAGTGATCATGCACTCTCCAATTTTTGCCATCCGTGATGAGAAGACCTAAGGGACGGAGACACAAAGGTATGATTATTTGCTTCCATTGCACATTGAGAAAATTAGCTAATGTCTTAGTTCAATATACAAATATACTGAAGATTGTTTATGTTTCTTTTAGTAGGAAATTTGGAATCAAGTTGGATCTCAATAAATTATGTGACGGACAGCAACGATATATCCGTTTGTGTTTACAATTCCACATTACAGGTTCTTTTCTATCACCCTTTTTACGTGAACCTATTTTTGTGGATGCTGCAGTTTGTTTTTAGTTGCATTTGAGTACTTAATTGTTAATTTATTATGTGTGTTCATTGTAGGCTTCATGTACTAGAAAATTGGTTGCATTCTTTGACTTGTAGTTTCTGTAAAAAAAACCAGTATGCTACATTATAAGTGAATTCGTTGGTAGATTAGTTACGGACCTTTTCATTATATTATTTTCTATTTGGAAGAGTAACAAAATGGGAGGAACTGGCAAGCAAAAGGTGACGAAGGCAACATGGCCACCTCATTTTGAGAGGATGCTGTTGGATATTGTAAAAAATTAGAAAATGCCTCCGGGTCGAAAAAGGTTTAATATGACGGATGATCAATTGAATGCTATGGCTGCTAAGTTACTTGCCTCTACGGGTATGTCTTTGAGCGCTCGTCAAGTGCACGGTAAATTGGAACATTGGATAAAGGATTGGAGGTTTGGAAAAAATTATTGTTGCACAGTTCTGGGTTGGGATATCGTGACGGTACTGGGATGATCATTTTTGATGATTGAGATGCACTTGATAGGGTAAGTAACAACTTCATATATTCACAGTGCATTTGATTTGTCATTTCTTCTTGTTTTGTTATATGGTTTTCCTTGGCATCTAAACTAGATTTGCCTTGTCTCAAATGATTCCTGGGGCAGCTAGCTGGAACGGTAAAGCATTCCCCTTGTTCGATGAGATAGATGAATTGTTGTCGGATCAAATGGCATATGAAAGGAAAGCGATTAGCTCTAATCATATCCCTCAGAGTTCAGGGAAATTTGTTGCCATTGATGATTCTGATGAGGACGATAACTTGGGTGCTGGTTCTGATAAGTGTGAGAGTCATCTGCCGAAGGAGAAGAGAAAGGGAAAACGTTCTACCCAAGTAGACATTGGATCTGCTATGAAATCAAAGAAATCCAGTGAAGGTGGTAGTCGCGGCATACAATCTTGTTTTGACACATTTAATAGGTCCGTTGCAAAGCCGCCTCCGGATAAAGACAGAGAATTTTCTCGTGGCATAGTAAAGCCAATGAAAGCTTTGAATGTTGATTCGCGTACCCATGCGACAGTTGTGAGGGAATTATCGAAAGACAAAGCTCTAGGCAATATTTTCATCGATTCTGATGAGGCAGAACAAAGAGCAATGATTGATCTATACCTGGGGAAGTGAAATTATGAATGCTGCTGGCTGACATGAGGCTCTAATGGTTTCTGGATTTCCAGATCTGTTTTACTCCTAATTGTTGATTAATTTAGTTTTAGTGAGAATGAGGTCCATTTCCTTGTCTGATTATTTTAGGTTTGGATTTTTAATGAGGTCCATTTCCCTGTTTCGTTTGATTGTTTTAGTTGTAAAGAGAATGATGTCCATTTCCTGTTTCAAAACTGAACCTAGATATTGGTTTGTAGTTGTACGCCCTATATTGATGCTGATCTGAGTGTTATGTATTTGTTCGGCATATCAGTACTGTATTTCATGTTATGACAGAGTTGTTATCAAATGTTTAGGTAAACCTTGATAAGTTTCATGCATTTATTTAATTGTTTTTCCATCTTTCTATAGTTATATTTATTGATTAATTAGTAATCTATACCAATTATAATTTGTGATTGCAGAACGGGTATATAACTATATTTCTTTTTGAAATACAGACCAAGCATGGATGATGATGAAATGAATTCGGAAACAGAGTCCTCAAATGGAGGGAGCAATGATAGTGTAGGAGAAGATATGTCCGATGCTGATTTATCAAATGGGCCCGCGCAGCATTATTTACACTATCTTTTGTTGTTGCAAAATCTGGTAAATTTGCAAAGGCGTCAACGACCTGAAAGAATGATACAACACGATTGCCCTTTTTCAGGTAAGGATTACACAAAGTGGATGTTAAAGTCTCGCCATCCACTAAACCTTTATGAACATACGCGCCTTACATGGCCTACATTCGATGCCCTCCTTAGAGACTCCATTCAGTAGGATTTTATGCTAAGAAAGAGAGGGGAGTTACTCGGAAAGAAGCACTACTTATGTTTCTAATGTGCATGGCCAGAGATAAACGCATGCGCGATCTAACAGATATATTTCAACATTCCACTTCAACATGCTCTCATGTTATTCGGGATGTTAAGGAAGCTATTTGCAAAATGGGTGTGCAAGTCATTTCACCACGTAACCAAAACAATGTTCATCCCTACATTCGTCAGAGGAGGTATCTGTTTCCATATTTCAAGGTATTTTCTCATAGTGGTAGAAAATATTGTTATTATTTTACTCTGTGTCTAATTTTCGTTAAATGTTTTCAATTAATTTATTTAGGATTAATGTGTTTACATATTTAACACACATCTCCGAACTCTCGGTAGGTGTTAATTTTATTTGGTCTCTTTTATGTTTATTTTTAATTATAGTTTACGATACTTGTTATTTTATCGCGATTGTAAGTGAAAAATGTTTTGTGCAAATGTAGGGATGTGTAGGAGCTATTGATGGAATGCATGTTGAGGCTTGGGTAAGAAGTGAGGTACAACAATAGTATAGAAATCGGAAAGGTAGAGTATCTCAAAATGTTTTAGCTGTTGTTGATCATGACATGCGTTTTGTGTTTGTCTTGGCCGGTTTCGGGGGTAGTGCACATGATGCCACAATGTTACAGGCAGCAATTGATAACCCCGATCATGAATTTCCAATGCCACCAAGGGGTAAATATTATGCGGTTGATTCGGCATACAGAAATATGCCAGGTTTTCTAGCCCCTTTTCGTGGCCATGAATACTACCTTAGTGCTTTTCGTGGACGGGACGAACACTATAACTCAGGGAAGGAGTTATTCGATCATAGGCATGCAAAAGTGCATAATGTAGTTAAGCACACTTTCAGAGTGATGAACAGTAGATTTCATTTTCTAACGGGCCCAATGTTAGCATATGAGGAAAATGTCCAGCCAAATTTGTGTTGGCATGTTGTATTATCAACAATTTGATAAAAGATAATAACCCTGCAGATGAGATTTTTGCAGAATTTGCTGATAACGATGAAGATTATGTGGATGCGATGATAGAAGAATCTTCGAATGGAAATTTTCAAGAGGAGGTGAATCAATCACAAGTTGCGAGAACTGAAATGGGACAGCTCCGAATGGCCATTATGCGACAAATGTTGGAGGGTTTCCAGATCTAAATTATTCTCATACTGTATTTGATTGTACGAATTGTTGTAATTTTATTTTTAAGACAATACAAACTAGTATTTTTAAAAACCTCGGGTATAATATGTCAGTAATTTGGATGATTTTAGCTGATTAAAATGCGACGTATATTTATAATTTAAATATTACAAAAACTTATTTAATGAACTAAATCGAATTAATTAAAAATTCATTTAAAAAATTTATTTTGTGTGTTTAAAATACTATACAGGAAGTTGACACAAGTTGTATAAGAATTTTTTTTTTTTTTAAAAGAAATTTTAGAGGTCTTTTAATTTTTTTTTAAAATCGGGATGCTAAATTAATATTTTCTATAAGAAAATTACTTTTCAGTTTCATAACGAATTTTGAAAGAAAAGGTGGTGATGTGGACGGTTGTACACATGCGGATGAAGTTGCCAAGGACCTTGTGATTAAGCGGCGAGCTCTTAGAATTCTCTAACTTACTTTCGGCTAAGAGAAACAAAAAGAAGCTAACCTAGCTAACTTGTTTTATAGTCGAACCAAGTGTAAGAAAAGAGATTGAAACATGCGAATAATTAGGTAGAGCAAAGAACCTAATTAGCTAAGTTTCATGCAATTATGTAAACTACAACATGCAAATACATAAAGCAATAAAAGGAGGGTACTCAAACACTAAGTTTTATGATCTGAATACTCTAAATTTTATTGAAGGAATTCGGCCCCTATTTATAGATGAGGTAGCCGAAATTTCATGAAAAGAAATAAGGAAAAAGAATTAGAATTGGAAATTAACCAAGAGGTTAATTTCCTTTACAATACCAAACCTTGAAAGAAGTAGGAGAATGGTAAGAAAAGATAAGGCAATTTCGGATTTACCATGAACAAGTGGCAGCCGAAATTGTAAAGTAAAAATAAGGAAAAGAATAAAATTCCTACTTCCAAAAAGAATAAGGGAACCCTTTTTGGAAACTAACTTAAAAGAATAAAAGAAACAACTTAATTAATTAAATCCCTAACTAATAAGGAGCCGTGTGGGCTTTGCTTAATGGGCTGGCCGTGCGGCTTCATTGTGGACTCTTTGGGCTGGCCAAAACTTGTGGGCTGTTTCTCCATGAGTTTGGGTCGGTCCAAATTGTAGGGAACTTTATTAATTTGTTTCTTTAAGTCCAAGAACCTTCCGGCATCTTCAAGAACTTTAAGAAACAGCCTTCTTAAATGGGAAGTGCTGAATTGCGCCTCTTCTTCAAGAATGGTTAGAAGAGTTGCAATTTGAACATTTCCTCCTTGCTGCTCCAAGGCATTGGTTTCTACAATCACTTGAGCGTCTTGATGGCAAGTTTGGACAAGGTTGTTGAGTGCTTCTCTAACCTTCCTCGCTCGGCTTCTAGTCATTGGCCCAGTGATGTCTACAAGTGGATCCCTTTGATATGGGCTTGGATCCTGAAGCATTGTCGGGCCTCGATGTAGAACTCGAACCTCCTCCTCAGCTTCTCCGGAACCACTTGCTTGTTGACTTTGACTTGTTGCTTGACTTTGGATGCCCTCATCAGGTGGTTTCAAAACCTTGTTTCTTATGGGTTGTTTGAAAACTGATTTGAAAAGTTGTTTGAAACTTAGTTTGAAATCAATGTTTCTTTAGTTTGGGTCTGAAACCTTTTTTGCTTGAAACAAAATCTCAAACCAAGTTTTAAACTCCCAAAGAGAACAGGCCCTAGTTATGTACTTCACTAAAAAAAAAAAAAAAAAAATTCTAAGGTTCTAATCCTTAACCATATATCATTTTGGTATGTAACAATTAACTTAATTTAAAGTAGCCTAAAACTTAACTTTTTAAAACATTGCGCAATAATTATTATATTAATCCAAAGTTTATGTGCGATTCACGTGCAATTTTTATTGAAAGTAATTTTAAATAGAATTTGAAAATATATCAAACTTTCATTCCTTCTATTACTATAATATTATAAACTACTATTACTTAATAACATCTCATTTTCATATAAAAGTATTTACATATTAATCAAGTATTTTTACTTTGTTAATCCCCATTGTTAAAAATTTTCGTTAATGGAATTGTAATCACTAAATTTATGACCAAAAGAAAAAGAAAGAAGATATCTGAAAATATATACCGTATAAAATTATTTTCTTTGCAAAATGAGTGGTGTTTATTTAAATATAGGGCAAACACCTCAAAATCCCCTGTGGTTTTCGAAAGCTACACATCACCCCCCTTAACAAAAAAAAGCTATTCATAACCCCCCCCCCCCCCCCCCCCGGTGCTTTTCGAAAGTGGAACATCACCTCCCTGTACAAAAAAAAGCTACTCATCACTCCCCCCGTGCTTTTTTTGAACTCTGTAAAGTGACAGAAATGACCAATTTACCCTCACATTAACACTTAAAGTGCCCAAATTACCAAAATTTTTTTTTTTTTAAAAAACCAGTCACTTCTTCATCTTACGTTTTCAAGTTGAAGAAGTGAATGATATCATATGTTCGGGATTTGGGTACTGAGGGTTAATGAAAAAAAACTTTTTTTTTGGTAATTTGGGTACTTTGAGGGTTAATGTAAGGGTAAATTGATCATTTCCTTCACTTTACAGAGTTCGGAAAAAGCACGAGGGGGTGATGAGTAGCTTTTTTTTGTACAGAGGGGTGATGTTCCACTTTCGAAAAGCACGGGGGAGGGGGGGGGGGGGGGGGGTTATGAATAGCTTTTTTGTTTTTGGTACAGGGGGTAATGTGTAGCTTTCGAAAACCACAGGGGAGGTTTTGAGGTGTTTCCCCTTAATTATATTCAGATTGCATATTAGTTTTACTTGCCTAATATAGATGTATTAATTATCATGAACATGTGGTGTTTTTAATATGTCAATTTTCTTCTGGAAACCTTTCCATCCCTCTATTACAAACAACACCTTTCTATAAACACAAATTACTGTAAATTTTTAGACATGTCTTTCATTATTCTCGTTCTCATCTCTATAATCCCGCTATGTTCATTTGTCACCTATGGGTTTCATTCTTTCTTTGCACCAAATGTGGTCGAAAATTAGTGCTATATAGTGGCTTCATACTCTAATTTATAGGAATTACCTTTTATGTTGGCTTTCGAACCACCTAATGCATGTAGTTGGATTAGTTTTGATTGGGTGTGGGGTAGGTTTTCTTGTTCAAGTGATTCTTACTCTTTGTTTGGAGTTAGTCCCCAAACACCTAAATAGAGATTTTGGTACCTTACTTGCATACCAAGTCTTTGGAGCCACTATACATTCCTTAGCAAATTACGGTGCTTCCTATATTCTAGTGTGGGGTTGGAGAGTCCCTTTTGCTTTTCCTTTTCCTAGTCATCCTATTCGGATATAATGAAACTCCAGAATATCTTATTGAGCAAAATAGGGAGCTAGCTCTAGAAATACTAAAGAAAATGTGACCAAAGAGCTTATCGAGGGACATACAATTTAAGTGGGACGAGCTGGTAGATAGTAAGAGGGAGAATGAAGGCAAGAACAAATTGATAGAGCGGATAGAGATAAATTGCCTATTTCTCATTCAGCTAATAGGTAGTTTGCTACCACAGTTAGTGACCATGTTCCCTTAGTATTGTTTGGTCCCCTAGCCTCTTCTTCTTTAGCACCCTAAAAAAATGGAGCCACTGTCATATCACTTACAGTGGGACTATTTACTACTTCAAGAATTTAGGAATTAATATAGCATTTAAAAGATATATACTATAGTTCGCGTGCAAGTTTTACTTTATGTGTTCATGCGCAATAATTATTATATCAATCCAAATTAGTATATATGCGTGCAATTTTTGTTGAAAGTAATTTTAACTACAATTTGAAAATGTATCGAACCTTGGTTCCTTCTTTTACTATAATTTTAACATGCTAATTTGGTAAACTAGTTTTATTGAATAAACATTTATTTGGATTGACATATTTCGTTGTCTTTCCGCACTTCTTTCCCTTTCCACACTGTTCCCAAAAAATAATAATAAGAAAAAAATAACATTATTAATCTCTCTTAACACTATTAAATTGGTCTTTTATTTAAAATTATATCAAATTTAGTAAAATATGGATTTCAACGTGAAAAATTGATTATATGCATGTATTCAATCTTGTGGTTAATGATTACTTATTAGATACGGTTTGTAGACAACATCAACATCTCATATTCATTATGTATGGTTGTTATCAAATTTGGTCTAATTTTAAATGAATTATCAATTCAAATTTAAAAATTAAAATTAATTATCAAAATAAACATTTCTAAAATTAAGAGATTAAATAAAACTGAAAATTCAAGTTAAGAGACTCGTTTACCCTAATAATAATAATAATAATAATAATAATAAGCACGTACAATAGGATTTATTCGTATATTTTATGATTACTTTTTAAACCCCATCCACAAATTTTTAAACGATGACTTCAATGTTACAAACCACCACCCCAACCCTCTCCACCCACCCCTCATTCCTCTATTTGGTTAGGCTTTGCCCTTGGCTTTGCGTGGTTATTGGAATTGTGGATGGTAAAGGTTTCCATATGTGCGGTAATTTACACCATTAAAATTACCCACCACATATACATTTGATTTTTTGAGGAAATTACTCTCCATTTAATATATTGGGTGAAACCTCAAGAAAGAAAGAAAGAAAGAAAAAACCAAAAAAAAGTGCCGGTGTTATTAACTTTTAAATTTTCACGTTGTTGAAGATTTATTTAATGCTGGGGATTTTTCAACGATAAATGCGTAAGCTGTATGCCACCAAATTGAAACTGCCCAATGGGTCTATTTTACCAACAAATTTTTATTTCATATTATTAACATTACCATATGCAAGATACAATCATTAAAGATCATAATTACCAACCTTACAAATTCCAAATGTAACAAAACGAACTCTAACCTCTTAACTATATTTTATGAGAAATAACGTTGACTTTACTAGTCAACTAGCTGGCGACATAGTTGTTCAATAGTTCGGAGTTTGTTCTATTACTTTTAAAACTCGTGCGTTTTTTTTTTTTTTTTTGCGCTTCTATGAAGCCTGACCGAAATTTTTGCCCCATTCATCATTATTAATTTGGTGCAGGCCATACATTCATATCTTTCCAGGTCCAGCAGGTTCCAAAATCGATCCTTGGTTGAAGCTAAATATAATGGTGGTTACGACATAAGTAAGCATTTGTACTTTACAATACATACTTTAATTAATTTGGTTGCACTTTTTTTTGGATTTTTTTTGCATTTTATTAATTTGAGATTCGCAAAAATTAATAATATTTCTAAAATTTTTAATATTACTAATACTAATGCATTTATGAACAATTTAATTAAATACGAGTAATGATACACATTTCAACTAATTCATCATAACTCTTTTATTGAGATTAGAAAGAGTTGAACAAAACTCTTTATTTGGAACAAAATGTATAATTTATATTTCCTTTTTCTAAAATAAAGTTGGGCGGTACTTTCATTAGATTAAAATTCGTGCAAATATAAAGAGTTTAAAGGCGAATAAAAGGAATTTGAGTCAAAGGTAATGAGCCTTGCCAAAGGACCAGGGAGGGGCCCTGCCATGTGAAGAATATAAGGGGTTTTTCAAAACTTAAGAAAAAAAAAAAAAAGAACACAAAGTATGAAGAAATTCTATAGGATTTTCACCAGCAAATGAAGAAAGAAATGTGAAAGGGAGAAAGACTTATTACAAGTCACAAAATGAAGGGAATGCGGTGGCAGATGCGTCTCAACGTCCATATGACGCAAACCCAACTGATCACAATCTGAAGACCGAGCAAAAGAGCACGGGCTTCTGCCTGGAAACTCGTAAGGACACCCACATAAGCCCCAATTGCAAAAACCACCCTACCATATGAATTTCGTAAAACTGCACCCAGCCCCGAAGGGCATGGGCTACCGCTGGATGAGTCATCCACATTTAATTTAAAACGTCATGGTCTAGGCATCCTCCAATAAACTATCCGCTCCTCCTTCTTTTTTCGATACGCCCACCTCGGCAGTACATTTTCCTCTAAAAAGGCCGGTGATTTCTGGAACACAGGTGGTTTGAAAGGACAAATCATAGATTAACTTGGAAACCAGATTCAAAGCTGGGCTGATTCCACTATCTTCCCTTCGTTATCAGAGTTCAGTTTAAGACTTAAGTTATGTAGGACCCAAAATAATTAAAGCCCACAAGAATTAAAACCAGACTTAGATCGCTGACTCTAACTCGGAAGCCGAAAACACAAAGCTACGAGAACTTGTGATCGCCGAACCAGTTGAATTGATTTGCTCACAATTTAACTGAATCAAGAAGACATGAATTAAATCAATTCAATTTCTAATTGATCTTTCACGGAAACCAATGAAAATGCAAAGCAAGAACAAAAGCTTTATGCTTGAAGCAAAACGACTTCAACGTTGGAAACCAAAACAGCCGCAAGGCTTTTATTTAATCTTTGTAATTTTCTCTACGATTACAATGACAACCCAAGGCATGCATTTATAGGCTAAACTATCCCTGAATCCTACACTGATTCAGTTTGTAACTATTTCCTAAAACAATTAGGTTTCCTAAAACAAATACAAAACCAAACAGGAAACAAACGAATAGGAAACATAAATCGAATAGGAAATAGAAACATAAACATAGCCTCCCTTAAACTAAGTTCGCGCCGTTAGCCATACCGAGCATCTTCTCCAACTTTGCAAAGATCTCGAACTTCAATGCCTTGGTGAAAATGTCCGCCACTTGATCTCCAGTGTTGCAGTAATCAACCACAATCTCCTTTTCATTAACCAAATCACGAATGAAGTGATACTTGATATCAATATGCTTACTGCGACCATGAAAGACTGGACCATCCACACCGTAGTCGGACCATCCTCTTTATGCTGAACGAAACCCAACATCCTTCTCAACCAAATCGTTTGAGTAGCACAATTAGAAGCTGCAATATAATCAGCCTCAGCAGTAGACAATACTATCACTGGTTGTTTCTTTGAACTCCAAGAAAACACACCAGAACCAATAAAAAACGCATTCCCAGAAGTGATTTTCCTTTCAACTGTATCACCTGCCCAATCACTGTCAGTTAGGGGTGAACAAAATATCCGTGGTTCGGATGAAACCGAGGATCCGTTCTGATCCGATCCGAACGGATCGGTTTCGGTTCATATTATAAAAGGCGGATTTGGATCGGTTTCAGATAATTATCCGGAACCAACCCATTTTTTTTTTTAAAATCAAAAAAATTAAAACTGACTCCATCTTTACCTAAACAAAAGGAATTTGTGTTTTATAAAAGCTATCCATCATATTCTATGGATCCATCCGATCCAAATTCACAAACAATAGAAAAGAAGAAGTAAGAAAGAAAGGGGATGAAAGAGAAAGCATCAATTGAACTTTGAAGTACTACTGATTGTGGGTTTCATCCGGTTCTTCAGAAAGAGAATTGGGAAACCCAGGAAATAATGGAGCTTTGCATCATCCAAATCTTTCTTCTTTTCTTGGGATTTGAGATTGACCGGTGGGATTAGAGAGTAAAACACTCTCTCTTCATCAATCTTTCTTTCATCTTTTATGTCGGCTTTAAAATCTGGGAATTTTTTTTTTGGAAATAGCAGATTCGGATTTTATCCTATCCGAAACCAACGTTCACGGATAAAAAATAGAAACCAATCCGAAATTTCAGTTTTGGATCGGATTGGGTCGATTTTGAATCGGATACTTGATTTGAAAAGCCTTACTGTCAGTAGACCCCAGAAACTTTACTGGTTCACCTCTTGGATATAGAATACCATCTCCTTGAGTACCCTTAATGTACCTCAAGATTCTCTTTGCAACCTGCAAATGCCACTGACAGGGATTCTCTATTAATCTGCTTATCAATCCAACACTGAAATTTATATCCGGCCTTGTAGAAGTCAAATATCTCAAACTACCAACCATACTTTTAAAATATGTTGGATCCACAGAATTCTTAGTGCCTTCCTTTGTCAACCTCAATATCTCTTCAGTTGGAGTCATGATCGAATTAGCACCATCTATCTTAAACTTCTTCAAAATATCACCAGTATATTTCCTTTGAGAAATAAAGATTTCACAATCAGTTTGAGAAACTTTAATCCCAAAAAAATATGACATAAGACCTAAATCAGTTATCTCAAACTGTCTGATCATTGTCTCCCTGAAGTCTGACATTATCTTTTTATTATTTTCAGTGAATATCAGATCATCCACATACAAGCAAACAGTGACAATATCCCCACTTGATGAAGATTTCACATATAAAGTACGTTCATATGGACACCTTTAAAAATCACTTTTGATAAAGAAGGTATCAATACAAATATACCAAGTTCTCGAAGCTTGCTTCAATCCATGCAGGGTTCTCTTCAAACGATAGACCTTCTTCTCTTGACCTCTTTTCACAAAACCCAAAGGTTGATTAACATACATCTCCTCTTCAAAAACTCTATTCAGAAAAGCAGACTTCACATCCATCTAAAAATTCTTCCAATCATTCTGGGCAGCCAGAGAAATTATCATTCTCACAGTATCAAGTCTAGCAACAGGATCAAACACTTCAAAATAGTCAATTCCAAGCTTCTGCTTATACCTTTTTACAAAAAATCTTGCCATAAATATATCAACTTCTTCACTAGGTTTGTACTTTGTCTTGTATACCCACTTCACACCAATTGTCTTCTTTCTACTCGAAAGGTTTGTAAGCTCCCAAGTATTATTCTTCTCAATGGAATTAATTTCTTCATCCATTGCCTGCACCCAACGATTATCTCTAGCAGCATCGGTAAAATTAACAGGATCACAATCTGCAAACAGAGCAAATTCACAACATCCTCATCAGTCAAATTATCAACGTCATCCCCAACTACAAAATCATTCAAACGAGCGGGCAGGTTTGACTCTTTCAGCGGACGTCCACTTGAGGTGGAAGTTGGAGAAGTTGAAGAATCACAAACTGGTTGTTGAACTGGCTGACTTAGTTCTTCAGTTGCATTATCACTACCAATATACACTGCTGATGATCATTTTATAATTTCTGGTGCCTTCTTTTTCCAATCCCAAACTCCATGTTCATCAAAAGTAACATTTCTATTGATAATTGCCTTCCTAGTATCAGGATTGAACAGTTTATACTCTTTTGTCTCACTGCTATAACTAATAAAGACATATTTTTCTGTCTTATCATCCAACTTCTTTCGTGACACCTATTCGACAAATAAACTGCACAGGCTATCGCTTCAGCCCAGAAATCCTTAGGTATACTTTTGGCCGTCATCATCGACCTCACCATATCCATTACCATTCTGTTCTTTCTCTCTGCAACACCATTCTGCTGTAGAGTGTACATGGTTGTTATTTGATGCTTAATCCCATGATTTTTAAAAAAATCATCATACACTGTATACTCAGTGCCTCTATTAGTCCTCAGAGTTTAATGGAACACCCACTCTGCTTCTCAACATAAGTCTTGAAACTCTTAAAAATATCATATGCATAAGATTTAAACTTCAACAAATAAACCGAGGTCTTCCTACTAAAATCGTCATTGAAAGTGATAAAATATTTGTTACTACCCCGAAAAGGAACATCAATAGAATACAAGTCAGAATGAATTAACTCCAATGGCTGCATTGCCCTCCAAACTTCACCTTTTGGAAAATGCTCCCTGTGCTTCTTGCCCAAAATATACGACTCACATTGTCAAAATTTAAAGTTAAGTGATGGCAATCCAGAAACCATATTATTCTTGCAATAAAGTTCAAACTGCCAAAATGAAAGTGGCCAAATCTCATATGCCACAACCAACTCTCATCACAGCCAGTAGTACTATTATAAGCCGAATTACAATAATTAAAAATGATTGGAAACAACCTGTTATTCTTCATGTCTACCTTTGCAATCATCCCCATCTGTTCATTACAAATTGTGCAAATACCATGCCTAAAATTACTATCATAATTCTTCTCTTGCAACTGACTAATACTCAACAAATTCTGACTAAGATTAGGCACATAATAGACATCACCTATTACACTGGTCTTCCCATTTTTCAAAGTAATGAAAATACTACCTTTCCCAACAACAGACACAACATGATTATTTCCAAACCTCACTGTGTTCCTGTAAGTCTCAACAAGATTAGAAAAAATTTCCTTGCTTCCACACATATAATGATTATAGCCAGAATCAATGTACCACTTAGAACTTTTATCTTCTTCACCAGCCCTAGCAGTAAATAAAACAGTTCCTTGATTATTACCACTACTTTCAGCTATTTGAGCTTGCCCATCATTATTATCTTTCTTCAGACCCTAATATTTCCTTTTTATGTGACCCATATTTCCACAATTATAATATTTAACTTTAGATTTATTATGCTTTTGCCCACTACTTTGACCATAGGAATTAACCTTTGGTTGGTAAGAAAAGTTACCTCTACCACAGCTTCTGCCTCTGAAGCTTTGACTGCCACGTCCTCTCCCTTGAGAATTCTGGCCCTGCTGATTGGTTTCACTATCATCGGATTCTTTAGGCATATATACCAAAGCCTTCAATGCTTCTGCCACCGCATCAACAGATGGTCTGTCACATGACATCTTTATATGTCACCAATTCTCCTTCCAAATCAGCATACGAAAAGTGGAAAGATCTTTAATGACCTCAATAATCTCCTTCTTTGTGTGAAATTTCGAAGTCAACGTCTGAAGAACTTTAGACACCATCTGCTCTTTCGTCACTTTATCACTGTTGATCTTCATCTGACAAACTATGGATTTTACCCTAGCCATGTATGCTTGCACATTTTCATTAGGCATCATCTTTTCCACGTCGAATTATCTCCTTAACTCCTGCAGTTTCTTTCTTTGAACATTTTCGTTTCCTCGATTGGTAACTTGTAACTTTTCCCAAAACTTTATAGCTGTCTTTACATCCATTAAACTTTTGCATACGTCTAATCCAACATTCATTCTTAAATAATAGAGTGCATGATCATTGTGAGAACAATTCTTCTCCAAGTCTTTACTTTTCTCACCTGTTGACTTTTCACCTTCCTTGTCTTTTTCAGGTTCTTCAAAACCTGGCTTAATCACATGCCAAATACCAATCATCTTGAAAAAACTCTCCATAAATTGACACCAAATTTCAAAATTATTTTTTCCATCAAAGACAAATACATAGCAATCAGGAGGATTAAGTAAAGAAGAAATTTTTAACTCCCAAAAAAATAACTTGACTCTGATACCAGATGTAGGACCCAAAATAATTAAAACCCACAAGAATTAAAACCAGACTTAGATCGCTGACTCTAACTCAGAAGCCGAAAACACAAAGCTAGGAGAACTTGTGATCGATGAACCAGTTGAATTGATTTGATCACAATTTAACTGAATCAAGAAGACCTGAATTTAAACAATTCAATTTCTAATTGATCTTTCACGGAAATAGAAACTAATAGGAAACTTAGTCTAATTATTCTACAAGTTATTATTATTCTTTGCACTTATATTCTTACTTTTTTTTTTGAAACAAAAGAAATACTTAAATTAACGGGCTGAAAATATCGTCCAAAAATAATTTGACAGTAGGCAATGAGCCAAGTAATACAATCTAGAAATAAAGTAGATCTGAAAATCAGATCTAGAATCTAAAGTCAATGTAGATCTGAAAATCAAATCTACAAACTGCAAATCTAGCCTATAGCTAAGCAAAGAACAACAAAATTGCAAATAGCTGAGCAAATCATCAGATCGGTGGTGCTGGACTGCTACTGAGTTATAATATAGCTCCAAATTTGACCCATGACAAAAGAGATCCATGGAATCCCGACGAACCACTGACGGAGCCAACCACAATCGGCTTTATTTTCTCCATCTTCTTCATCTACAAATTCATCCCACAAATCTGAAGTTAAATACTTCAAAAATAAGTGAAAAACCCAACTCTAAAGATGGAGCAGACAAAACTCTCTGAAACAGAGAGAACGAAAACTCTCCAGGAGGATAGAACAGAAAACTCTCCACAAAGAAAGACTTATTAAAGCAAGAAAATGGAGGAGAGCTCCCCCATCCCCCATTAATGGAAGATGGGGGGAGAAGGAGGGAGGATGAAGAGGGGAGTGATGAGAGAAGGGAGACCGTTTGGGGGGAGAGAGAGAAAGTGGAGCCGAAAGTATTCTTACTTTTTAAATTCAAATAAATGTTAGACCACGTATAGTACTATTATTAAAACAAAACTATTTTTTATTTACGGAAGGAGTAATTCTCATTAAAGATAGGACTCCTTTTTGTCAATTTTTTATTTTATTTTTTATAGTTCAATCCTAGATTGAATAGAATTCAAAAGCTAGTTAAATAAATAAAAAAATAATTTGGCACACGTTATCGATTCTCTCTCTATATAATTCCCAGTCGGCATTTTTATTCCTAAGTTTTTTTTGTTTTTTTTTTTTCTGCTCGAAAGGATACTTTTGTTATTTAAATAAGCTAATTATGGCGTTTACATTGTTATTGCTATTTTAGTTTTATTGTTTAATTAAGTAATTTTAAGTGTTAAAATTTATATTCAATTTTGATGAAACATAAATTGCCCAAGGAGAAGGGGTATCTGGAATGAAATCCGATAAACTCTTCTGTGACCCGATCGAAAGCTTAGCGAGAGAGTGTTGGATTGTCAATTCCAAAGACCTAAATTGGAAAAGAGAGAAAAGCGGGGCTATCCCCCCTAACTCTGACGATCAAGTCATGAGTAACATATGTGTATAAAAGGTAATTGACAAGTGCGTAAATCTTTATTGGAAAATTGCGTACCTTGTTATGATAAAACTACAAAGTTATATAGCTTACATGAGAGAATATTCATTGAACTTTTCTAGCCGTACCTGCAGTGGTGGAGTTAGAAATTTTTTATAGTGGGGGCATAATATATATTATATGACCAAGAAAATTATATTTTATAATAGGGTTAAACTAGAAAAAAAAATCACAAAAAAATAAAATGAAATTTACTTTGTAATTCTTTACTTTTTCACTTTGAATGCAATTTTAGTTCTAATCAATGTGAATCTCACTAATACTCCAAAAAAAATATTCATAACCTTAATACAATTGGCTATGTTGGAATCTTACTAATACTCTAAAAAAAATAAGCATAACTTTAATTTAATTTAGCTATGTGTTGTGTCTTGTTTATGTTTATTTATAATTCAAGAAAATAGTAGGGGAACATTATATTAATTTAATAAATTAAAAAAAACTACTAAATATACAAGGGGCATTGTAGATCTGCCCCAGCGCGGCATTGTAGATCCGGCCCTGCGCATTTGGCTCTCACAATAAATGCTCCCTTAACTGGTTCCCACCTTTATTCTTCCCTTATCTGGCTCTCATATTTAATGCTTTGTACCGGCGATACCTGCTTATTATCATAATTGCAGCCAAATTCCTGCCTTCCTTTATTTTCAGTTTAAGCATTAATGTTCCTTTCCTTAAACTTTCTTAACCCCTGCTCATGTCCCATGATTCTAGCATTCCTAATCTCTTGCTGATTTTACTCTCCAATTTAATTACTTCTCGATGAATTACAATGTCTTAACTGCCCCTTTATTCTTCTTTATACCCTACATTGTAGACCCGGCTGACTTACTCCTATATCTTATAAGCCATATCTTCCTTGGGACTCACTAGTGTCGTGAGACTCGATAAATTTTTTTGGGGCATGATATTTGCAGCGACGGTTTCGATATTTGCAGCGATATTTTTGCATGAAAAGACCGAAATGCCCTTGGGGTAAAAAAAAAAATTTTAAAAAATTTAAAATTTTCAATCAGTTGGAACAATTTAAAAATAAAAAAAAAAATTTTCCAGAACCATCGCCGGAAACCGGCGATGGTTTTGGCCTAAACCATCGTCGGCGATGGTTTTGTGGATGGTTTTCCACAAAACCATCGCCGGCGACCGGCGATGGTTTTCCACAAAACCATCGCCGGCGACCGGCGATGGTTTATCTTTGTATAAACCATCGCCGGAGACCGGCGATGGTTTAGGCCAAAACCATCGCCGGTTTCCGGCGATGGTACACCCTCCCCCCCTTACCTTTAGATTTTTGATATTTGCAGCGACCACCGGGCGGATCTTCCCCATTCCGGTAAAAAATTGCACAATTTTGACAAAATTACTAATAAATTCGGACATAATACAAGTAAAATAATTAATAAAACTACATAAAAAAAGAAAAACAAAAAAAAACCAAATAATTAATAAAACTACATAAAAAAAAAAAATTTTCCAGAACCATCGCCGGAAACCGGCGATGGTTTTGGCCTAAACCATCGCCGGTCGCCGGCGATGGTTTATCTTGTATAAACCATCGCCGGTAGCCGGCGATGGTTTAGGCCAAAACCATCGCCGGTTTCCGGCGATGGTACACCCTCCCCCCCTTACCTTTAGATTTTTGATATTTGCAGCGACCACCGGGCGGATCTTCCCCATTCCGGTAAAAAATTGCACAATTTTGACAAAACTACTAATAAATTCGGACATAATACAAGTAAAATAATTATTAAAACTACATAAAAAAAGAAAAAAAACCAAAAAAAACCAAATAATTAATAAAACTACATAAAAAAAAAAAATTTTCTAGAACCATCGCCGGAAACCGGCGATGGTTTAGGCCAAAACCATCGCCGGTTTCCGGCGATTTGAACCATCGCCGGTCGCCAAGGCGATGGTTTAGGCCAAAACCATCGCCGGCGACCGGCGATGGTTCTGGAAATTTTTTTTTTTTTTTAAATTGTTCCAACAGATTGAAAAATTTAAATTTAAAAAATTTTTTTTTTACCCCAAGGGCATTTCGGTCTTTTCACGCAAAAATGTCGCTGCAAATATCGAAACCGTCGCTGCAAATATCAATTCCATTTTTTTTTTGATACTTGAGTTACCTTAACTTGTTTTCATTCAACTGCACTAACTTCTATAATTGGTCTAATTTTCATAATTGGGCCAGACCCAATAATTTACTCACTTTTGGTCATAACAACTTTTATTTTATTTTTATTCTAGTTAAATTATTTTTCTGGTAAAAGGTATAATGTTAAATATTATATATATAATTTGTAAAATATAAATATATAAAAACATAAAAGGGTAAAATTTTAAATACATAATAAGTAGAAAATAAAGTTATAAAAATTAGAAGAATTAAAGTAATAAAATAATAACATATTTTCAGTGAAGAAAATGATAAAAATGAGTTAAAGAAAAACATCATTATTTTTTTTAGAAAACCAGATTTGGTACAAAAATGATACCAAATTTGATTTTCTGCACCGGAGATGCTCTTATGCACAAAAGGTTGACCAGGGTACTTGCAAGGTATTCATGTATGTGTGCCCTTTTCGGCTTAGGATCCCCTGTTACACTATGCGTTACACATCTTAATAACTCAACGTTAATATTCTTTTTTAAATTAATTTTTTCACCAATGATATTAATTAGCATTATAATAAAATTTTGAATTAAGGGTTCACCCATTTTGGTTTAAGGTATATTTATTTAATTTATTGAGATTAAAAAATCAAAAAAATACTATAAAATTATATTAAAATACAAGATTAATGTAAAAAATAAAATAATTATATTAAAATTATGTAGAATGCCAATGAATAGCATTGGTGAAAAAATTAATGTAAAAAAAAATATTAATATTGAGTTATTAAGATGTGTAACACATAGTGTAACAGGAAAGTGTAACAGGAGATCCTAAGTTCGATTTGCTTGCGAAGAAGCCAGCCAGGAAGGGAGTTCCTTTTTTGATTTTTCCAGCACTCCAATCTCCCCGGGGAGGTTGGAGGGTTAATTATTTTGGATGCTCAATCTCAATGTTTTTCTTCAGATGCGGAGTAGAGGTTTATGTCCGCTCCGAGTGCTGTAATTTTTTGTTTTGCCTAATGAAAACACTCCCTTCATTTCATTAGAATAGTCAAATTTGAAATTTTTTTTTTGTTCCATTAAAAGAGTCAAGTATTAATTTTACTTATCATATTTTTAGTGACAAAATCATCGTTGGATCACAATTAATCCACCTATAAAAACGAAAGACACTAGTGGAAGAAATATTGACAAATTACTTATTTACGTGTTATACCTTATATTCCAAAATTTTTCAAATTTGATCATTCTAATGAAACAGAGGGAGTAATGAGGAATGAGCCCAACCAGCACATATGGCTGTTTTGTCCTATATATATATATATATATATATATATATATTCCATTCATTCTATTAGAAGAATTTATTTTGATCAGTGTACAACTTATTATGAGTGTCCAGGTACAACATCTAAAATAGTTAATTTGACTATATTTATTCTATTTATATCCTTACTTATTAAGTTTTGAACTAATTGTGGACACATGATTTAGTAAGAGTATCATGAATAAAAAATTTGAAAGTGGACTCTTCTATCGAAACAAAAAATATTTTCAAAGTAGACTCTTCTAATAGAACGAAGAGAGGTATAACAAGTTATTTTTTCAATATTTCTTTTATCTTTTCATCTTTAATGGAAGATCATATTTAGCAACTGAATGAACAGTATATATATATATAACTGTTTCATCAATTTCTTTTTATTTATTAAAAGCATATGACAAATTTTATTTCTTCTCTTGAACTGATAGAGTAATTTGGATCAATTTAATTACCATAAATTTATAGTCAAGAAAAATACATTCATTATCATTTATTTACTAAACTGTTACTTTTAAGGAAATTTATGATGCTCTCTTTGATACATATTTACTCATGCGTTAAAACACTGACTAATTAACCACATTAACTCATTTTTAATTCTTATCTGAACCATATTTAATTACCTCAAACTCAAAGCTTCACACTAAAGCTCCATTAATTTACACTATTAATTAATTATAAGATATTTATTTACCAAGATAATTTGAATTGTAAAGATAAATATACTCGGGACTTTCTTCACAATATTCTAAAATATCTCTTACACATGTAATTGCAACAATATCCTCTAATTTCATAAAAATAACCAAAGTACAATCAAAGTTAGAGAGAATTTTTTTTTTTTTTTTGATATTAAAAGTTAGAGAGAATTGAATTTCAACTCTCTTTCTCTTTTTTATTTTTATTTTATTTATCTTAAATTTGGACAATTTCTCGATTTCTGAGTGATATCTTGCTGCAGGGTGATTTTTCTCTCTTTCTCTTTATTCCCTTCTAATTGCCTTTTATATGAATATTTGTATGTTACGTTGTCCAATGAAGAAATATGTATCCATATAAGTATATATATATAATCAAAATTTATCATAAAAGATCATTATCTAGATAGAAATAAACCATTTTTGTTTCCCTAAGGTTACATATTTTAACTCTCAAATTTTGACCAAAAAAAAAAAAGTTTTTCCTTTATCTTAAAATTTGGTTGGATTTTCCTAACCTTAAGAATGTATAGAATAAAATATACTTCCTCCGTTCAATTAAAATTTTCTACTTTGATCAATGTACAACTTGTTATAAATATTAACGTACAACATCTAAATTAGCTAATTTGAAACACATTATTCCATTAATATTCTTATTTGTTAAGTATGAACTAATTGTGGACAATACATGATTATATTAGTAACGGTAAGAGAAATAAAAAATTTGAAAGTGGACTATTCTATTGGAACAAACAATATTTTTCAAAATGGAACGGAAAGAGTAATATACATATTGAATATTACAAAGATTGATAAAACAAAAAACAAATTGTAATTATTATCTGAACAGTCAAATTTCTCCAACCTTTATTATAAAAGCCACGCCAAAATTGAATTAGTTTGTTACATTTTTTATAATAACATTTTTATCATTTCATATATGAAATAAATAGAGTGGACTGTGTCCGAAAAATTATTTTACTGCAATAGTAAGAACTATGGAAAACTGGGATCTACTGCGAAAATTATCCTAAACTTACTTTGATTTTCGCGTAGATTTACTTTGTTGCTCCAATTGGGTAATGCTAACCACTAAAACCTTATTATGTAACATAGGAAAACTCCTATTTTGATTTTCTTAACGAAGAGATTAACCAAACCCACATTTTTTTAGTTAAAAGTAACAATTGATCTCTTATGTTACAAAATAGGTAGAGTGAATCAACAAAAACTTTTAGTGATTGTAAAATATACTGGTGTGTCTAAAAGTGAATAAGTCATTAGGGTTGGCCTAATAGTCCCCAATAGTAAAGAAATGCCCATTAAGGAATAACAGATAACAAATATCGAGTCCCGTAACTTTACCGGGTCTCACAGTAAAGTTGATAGGTACTGTGCTAAGCATTAATGATGGGAACCAGACATTATGGTCATTAGCCGGTATCAACAAGGTTACTGGGGTTAGTCATTAGCTGGTACGTAGGAGACCCGAAAGTCATAACAATTGAATCAATGTGCAGAGTTAATTAATGATGTCTTAATTGCCAAGTCTGGTCACATGGTCAAAAGAAGACATAAATATTCTTAAATACTGGTACTCGTCATATGATGGAGTAAAGATAAAAGGAGTGTCCGTTATAAGACCATTTAATCCGGGTCCGTTACAACGGTATTAAATTCTTACAGCCATTACATTCATCTTAAACCCCACGGCGGTTACATAGTAATTACACCTATGACATCGGTTACAAACACAGTCCAACGGACAAATTCTCAAGGCAAGTCTATACAAAGATGTTAATATTTTCTTATCAAGGTACGCTCTTTTTTACTAGCTTATGCACTTGTGAATTATACTCTTGCTATATCTATTACTGACTTGAACGTCGGAGTGGTACATGGGGTAAGCCCCGCATTTGTAGGTTGTTACCGGATCTAGTTAGGCATTTTCCAAGATTGGGAGGTTCAATGTTACTAAAGGCAAATAGTGTTTTATCAAATACTTTGTAGCTAGACCCTAAAGAATAAATAAAAATTAGTATCTTACAAATTGTAAACATGATCTTTTATAATTCCTCATTAAAAAAATAAAAACATATAGTAGCTTTTATCACTTCAAAATTTTTAATTCCGGCAAATTAGCACGTGACAAATGTGTCAAGTTTTTTACACGACCAAAATAATTTTACAATAAAATTAAAAAATTATTATATTTTAATAAAGGGCTTAAATATTTTTTTAGCCCTTCCTTAGTTTTTAGGTCATTATCAAATGTTATACAAATACACAGGTGACTCGATACGAAAATCCCGATACAAATCAAACATGAATTTAGCAGGTTTTTCAAGTTATATAAATATTTATAACTTAAATATTTTTCACTTTTCCTTTTTGATGAGTGTCTAATGTTTTTTGAAAACAATCTATGAGGGACTATTCAATTGCTTAGTTTAAAAAATATATACTTCCTCTGTTTCTAAACTAGGTATAATATTAAAAATAATTAATTTTTTATTATTAAATTTATATTCATTTTGTTCAAAAGTAAATTAATTATAAATTACAGATAATTATGAAAACAAAGTATAGGTAATTTTATAATTAAAGTTATGACAAGTAAAAAAAAAAAATTATATACTAGCTAGGAGCATGACGCTTCCTTTAGAACTAACCGAGTATTGTTTAAAAGTCTAGGTCCTTTTCACAAAATTTTGGCAACATTTTAATCTTAAATTAAAATCTTATTCAATGCCAACCATGAGATCAATCCTTTATAAACCGTCAGATACAGTCAAGCTGCAATAAATACCACATCTTCCTTAACAATGTACTTCAAAGCATAAAAAAAACCAAAACAAAAAGTTAAGGTTTCCATAATCTCTGCTTACTTTCTTTCTTCTCCATTAATGGAGTTCAACAGAAACTGTAGCAGGGAAATTTTTCGTCAGCCTTATTCTACGCAAGACAGCTTCTTCAAAATCGAAATGGATGAAGAAGAATTCAGCATGGAGAACTGTACCCAATCAAAGGGATTTCTTCAAGAATTTCAGCACCTCGATCACTTATCCATGGTGGGATCATCATTCAGTCCTGACTTGGGGATCCAAACGACAGGACTCGATCTTTTCGATCCCTTTCCAAACGGGTCTTCATCGGTTGGGTTCGATTCTTTTGATTTCAAGCCACCATTTGTGGAAAATGAAGCCAATGGTAATATTCTGGGCACGCAAGATAATTTTGAGGCGGGAGCTAATGGAAATTGTAGCTTCTTGAGTTTCAATGCTATGAACCCGACTCCATTAATGGATGAAGGCTCTTCGTGTGTAACTGGTGACAGTGGTTTTCATAAGGAGAGAAGCATAATTAGGAGGAACAATAATAGAAATTCTACGAATAACAGTTCGTTTTTGTCAACAAGAATGAGCAGTCGCGGTCGAAAGAAATCTAAATCGGCAAAGGGGCAATGGACAATTGAAGAAGATAGGTAACTCGATCGATCAACTTCTTTTTATTATGTTTGACATATATTTTTTGGCCCAATTTTAATTGAGTTTGAAGTTTGTGCAAAAGATAGAGAGTTTTATATATGCATTCAACTGTTGTAAATTAACTGTGATCTTTTCATGTGTACGAGTTGCGCAGGCTATTAGTTCAACTTGTGGAGAAATTTGGGGTGAGAAAATGGTCTCATATTGCTCAAATGCTGAAAAGGAGGATAGGGAAACAATGCAGAGAAAGATGGCATAACCATTTAAGGCCTGATATCAAGGTTTATGCCTTGCTTTCTATATCCTCGATTGACTCCTTTTTTTTTTTTTTGTGGGTTTTCTACTTATATATTTCATTTTTCCATTCCTTTAACATTTCTGTTTAAGATTATTTTTTAATATCAGTTATCCATCTTTTAACATTTTTGTTTAAGATTATTTTTTAATATTAGAAATACGTTATATATATGTGTGTGTGTAACACTAATTAATTAATATATCCTTTCTGGTGATTAAGTGTCCAATTGATGACATACTTAGTTTGGACATTTTGGTTGAATGATATTTGGATTATATATAACGGGTCAGCCTCTTCTAAAGTTTTCAAATTTTAATTGATATTTGCATATTTATGTTTGTATTTACTAATTAGAAAGAATTTATTATCATGATAACAGTAGATAAAGTTACTAATATATATGTACATAGCACATTTATATAGGAACATACAAATTCCATACCTGTAAAGATGTTAAAGCCTTCCATAAAGTGAAGGGTTGCAAGTTTCAATCTCATTAGAATAGAATAGGCGATGAGGCTCACTAAGGCCCAAGCAAAAGAAAAACACACATACATAACGTTAAGAAGATGTATTTTGTCGTTTGTATAAACATTATTATTTGTTAATCAGGTGTAAGAACAAACTAGCTAGGTAAGATGGTCGTGCATATTTATCAAAATAAAAAAAAAAGAAAACACATTTTTTAGTGTGTTTTTGTTTTTGTTTGTAGGGATGAAATAAAATTATGTAATAACAAGGACATCATTAATGTAAGAATGAATATTCGTCTTACAGAAGCAACATTCGTTAACTTAGGAAACTGTTTCTAGGTTGTTCAATGTTCATCGAAATAAATATACCAAAAAAATGGGGTTTATTTTAGACACCTTTGTGAGAAATAGATTTAATTAAGTTCTCCTTTTTGAATTGAATGGTGCATCCTTCATTTGCTCAGCTAAATAGCAATAATTTCATAACGAATGATGTTGTTAAGATATACATTTCGTTTCAGTTCGGTCAAAATTGGTATGTACATTTCATATTGGTCAATCAAATTATTGAATATTAGGTAGGTTAAAATTATCATCACTAGAACCCAAATTATATGAAATGCAAAATACATTAGTTTCACTTTATGCAGGGAGATCATTTGCAAATTAGACATTCTTCATTTCCACAAGACTCTCGAATCAGCTTAACTAGTACATTATTTATTTTCTAATTTCTTAATTGAGTTTTTGAAGTGAGCTTATAAGTTATAATATATAGTAGTATTGCTACTTGTGTACATTTCTAACATACACATTGTTATGTTTCATTGACATTACAAAACACTATATACATTTACTGCTTGATTTCCTTCTTTCAGGGAGTACATTTGATTCATTAATTTGTCTACAAATTAACTGACTTATATATATATATATTTTCATGTTCAGAAGGATGTGTGGACAGAGGAGGAAGATAGGGTCCTGATCGAAGCTCATGCTGAAATAGGGAACAAATGGGCAGAAATTGCAAAGAGATTGCCCGGCAGAACTGAGAACTCAATCAAGAACCATTGGAATGCAACCAAAAGAAGGCAACTCTCGAGGCGAAAATGCCGTACAAAATGGCCAAAACCAAGCAATCTCTTGCAGAATTACATCAGGAGTTTAAACTTTGACAATGAGAGCAGTACAGGCAGAAGTAGGAATGCTAGCTCATCCCGCCATCGCTCAGGCGCCATCACCGGAGCAAAGTATTCACCGGCCTCTACCGATGATCGTCAACTGGTGCCGTACTATGACTTCAACAGGGTTCCTGAATTGGCGTTGGATGAGAATTGCATTGGACATGAGCTTACAATTCTTGAGGAAAATGGCTTCCACATGGATATTCCTTATGATGTTCCTCCATTGACGATGCAATTTGAAGTGAAGAAGGAGCTTGAATTGATGGAGATGATTCCCCATGTCAACTTATAATTTGCGTGCACACTAATACTAAAATGGGAGCTTGATTCTTGTTGTCTCATTTTTCTTTTCAATAATTTGTCTTTTTCCGCTTTTGAGAAAGAAACTGCCTTTTAGTTATGTTGAATCTCTTATAATTTATCAGATATATATATATATATATAGATATATTTAACAAATTTTCCTTTTCTGTCTTTCAAATTATAATAATATTTATTATTATGTGGACTACTTCAATTATTGAATTTTTAAGTAATAATTAATTTTCAGGTAAATCGTCAGTTTGGCTTGTGACATATAGTCTTATTGAATTATTTTTTGAAACTTCTTTTATTGAATTCAATTCATGACTTCTGATCATCATCTTCACACTGTCTATTTATTTATTTAAATTAATGAATTTTTTTATAATTATTCTTTTTAATGTCGATCAATAGTGGTTCCTCACCTTATTTAGAGACTCAGGCTCACATGTTAGTTGTGAGTTTTTTTTTTTTGTTTTTGATATTAATGTTAGTTGTGAGTTGGTGAAGTATTGACTTACCATTTGCTGCACTTCGTTGTCTGTTTTTGACAATCTTTGTAATATTGGAAATATGTTTATTTGCTTTTAATTACAACATGTAAATGCATGTAACACCTCCTATAACTACATGAAATTCAGTTCTAAAATATATTCATAAATCACCCATTAACTATGTAATTATTTTTATTTTCTTAAACTCGCAGTATAAGTGAAGGCCAGGGTGGATATTTTAAATTATTACCAGAGCAAATTTTATTTTCTCTTATTAAAATTCCCTTTACTCTTTCATATTTATCCCTCCAAATTTTCGGTCTTTTACAGTTTTACTGCTTTAAAAATTTATATTTCTCCTCCTTCGCCCTCCTACAAATTCGAGGCTTTTTTTTTAATCTACCAAATCAAACCGTTTCTCTTCAACTAGAAGACTAAACCTTCTAAGCTCTTCCCCGCCGGCTGTCCTCTACCTCCACCACCGGCGCCTACCCCTATAAAAATCTCTATTTCTCCATCTCCTCGTACTGTAAGTGTTTCACAGCGGCGGTACAGTTCTCTTTCTTGAGATGCCTAGCCCCAATAAAAAGTGACCGTGAATTTTCCTGGACATAATAAACCGCAGCAACTCAGTTTTCCTCGCAATATTTGGGATTTCATTATTGTTATAGTTCTTGTGTTTCCATCATGATCGATGTTCTTTGTTTTCATAAGAATTGTGGGTTAATTTAGTACCTCATCTGGGAGTTTCTTAAGTGATATATTGCTGAGAATCATGCCCTTCTCCCAGTCGAGCTTCTGATTTTTAGCTTGATGGGGATGTAGTCCAACAATGTCAATGAAGAATACATGGAAGCCTTGAGGACCAATTATTTCACTCAAATTTGATGGAAGCCTTGAGGACTAAATATTTCAATACTGAAATTTGCAGCAAAATCGGGGAGGTTGGGGGGGAGGAGAAAGAGTATCAACAAAATATATGCATCACACTATTTTCCTTCACGGGTCTCCATTTCTCTCAAGGTTTGCAAGTTCCCAACCAATCAACTCTAACAGAGATCCCCTCAAAGGCCCTATTCAATTATTTACATTCCCAGGGCACCATATAACTTGAGAATTGAAAATCTTATACACATATGAAACACAAACAAACTAATGGAGTTAGTTTTTGATGAATTAATGGAATTATTTTGATGAACCCATGGAGCACCGATCTGATTCTTTTACGTCCTTTAATCGATGAGAGATGATTGAAGCCAAGGAAGTTTATTCTTTCCTTGGGTCCAACTTGCTATTTTGTAATCTCCAAACTGCAGCAATGGTAGAGTGAAAAGGAGAGGTCACCCGTAGAGGGATGATTGAAGCCGACAGTGCGAGAACGATAGGTAGGTTCGATGAGTGGCGGCCATACGATTGAGGAGGAGAGGCTGTCGGGAGGAGAAAAGAGTCCCGAAAGGAGACGAGCCGGCGCTAACTGGACCATGAATCTTAATATCGCAGTAAAATTGTTAAATTTTAGGGATAAGAACAAGAAAGATAAATAATTAAAACAATTAAATTAAGGATGTTTTAGAAAAATTAATAAAAATTACTCTGGGAATATCAGTAGCCTTTTTAAAAACATTAACCAGAAAATATAAATATTTTTAATCGGTGAAGAAATGTTCTACTCAATAACTGTATCATGTAATCTTTTTAAAAGAAAAAGGATAAGGAGAGACAGGGTCCAGTCAACCATTAATTTTAGTGAATGCTCCCCTCAAACTGTTTTCAGTTGTTATATCAATAATCAATTGTTAAGAGTTATGAGCTGTATATGTCAGTTACCGTTTTAGAGAGGTTGATAATCATGTCTAGCATAATGGTAATCAATTATCTTAATGTCATTTTTTAAACTGAAGGTATGATCGAGATAAAAGAGTAATATTAACAAGGGAAATACCCTCAAAAAGAGTAATATTTTGTCTTTTAGGAACCAAGAGTAAAAGAAAAAAGGATGAGGACGGAAATACCCTAAAAAAATTGCTCGGTTAGCCACTTAACGGATTAACTTAACATAGTGACAAAAAAGTGCAAAAATGAAAATATGGTGACTACGTATAGAATTTTCAAAGTATGGTGACTAAAAGCTAAATTTTTGTAAAGTATGATAACAAAAAAATAAATTCACCCTAATATCTAATAAGAGCAGTGAATTATTTATTAACATATATACCCTCAAACGGACTAAAAGAATAAATAAATAAATAAAAATTCATATAATCGTTCCTTCTACTCAAACAGAAACCATCCTCGCTTAAAATGTTACTTCTCCCTGAATCAAAACCCTTGTTTTAACCACTATTTTGAAGGATTTATTCTTATTTAGATATGGTCTGTTGATTCTCAGTTGTTGCAGTTCTAAATTGCTCACGGAAATACTCCGGGCAACATCAATTCTACTGTTCTAAAGCCTCCGCATGTTGATTCTCCATTGTTGCAGTTCTAAAGCTCATGCCAAAAGGTCACAGAAAAGCATACGTACTGGGCAACAATGAAGATTAGGATTAATAAAACTCAAAACCAAGACTTTGATATTATAATTTTATTAATGAAACTAATGTACTTCGATTATATCCATCCAATGATCTGATCCAGACTATAAAAAATTCCCAAAAAAGAAGATCACTGCAGAAACGGTTGAGAATTTATGACAAGAAAATTGTACCAGCAGTTGTAAATTAATTAATTAATGTAAGTCCTTAGGCAATGTTGTGAAGCAATGCCTGTGGATCTCTATTTGCTCAACGAGCTTAGCCAACTTCACATGCTTACTACACCATGCTTCCATTAACTTTGCTTCTTTAGCCTCAGCATCTATTTGTAATGCATTCAAACTTATCCCTGCACTCACTTTCAATCCTTCCAAGATGGGCCGTTTCTTCTTCCCTCATGCACCTTATCTTTGCCTCAATTTCCTCCATTTTTTTTTCTTTCTTTTCCGGACTTTCTCTGATTCTGGCACTTGCTGCACCTCTGTCGGAGATATAGAACCTTCCAATGATTGTACCAAGCATGCACAATCTTTTAAAAGAACCACTTCTCTATAGCCTAACTTTAATCTGTCATTTATAGCATTTAGGCAGGCATGAATGCTAACCTTGCAGCAAAACTAATAGCTCATCTGTTCATGACAACAACTTGATGGTTTTTAATCCACTATTCCAGAAGACAGATACATGGAAGAACATAATCCACTATTCCAGAAGACAGATGTATAGCTTTGATGTCCAGTTAAAACACTGGATTGACACATTTTTTAGTGCCACAAGTTAAACCAAAAAAATTCTCTATTCCTAGCAAGAAAAATCAACAGTTAATTGAGGGTAGGAGATCGAGAACTAAACTAACGGAAGGCCAAAGATTCACTCTAAAATTTAACTAATGTTGATTGAGTGTATGGCTACAGATATTTGGCGAAACGACAATCAATTACATTCATAAACTATTATTGTGATTACTAATACAAACACAATCGTAGAATCCATATTGTTATCTATTAAGGCTTTTTTATTTAGAGCGGGGGCTTTAGTATTGACATTGCCCAATATGGATGCTTTTCTGTGATCTTTTTGAGTGAGCTTTATAACTGCAACAGTGGAAAATCGATAGGCAGAGCTTTAGAACCATAGAATTGATGTTACCCTGAGTATTTTCCGTAAGCAATTTAGAACTGCAACAATTAAGAATCAGCAGGACACCTCTAGATAAGAAGAAATCTTTCAAGATAATGGTTAAAACAAGGGATTTGATTCAGGGAGAAGTAGCAGTTTAAGTGATGATGGTTTCTGATTGAGGAGAAGGACGATTATAGGAATTTTTTTATTCCTTTAATCCGTTTGAGGGTATGTATGTCCACATCTATATATTTTTATTTTTTATTTTTTAACAGATAATTCATTGCCTTTATTAGATATTATGCAAAAATACCACCCTAATTAATAATTCCCAACAAACAAAAGGGATATGTGTACTCCCTCGGTCTCACTAAAAAAGTATACTTTGTAAATTGTACAATATATTATGGTTTGCAAGTAGGGGAGTCAAATTACACATGGGCCCAAAACCCACCAACTGCAAGAAAAATGGCTTTTGATGAAACAACAGTATGGTCACCAAAGATTTTCAGTGACCAGAAATTCGTGGTCACCGGGTGGTCACCGTTGCCCAGTCACTAAAGGTATTGGTGACGCCTATTTGAATTTGGTCACCAAAGAGTGTTGATTGGTGACCAAAATCTTTCTGGTCACTAATTTATTGACCAGTAAAGTGGTCACCTAGATGCTCATCAAAAAACTAAATTTGCTGACCAAATTGGTGTGTTTGGTGACGATTTATTGACCAAAAAAGTTGGTCACCATATAATTGGTGACCAAATATGTGGTCACTATCATGGTCACCAAAAGTACTCTGTTATGTTGTTAACGTCTTTGGTGAGGTTTGATGACCACAAAAATTGGTCACCAAAATTAATTAGTGATCATATTTTCTGGTCACCAGAAAGTAATATTTAGTGACGAATTTATTAGCCAAAAATCTGGTCACAATTTGAAGTTGATCATCTCATTTTGGTGACCAAAATTGTGCAACAACCTATTTTAGCCATCAACACAATGCACAATAGTAGCATTCATTTTCTCAAATTTTGAGTGACGCTTATTTTTTCCCCCACAAATATTTTCTAAATTTTCCCTCTTTTTTGTTCTTTTATATATATTTTTCCTAATTATCAGTAATATTGCATGTGTTTATGGCAGTATTAAGAAAAGTTACTCAAAATTTAAAAATTAAAACGTTTATCGAATATTCATTATTCAAAGTGATGCCTGTTCTCTAAGTTTTGGTTTTGATCTCAGTTTTGGTCTCAACAATAAATTTAATATATTATACTCAGTTTTCATCATTTCTAATACAACTTTTTACTATTTAGCTATACCTTTTTATATTTTTAATACACTTTTTACATTATAAAACTAACTTTTCTAAACCAAAACTCAACCCAATCAAAAAGAACAAACCCATGTTTTAAGACAAAATAAATGTAAATGTTTAAATTCAGATCTAGTTCTTATCTGAGTGATGATACACTCAGAAAAAATTCAGAGCTAGTAAATTTTTTTAATGATTAACATGTCAATCACATAGGAGAAAATTATTGAAAACCTAAATTTTTTATGGCTAAGTGGTTGCTAGCCCTTAAGAAGGTATTAACATAACATTTAACTAACTAATTTGGTCAAATTACTATTAATGTAACATTAAACTATCAGTGTATAAGGACCAAATTGAAAGAAGATGATATACTTTAAATACTAAATCATAATTTACAAAAATTTTAGGGATGCAATAGTCTTTGATTTTATTTTAAGTTAATTCAACTTTGAAACAATGTATTTCAATTGAATTTCATGAAAATATAACAAAAAAGTAAAGTATTAGTTTATAAAGACTAAATTTTTAAAAAAAATGATACTTTAAGTACTAAATTACAATTTATAAGAAGTTTAGGCACCTAATATTCTTTTTGTGCCCTATTAAGTTAATTTGGCTAAGAAACAATGCATCCCAACTAAATTTCAATAAAACATACCCAAAAAAAAAAAAAAAAAAATGTAACCTTTAGTTTATAATGACTAAATTGAAAGAAACTGATATTTTAAGTACTAAATTGTAATTTGCAATAAAGTTTAGGGACATAATTGTCTTTTTATGTCTCTTAAAGTTAATTCAACTTAGAAACAATGTATCTCAATTGAATTTCATGAAAATATACCAAAAGAAATTTAAACTATTAGTTTATTAGGACTAACTTAAAAAACCTTTTTGTGACTCTGGAACTAACCTAATCGCTCCTGCACGTCCTCCACTCATTTCGCCATATCCATGGCATCCACATAAGTGGGAATATCTGCAGTGAATAATGGCAACTGAATTTCCAGCTTCCTCCATACACAAATTTCTTCTTTCGGTCATTCTCCGTTCCAACTATTCACGGTGCATACTTGAATATCTTAGAAAACATCGCCTCATATTGGGCTACGATTTTGGTACCTTGTCGGAGGGTCATAAATTCCATTTCCTTAAGGTCCCTTACTACTTCTAAAGGTCGTGACAAAGTTTACCCAAGTTCACGGGGTACGTGTTGCCACCCACTTTTGGTTCTCCACTAGCCACCAATCTATGGCAGCTTTCTCTAGCTGGTAGGCGGAGAAGTCTATTCTTTCCACATTAGTGTACCTTAATAGGTTGAACGTCCTCTCAATACCTCTTTAGCCAACTTTCCGCCTTCTTAGTGTCAGGCTCTCCATTGAACCTAGGCGGGTGAAACTTTAGGAAACCAGTCATGGCACGGTCGCCATCCTGGCGCTCAGGTCGATGGTGCATATCCTGGATGATCTAGGCCATTTTCCCAATGGTAGTCTGGATAGGGTCCTTCCCTTATCTAGATCCAGAAGCCTGGCCGGTACGACGTGTTCGGTTCATCTACAAAGTCGGGCAGGCATTAGCTAATGCTATCCTAGAGCAAGTTTTAGCTATCGTGACTAACCCCTCTTTCTCTTTTGTCCTGGAGCTTAGGAAAGTCTATCAGTTCAGTTACTAGCCTTTCGCCTAGGCTACATTCATTTTCTGGGCGTACGATAAACAATAAACAAGATAGTCATTCAATTTAAAGATAGGGAACCATGCCCACTTTATTCATATCGATAATAGTTACCAACAGTGACTATGAATAATCAATATGAGGCTTGGGTCTCATTACCCTGCCTGGTTTCAATCAAAGCGATGTTCCTGTGATAAATAACTAATTTCGCTAGTAATACGTTACGCAATGGTTGCGACTGAGTGATTGAACTGGACATAGGAAGGGATGGGCCTACGTCGTCTCACCACAATATAGGAGGAAGCGCATAGGGTGCTTTGGGGAAATAGTACTAGTAGAGATTTTCAGTGCAAATAAAACATTTTGGATTTTATCTTTGAACTACTTGTTTGATTGACTAAGTAATTTGGTTTGGTGATCTATTTGATTGGAGTTATTTTAGTTGCACTGTCTGGGTGGCTAACTTATTTTCATTACCTACTACAATGACAAATAAGACAATAACAGTGACATGACTACTATGCAGATGGCAAGAGGTAGTAGAAACAAAGGCAATATGGGTGCTACTATGGCTACGAGTGTTCAATCAGAGCCAAAGGCTCAAGAATTGGGAGCTCAAGTGGCCACTGCAATGGAGCGCATAGCCGCTACAATGGAACACATAGACGAACTCTACCAATGATAGGGCTAAGGCCAAAATGCAACGACGGTACAAAGTGAGGACGTGGCCTTGGAACGTTTCTTGAAGCTTGGACCACAAAAATTTAATGGCGAGCCTAATGACTAGAAAACAGAAGCATGGCTGAGGCCATCAGTGAAATTTTTTATGTGCTCACGTAGTGGGATGAATGCAAGGTGGCCTATTCAGCACTCTGATTGGAATTGGTGGCAAAGGATTGGTGGAAGGTGATTCGTCCAAAATGAACTACAGAGCGTACCGCGACTACCTGGGAAAACTTTTGGCAGTATTTAAGGAAAAATACTGGCCTGATATTCCCTATCTTTTGCTGGCCTGATGTTGACGCTATCCTAGGCCAGTCCAGGTGGTGGAATAATAGGCTTGTTCTTCTCATTCCAGGCCAACATCAGGCCAGCAGAAGATAGGGAATGAGAAGAACAAGCCTACTATTCCAGATCGTGTGTTCGCGATAGAGCAAAAGGAGTGGCAATAACTAAAGGTACACTAGAAAAGTACCCTTAATTGTTTGGTGAGGAAAATTTGAATTTCGGGACGAAATTCCCTAAAGAAAGGGCAAATGTGAGGCCCCAAAAATAATAGGGAAAAATTATACTGCACATTACTATTAAGTTAAAGTTTATTTATGGCTTATTTGAGACTTTACAAAAATTGTGGGGAGAAATTGTAATTTTAAAAATTTAGATAAAAATAAATAAATAAAGGAAACAGAATAAAGAAGTTCGCAACATATACGCATCAACGTTTAACCAACGTAAGGTTTGTTTCGGGAGGGATAAGGATAATTGACAATTGGGAAAGTGTTATACTAAGTATATCCAGTGGGTTGTTAAATTCAGAATCCCACGTTATAACTTGCACGAACTCACCTCTCACAAATATCTCAATCACATTGTTAACTACGTCTATCACCCATTATAGTCGCCGTCACTTGGCTGCTTGCTCTGCAGACCGAAAGGAAGAAAGACCTCGTGAGTGTAAAAGCCAAGCAAGGCTGATCACAAAGTATAAAATGAAGAAAATAGAACTTGAAGATAAAGAACAGAAGAAAACTTTAGAGAGGAAGAAGCACAATCTGAGAGAAAAATTTTCTGTATATTGAAGAAGAATGAAAAATCTGATTACAATAATAATAGCTAAGCTACGGATCACATGTTCAGCTGTACAATCCATTTACAAAGCAACTAAGGCAAATAACTGTCTTTCCCGCTAATTCTACTAACTACTCTAATTAGGAGCTAACTATTTGACAGCTGTTGATAGCTGTTCATTGTTGTTGACAGTTGTTCCTTGATAAACTTAACCCTTGATTAGCTAGGAAGTCCAGCTCATCAATTGCAAAACGCATGCTTTCTGTCAAGCGGCTAAGGCATTTGATCAGCTAAAATGCAGCACTTATTATTTCCTGTGTTCTTCAGGGCATGCTTGTTGTGATCAGCTGATGCTGGTTTATACATCCCCCCTCAAGTTGGACTTGGTGAAAATCAACCAAGCCTAGCTTAGACACCAGATGGAGGAAGGGAGCAACTGATAGTGGCTTAGTAAAAATGTCAGCAACCTGATCAGAAGAGGTGATATGTTGAGGAACAAGGAACCTCTCTTTAAACTTGTTGCGAACCACATGGAAGTCAATGTCAAGATGTTTAGTTCTCTCATGAAACACATGATTGATTGTTATGTGGATGGCAGCTTGACTATCCCACCACAGGGGAATAGGCAAAGGAACCTGAACTTGGAGGTCATTCAAAAGATAAGTGATCCATTGGAGTTCACAGGTAGTAGTGGCAAGAGCCCTATATTCTGCCTCAGCTGTAGAACGAGATACAGTGGATTGCTTCTTAGCTTTCCATGAGATAAGAGCACCTCCAAGAAAAATGGAGTAACCAGTAACTGATTGCATTGTGAGTTTATAGGCCCCCCCAATCTGCATCACAGAAACCTTGAAGGGACAGAGAGGAATTAGCAGGATAAAGAAGACCCAAATAGGGTGTTCCATTGAGGTATCTGAGGACATGAAGAGCAACTTGCCAAAGAACTAGTCTGGTGCATGCATATACTGACTGAGCTGTTGCACAGGGTTAAATCAAGTCTAGTAAAATGTAGATAAAGCAGTCTGCCAATGGGCCTTCTAAAGGATGAGGATCAGTCATTAGAGGAGTATGAGTAGCAGTAAAATCAGCACCAAATGGATCAAGTGTAGAAACAGGCTTAGAGTCAAGTAAACTAGCATCTGAGAGGATGTCTAAAATGTATTTCCTCTTATTCAAATAAAGGCCAGTAGGACTGCGAGCAAGTTCAATCCCAAGGAAATACTTGGCATGGACAAGATCCTTAATAGTGAACTTCTGATCAAGGAATTGCTTCCCCTGAGCAATTTCTAGATCTGAATTCCCTATAATCAGAATGTCATCAACATATACAATGAGTGCCATAAAGGATCCAGAAGTTTGTTTGACAAATAGGCAATAATCATGAGAGGACTGCTGAAAACCATACAAAGTCAGTTAGGAGGTGAATTCATGGTTCCATCTTCTGGAAGCCTATTTCAGTCTATACAAGGACTTCTTGAGTTTACAGACCTGACCAGATAGAGCCTTAGTGTAACCGGGAGGAGGCTCCATGTAGACATCCTCTTCAAGAGTTCCATGGAGGAAAGCATTGTTAACATCTAACTGATAGAGGGACCAGCAATAAGCTGCTAAAGCAAGAATAACTCTGACAATGATAGCTTTTGCAACAGAAGAAAAGCTGTCAGTATAATCAACCCCCTCAATTTGATGAAATCCTTTGGCAACAAGTCTTGCTTTATACTTGTCAACAGTGCCATCAGGATGCATTTTAACTTTATATACCCACCGGGACCCAATAGGCTTCTTACCCTTAGGCAAAGTAGTCAATTCCCAAGTATCATTCAAATCCAAGGCCTATAGCTTCACATTCATGGCTTTAACCCACTCAGGATGATCATTAGCCTGATTGAAGGAATGAGGCTCTTGGACAGTGGATACATTAGCTAAGAATGACATGTATGATGTAGAAAAACAAGAATTGGAATAGAATGGAAAAGTATAAATGGGATAAGGCTGAATAGATACAGAACCAGTAGAGAGAACCACACAGTGAACTATGGGACGTACAAAGTCTGTAAGCGAAGTTGGCAAGTGTTTGGTTCTGGTACCCATTCTCTGAGGCAGTATCACAGGAGGGGAAACACTAGGAGAAACTTCAGATAGGTTGGGAGAAGGAGATGATTCAGCTGTGTTATGTGAAGATGGTGACTCACAGGTGTCATGAGAAGAAGATGGGATAGGAGAAGGATTGTTTAGAGAAGAACTAGAAGGAGAAGAATTAGGATAAAGGATAGGAAAATGATGAGGAAGGACATGATTAGTAACAGGATCAAGGTCATTATCAGAAATTTGAACTGGCAAGGGGAACATAATTAGTTAATGGCAATGTGGAGGCACTTTGGAAAGGGAAAATGTCTTCATGAAAAACAACATCACTGGAAGTATAAACCTTATGAGTACTAAGGTTATACAGCTTATAAGCTTTCTGAAAAGGGGGATATCCCAGGAAAATTGACTTGTGAGCTCTAGGAGAAAACTTATTTTTGTGAGGCTCTAGGTTAGTGGCATAACACAAATAGCCAAAGGTTCTAACATGAGATAGTTCAGGAGGTTTAAGGTAGAGGAGTTGATATGAAGAGTCCCATTGTAAGATATGAGAGGCCAATCTGTTGATAAGGAATGTGGCAGTAAGAATTGAGTCTCCCCAGAACTTACTAGGAAGATTGGATTGAAACATTAAAGCTCTAGCAATTTGAAGTAAGTGCTTATGTTTCCTTTTAGCTATACCAATTTGTTGGGGAGTGTATGGGGTTGAGGTTTGATAAATGATTCCTAAATGAGACAAGGTTTGCTGTAGATTTTGATTAACAAACTCAGTTTCATTATCTGACCTTATCATTTTTACTGATTTTTGAAATTGAGTTTGAATCATATGGAAGAAAGAAACAAGAGTTCGAGCAACTTGAGATTTATTTCTGAGTAAAAAGGTCTAAGTATATCTGGATTTGTCATCTACAACTATGAGAAAGTACTGAGATCCAGTTACAGTTGGTTGATGAAATGGTCCCCATACATCTAGAGGAAGAAGATCAAAGATGCTAGGACTTTTATGACTGCTTAAAGGAAAACCAATCTATGTTGCTTAGCTAGAGGACAAACATGACAGTGGGCTAAAGGAGTTACATCAGGAAACAAATGTTTAACTACATTGTGAGATGGATGTCCTAATCTTGCATGCCACAGGTAGCTTGCACTTATTGAAGAAGTATCTACTGTGAGACTTAATGCTTTAGGCATCTGGTCAATGAATTTGAGATCAAATGAAGTACAGTCTAGAATGTACAGGCCCTTTACTGCTCTTCCTATATCATAGATTTGATGATATCTAAAGTCCTGTAATACACATAACTTAGCATGGAAAATACAAACCACATAGTGTGATTGAACTAGCTTATTTACTGACAACAGATTAAAATGAAATGAGGGAATGTGAAAACAGTATAGAAGACTCAGATTAGGTGATGGTTTGATGTGTCCTACTTTGTTCACTAATTTAGTAGAACCATCAGGTAGGTAAACAGGAGTAGAAGTAGATTTCAGAGTATAAAACATGGATGCATCATGACATATATGATTACTAGCACCAGTATCAACAATCCAAGACTCCTTTCCTAACAAAGCCAAAGTTCATGGGTGTTTGCATACCTGAAAAATCAGTGAGATGAGCAAAGTTCACTATATTTTGTTCACCAGTACTGCCTCTATTGTTTTTGTTCAACTCTTGGAGCAATTCAGTAAGAAGTCCCTGCAGTTGTGAATTCTGAACCACACACTTTCCAGATCCTGAGGCATTATCTTCCAAATTGAGTGGAGTATCCACTGCATTAGTCATAGGTTTCAAATTACCTTTCTGTTTCTGTGCCTTCCACTAGTCAGGGTAATCAAGCAACTTAAAACGTGTGTCCCTAGCATGTCCATCTCTGTTGCAGAAAGTGCATTTCAGTCCCAGCTTCCTGACATCCGGCCTCTTTGTCATGTAATTTCCTTTTCGTGGTTGATCAGGTTTCTCAATCTGTCCACGAATCATACAAGCAGTGCTTTCACCAGAGTTAGCATATACCACTGGTAACTGCTTCTTTGGTTCCACCTTTTTAACAATAGAATATGCCTTGTTAGCTGAGAGAAGAAGACCCATTATGAGAATCTGACTTATGGTTATGTCATATGCATTATCGAGCCCCATGAGAAACTGCATAAGCATAGCTTCAGATTCCCTGTCATAGATCTCCCTAGCAGTACCACAATTACACACAGGCAAAGGCCTAAGTTGAGTCAATTCCTCCCAAATTTTTTTCAACTTGTTGTAATATTGAGCCAGGTTGAAATTCCCTTGTGTTGTGGAACTCATTTCCTTTCTGATGTCATACACCATTGTTCCATTGCTCTCGCCATACCTCTCAGTGATTTCTTGCCACAAATCTCTTATTGAGGGTGAATAGATGAAGACATCTGCAATCTCCTTGGACATGGAGCTCAAAATCCAAGAGATCTCCATACAATCAGCTTGTTTCCACTTTGTGAAGGTAGGAAAAGTTTCGATCGGTGATCCTGCTCTAGGAATGATGAAGCTGAGCTTCTCTTTAGTACCTAAAGCAATTAACATTGCGCACCTCCAGGACAGAAAGTTTCTTCAGTGAGTACATTGGAAACCAGAGAAACATTGGTATTCTCGGTTCCTTTAACCTTCATTGAGTCTTTATATTGGAAAATCTCATTTCCATTGTTTGCTTGATCACTACTGCTTGCCATTTCTGAGATCTTATTCTTAATTTGCTTCAGTTGATCTTACCGAAGCTTGATACCATGTAAAAGCCAAGCAAGGCTGATCACAAAGTATAAAATGAAGAAAACAGAACTTGAAGATGAAGAACAGAAGAAAACTTCAGAGAGGAAGAAGCACAATCTGAGAGAAAACTTTTCTGTATATTGAAGAAGAATGAAAAATCTAATTACAATAATAACAGCTACTCTTATTTATACTTGAGCTAAGCTACGGATCACATGTCCAGCTGTATAATCCATTTACAAAGCAAATAAGGCAAATAACCGTCTTTCCCACTAATTCTACTAACTACTGATAGCTGTTCATTGCTGTTGATAGCTGTTCATTGATTAACTTAACCCTTAATCAGCTAGGAAGTCCAGCTCATCAATTGCAAACGCATGCTTTCTATTAAATGGCTGAGGCATTTGATCAGCTGAAATGCAGCACTTGTTCTTTCCTGTGTTCTTCAGGGCATGCTTGCTGTGATCAGCTGATGCTGGTTTCTGCAGTGAGGAAGAAGAGGGAGGACAATTTTGGAGAAGAAAAGGTAATCCCCTAGTTTCATCATTTCGTTTGAGTTTCCTAAGCATTAAGAAATTCGTTTAGTCTATCAATTGATCGAGTTGCGTTGCAGAGAAAGTTGATATAAGGAGAAGTGTCTGCGTTCCGACGTGCTATGCGTACCCAAATAAAAAAGAAAACAGGGAGTGTCAGAAGTCTTCACGTCGTTATCCGTTAGCGCACGTAAATGTTGTAACCCTTAACAACATTATGCCTGAGTATATTCGATAACCATGCACAAAATAGAATAAAATTATGATGCTCTTCTTCTGTCGCGGAATCAAGGATGCGTAATATTAGTTTAGTGTTGTGGTTAGGCGTTAAACGAAAATAGCGGCTATGTTTTTTAACTTATGCTCCATTTTCTGATTTGGAACTCATGTAAACAGATAAACTATGAGTGCAAGGCTTGTTAATGTTAATGGTTTTGGTGTTGGCTCTTGTTTGCGTCTGTAGAACTGGTCGAATTGAGCATACCAGATCCCAACACTGAAATTGTAAGACTGATAAATTATAAAGGGCCGCCTAAATTGTTAGGAGAAAACTCACAGCCTCCCATACCTGATTAGAAGTCACTTAGCCAAATAAACCCAAGTGCACACGGTAACTCTCATTTTAAAGGGGGAATTCAATTGCAATATTAATAATGTATGGCTGATTAAAATTTCCTTGCGGGAAGCCAAAGTCTGATTCATGTTAATAAGGATAAGAAGGGTTGTATCTACGTGTGTGTGTCTATATATATATATATATGGGGCATGATATTTGCAGTAACGGTTTCGATATTTACAGTAACATTTTTTTGTGAAAAGTCCAAAATACCCCTGAAGCTAAAAAAAAATAAATAAATAAAAGTGTCACATGTGAAATAGTGCAGGCCATTCCTCTATATATGTAAGGGCTTAGGATTTACTTCAGAATGCAGAAGATACTTGTTATTAATTTCATCAGTGACGTTTCTTCAAATATGGCCGATATACCCGAACTCGATCCATATTACACTGTAAGTAACACTGTTTATATATTTTTTAGTTGAATTAACTTAGACGAAAATACATTTCTTTATACCCGTTCATTTTCCGGGAAAGAAACCCATTTTGGGGGGATTTTTTCCCGGATCTGCGATTATACAGCACTTTTTTGCCGTATCTGTCACGTTTCAGCCGGGGGAAGTTTCTCCCCGGCAGGAATATTGCGAAAATATCGCCG